>JAJEJO010004760.1:291024-305947 GCA_020662805.1 Glaucomys volans
TGTGTGTGCGTGTGCGTGTGTGTGAGCGTGAGTGTGTGTGTGTGTGCACGCGTGCATCATGTGAAGACGCAGCAAGAGGACAGGTGTCTGCAAGGCAGGGAGGGAGAAGCCCCCACCAGGACACGAGCCTCTCAGCACCTTGACCTTCAGCTTCTCCGTCTCTGCAACTGAGAAATGTTTAAGCTCCTCTGCGGTTTAAGCCTCCCAGTCTGTGGCATTTCGTTACAGCAACCAAGCAAACTGAGACGATCGAGGAAGCAAAAGAAAACCAGAAAAAAGCTCTTGAGCTGGAAGCGGCCATGGGCCTGTGAGCCTGCGACCCTGGGCAAAGTGGGCGCAGGACAGCACAGAGCAGCAAGTGGGCGTTGGGTGGCCTCGATAGCCCTCCCCCTCTGCAATGCATGTCCCACTCTCAAGGACGGTCGGCCTCGCCACTTGCTTCTAAGACATGAAATGCAGCAAAGGCGAGGAGTCGCACCCACAGTCACATCGGCCCGTCCTGCCCAGACTCCTCTGCCGCTCTCCCGAGCCAGCGTCAGGGATGCCAGCTGTTCCACGGTGAGGCGCCCCTGGCCGGAGCAGGAAGTGGCCTCTGACTGACAGCAAGCCTGCTGCCAGCCTGCGAGAACCGGAGCCGCCCCCCTCCCTGGGAACTTAGAAGCGGATCTTTCCCAGTCGAGCTCTCAGATGAGACCCCAGTCCCGGCCCCAACCTCGACGGCAGCCTTACAGAGGACCCTGGAGCTGCGTCCAGCTCCTCACCCGGAGAAACCCAGGGGGCAAGCGTGGGCGGCTCTGAGCTGCAAAGAGGGGAAACCTGTCACCCAGCCGCAGGTGACTGACAGGTTCAGAGCACAGGTGTACAATCGCCTGACGGGCACTGCGGTTCAAGCCGGTACTGACCAGGAGCCCAAGTTTCCTTAGGCACAGATTGAGACCGTGCCCGAGCCCATCACACAGTGTTCAATTATTGGTAGCAGTTATTATTTTTTAAGTGCTAAGACATCAGAGAAAGAGGAAATTTAATTTTCCTTGGAATTAGAGGAAAACGATTTAAAGTGACACTTGCGCTGGCCCTTGACTTCCTGAAGGCCCACGTGGGAATGACCGAGTCTGACTCTCACTGCAGCAACTCCTGAGCACAGGCAACTTCGTCCCCTGCTGGGGACATTTGGAGACATTTTGGTCATCACAGGGTCTGCTGGCATTGGGGGGTAGAGGGCAGGGGGCTGCTGACCATTCACAGTGTACTGGTGGTGGGCAGTTATGGATGCAGCATGTGGGCGGTGTGAAGGTCAGAAGCCACAGAGGGTCCGCTTGGGCTCCGAGCTGTCCTGCCCTGGCTTTGCCAAGCGTCAAGGCTGGGAGGACAATGGCAGCTCTCAAATTCCGTGAGAGTGGACAACACCCCAGCCTCAGAGCAGAGGGAACCAGCTCAGGAGGCCTGAATCACAAGCCTGGGTGGACCCAGAGGCTGCTCTGACCCACACGGCGTTGTCCCCAGGCCTACACGCATCTCCCCAGCCTGTCTGGAGGCCCCGAGCTCCCGCAGAGGTAAGGGACAGGACCATCAGCCCACAGAGGGACTGTTGTCACCCTCTAGGGCGCTGGGCTCGTGGTCTCCGTTCAGCAAAGAAGTGAAGAGCAGGACACGGAGCTTGCGAGTGGGCAGCAGGTTTATTGCAAAGGTGACAGAAATACAGAGACACGTCTCCCAAGAGAGGGGCCAGGGCTGGGAGTCCGGGGGGGGTTCTGGTCTGCTCTTTTTTTTTTTTTTTTCTGTACTGGGGCTTGAACCCAGGGGCATCCACCACTGAGCCACATCCCCAGCCCTATTTTGTATTTTATTTAGAGACAGGGTCTCACTGAGTTGCTTAGGGCCTGGCTAAGTTGCTGAGGCTGCCTTTGAACTCACGATCCTCCTGCCTCAGCCTCCCAAGTGCTGGGATTACAGGCGTGCGCCACTGTACCCGGCCTGGTCTATTCTTTATAGGGTCTCTGGGATTCCCTTCTCTCTCTTCTCCTCCCCTGTCCACACGCTCCTCACTATTACGGGTTGGTGCCCCTCTGTCCACAGGTTTTTTTTGTTTTTTTTTCTATTGGGTCCCCTGCTTAGGAGCCTGAGTACAGAAGCGTCTATCTGATTGGGTCCCCACTGTGTCCGAGAGCTCTCGTCACCCAGGAGGTGGACCTCACTGGGAGACCCTCTGCAGGCTCCTTGGTTCCCAGCCCTGTCTGGACGTCCTCACTCACCATCTTGCCCTGGCTGTTTCCACCCTTCTCTGTCTTCCTGGCCAGGATGGTGAGTCTGGCTGGCACAGACTTTGCTAGAATGTAGATATTTCCAAGCCCACTTGGTGGAGGCGTGGAAGTCGGGGGGTAGGTGCACCCCACCAGAATCCAGAGATGTTCCTGCCAATATGTGGACTCTCTTCCTGCGGAGGGAATTCTGTGTTTCTTTGGAATTCTGGAGAGATGCCAAGCTCACCCAGACAGCATGCAGCTGCTGTTGTTGATGACCCTTCCTCCTGAGACCTCCGTCCTTAGGATCGTTCTCTGAGCTGGTTTCTGCAGCTCCCTGGGGGTGATACCCCGTATAGACATCCCATCACTGTAGTTGTGTCCCCATTAGGCAGACGAGGAGGGGAGGGAAGGGGTCGTCAAGGGCAGAGCTGGGCTTCAAACCCAGGTCTTTCAACGTTGGGCGCAGGGCCTGTCCACACCAGTGCTGGACCCCCTGTAAGTGAGGCTCTGTGGCTCCCTGTGGTCACTCCAGGCCTCCGTCGTCCTGGGGTGCCCCCGGGGGGCTTCACGTCATCTTCCCCTGCTACGTGCCTTTCTCCAACTTTCCCCTTGAAGGCGTCCTGGCTGCCAGGCAGGTGCAGGGACCCAGCAGATGCTCAGCAGTGTCTCTCCAGGAGAGACCTGGGCGGGAAGCCACCTCACAGGCCCAAAGTCACAAGGTCCTTCGGAAGCTGTGAATCAGTGGAGTCGAGGCCTTGCAGACACATGGGGTTTGGGACGGGAAGAGGGACAACAAGGACGTGTGGGCGGTCGTTATGAAATGCCTTGGGGGAAGTGTCTGCAGGAGGTCAGGGTGGGAGGCTGGACAAAGGCGTCCAGGAAGAGCTCAGTGGGCAGCTGCCTTTGAGAGGAGGCAGCTGACCATGGACTGAGCAGAACAGGAGGATTTCTGAGCAGCGTGAGCCCGGTCGCCACCGGAACTGTGTGCACTCACTCTAGCTAAAGGGCCTGGGTCTCCCAGCCAAGAGGCCAGGTTTGTCCCTCTCCACTCCCAGAAAGCACTTGTGCATGGACCTTAGCCTCTGACCCTATAGAGGGAATAACTACACACTGGGTTCCAAAAGCAGGTGAGGACCCCTCCAGATGCCACCCGAGGGGTGCCGGCCCCATTGCCCAGCCCGGTCAGTGTCAAAAAGGGGGGACGCAGGTCACTTCATCTGTGCTTGTTGGTGCATCTCTTTTCTCTCGACTTTCTGCAGCCTGGGGACAGTCGCAGGGAGTGCAGGTGCAGTTTAGATTTGGTGACAGTCCAAGGTCACATGAATAAACAGGGGAAGTCGGGTGAGAAGGAGGCCCGAGGCAGCAGTGGGTGGCAGTGACGGAATGCGATCAGGAGGGACGGCCCAGGGCTCACTCCTCCAGCCTCCTAGTCACCTGGGGAGCTTTGGGTCCAAACGCAGATGCTGATGTACAGTCCAGGTGACATTCTGCACTTTGACCAGCTCCCTGGCTGCTGTCCTTAGTCCATCTGGGGAGCAGATCTGAGGCATGGAGTGTATGTCAAGTGCAACAGAAAAGAAAGACGGCAGGGTTGGGTACAAAACCCAGGTGTGGTCAGGGACACTTCAGCTACTGTTCCTCACCCTCATGGCGGCTCAGCTGCCCCCCTGGTGGCCGCCCACCTGTGTAGCTGGGCTGGATGGATATGTGCCATGTTTGCAAAAAGCATCCTGGGCTTGGAAATCTTGGTATAAAGAAAATAATTTAAAATATCTCAGTATCTTCTAACTACTGATGGCATGTTGGAAGGACACTTTTAGGATATTTTAGGTTAAATCAAATATATGACTACAATGACATTTTATCATTTCATTTTTCATGTAGAGGCTAAAAAAATTTAAAATCACATCCGTCAGTTCCCCTGAAGGCTTGCTGGGTAGCCCTGATCTAGAAAGAGCCTCCTTCTCCCACCCCCTCTGTGCCTCTGCCCCCAAAGCCCACCCTCAGCAGCCCCTGTGGTGCTGTGGGAAACTGTGCACGAGGGGGCATTGCTCTGAACGGGGGGAGGCGGCCTGCTCCCGGAGCTGCCTGGGGGGCACGAGGCAGAAACACACCAAGTCACTCCCCTGACTGCAGAGCCAGGACCACGGGGCCGGCTGGGCGGCCCAGATCCCAGGGATGCCAGTCTGCCATGCTCCGGTGCCTTCTGTCTGGACTCTTCAGTCCTCTCGTCTCCCCTCCCCATCCCGGGCGGCAGGTAATTAGCAGGGCCAGCCGGCAGCCTCCACTGGGCACTGCCGCCAGAGAGCCACGGCCAGCCTGCAATTACCGTGATCCTGCTCTGCCGTCCAGAACGCTCCATTCAGCCCGCTCCCACTGCGAGCTGGCTCGGTGGCGGGCCCGTGACCTCCCAGTCTCTTGGTGCCTCTTGGCAACAACAGACCCATGGAAGAAAGCATGCAGTGTGCCCGGTGAATACCTGGCTGCTGGGCAGAAGGCTGTGCCTGCTGGCAGCTCAGGGAGGTGGTACTGGAACCCACCCTCCCCAGCCAGCTCCTCTCGGTTTCTTACACGGGTCCCGAAGCTCTTCTTTCTGGAAAGGATCTCCCAGGACCAGTGCTTCCAGCCCCACGAAGCTTGCCCAGGGCAGATCCGGGCCACCTGGGAAATCTGTTAAGAATGACGCTGGGACATGCACCAAGTGCAGCCTCGCCAAGCCCGGGTGGCCCTCGGGGAGGGAGGGGCAAGGCCATTTTGTCAGTGGCTGCTGTGGACAGCGCCAAGGGAGGCTGGGCTGAGGAGGTCTGCAGGGTGGGCAGCTAGCGCCTCTGTTTCCCCCGAGGTAGAGGGGCCTGAGAACAGTCTGCACCCCGTGGGTCCTGGGGGCGTCAAGGGCCACATTCTGTGAAGGGTTCAACCTGGCAAGCACCCAACAAATGCCACAGCATGGCTGAGCGGGCTGAATATGGAGGGATGAGCCCCAGAGCCAGCAGGAGGCGGAGGCAGGCCTGGCCTCCCAGGACGCGCCACACTGGCCAGGAGGCCAGGGGAGGGCTCCTGTTGGAGGAGAGGCCTCGCCCTGGGTGGGGAGGAAGGAAAGGCCCCAAGGGAGCCTCCGCCACCGAGCATGGAACCAGGGGCCTCCCTGGCCCCCATCAGAAAGCAGGAGAAGGTGCCCTGGAGGTTTGAAAATGGAGAACTCCTCCATTCTCCCAGCCTCCACCATCTGTCTGTCTCTCACTTATTGTCATGTTCTCCCCACCCCCTCCCGCCCTCTGCCATGGTCTTGATTTGCCTTTTTTTTTTTTTTTTTTTTGGTACCAGGGATTGAACTCAGGGACACTTGGCCACTGAGCCACATCCCCAGCCCTATTTTGTGTTTTATTTAGAGACAGGGTCTCACTGAGTTGCTTAGGGCCTCACTAAGTTGCTGAAGCTGGCTTTGAACCCTCAATCCTTCTGCCTCAGCCTCCCGAGCCACTGGGATTATAGGTGTGCACCACCAGGCCCGGCTTTTGTTTGCTATTCAATGTCCATTCCCTCCACAGAGGGGTGCTCACCTGGCCAGAGCTGTCCCAGGTGCCCGGACCCTGGGACTCAGCCATGCCAGTTCTGGGCATGGGTGGGCCTGTTTCCCCACAGCAGCCCCAAGCCCAAGGCTCTGTGTCCCCTCAGGGGCTGGGAAGTTGGTCTCCCCTGCCCACCAGCTTCCACCTGACAGGAGTGCAGACCCCCCACCGGGACACACTGGCGAAGACCAGGGTGAGGTGGCCCCCACCAAGCTGCCCACAAAGTAAGTCAGGGCCTCTTTGCTGCCCCTGCCCCCCACATCAGTTGCTGGGTGGGGCCTGGGAGCCAGGGTCTAGGGGTGGCTGGGGTCCCTGGGCAGTGGCTGGGAGGGAGAGGTTGACTGGATCAGCATATCAGGGGGCCAGGGCGTGAAGTGCAGCTCACCTGGGGGACGTGGAGAGGCAGGGTCAAGGGGCTCCCCGTCCATAGCGATCGACTCACAAAACCCCGAATCCAGGGTCCGGTAGGATGATGAGGAATTCCAGGCGCAGCCGTGGGGGACTCACCTGGCAGGCCCCTCGGAGTCAGGCCCTCCTGCAGCCCGTCAGCACGGCGGCTCCCGAGCTCCAGGGCCACGGGCAGGTCACCCCTCAGGACTCGGTCTCTGCAACTGTACAGCTAGAGTCACGGCGGACCCAGCTGTGACATCGTGGCCAGGAGCAGGGCAGTGCTGAAGTGGGCCTGAGCAGGCTGCTCTTGAACCTTCTCTTCCCCGGGGCAGGAGGCAAGACTTGAGAACAGGTAGGGGCCGTCGGCGGGCGACTTCTGAAAGCCGGCTCCCTCCTCCCAGTCTGTGTCCCTGAGGCCCTGGGACCCTGGGCTTCCCTTCCTCACACTGGCCAGGGAGTGGCAGACAGACCAAGGGGCTGGGGGGTTCATGGACCTGGGGAAGGTGCCGAGTGCTGGTGGGCTTCGCTCTATCAGGGTCAGCCCAGCTGGCCCCCAAGAGAGAAGCCAGAAGGCAGTGGTGTGGGTCTGTCCCCCCTGCCTGGGCCTCCCAAAAAGATGGTAGCACCCCCAGGCGCCTAGGAATCCCACTCTGAGCTCCCCGGGGAGCCCAGGTCCTTGCTAAGTGGGCGACGCCTAGTGGGTCATGTCCAGTTGCTGCTTTGGGAGCTTAGAGGCAGTCTCTCCGCCAGAGGGTCAGGCCAGGACGCAGGCCTGTCTGCACGCCCACACCGGGGCTCCAGTGCCCAGCACGACCCTGGCCCTAAGGGACCTTCAGTCCATGATTACGTCATTAGTGGGAGGGGAAGGACAGATGAGGCCCAGTAGGAGCCGGAAGGAAGGATGGCAGAGGAAGGAAGAGGGCTTTCCACTGACCTTCGAGGTCATTCCCAAGTCTGACCACCCTCGACTCAGCCTCACTGCCTGCTTCTTCCGTGGAGGGCGGCAGGGCAGGCTCCAGGCTCCAGAGCCACCTGCTGCGCCCTGCAAAGGGGACCACAGGGTGGGAGGGTGGTACTTGTTGACAGGGCAACAGGCTGAGGGCTGGATGGCCAGTCCGCCTCAGTCCTGGTGGACAGGATGGCCTGGGTCATGCTGCGGCTTCAGTGATCGGGGCCACCTCTGCTGCCAAGGGCCCTGGGCGTCTGACAGGCCTTGGGGCAACCTCTCTGGCTGCTGCGGACCCGTCCTTGTGCATGCATGGCTGGCAATGTGGCCACGAGTGTCCCAACAGATGGCATTGGGAAAGACACCTGGGCACTGGCTGGGCGGCCATGTGGCTCCCTGGCACCAGGCGGGTGGCCTCCTTCCAGGGCCTTTGATCTCACTTGGCTGCTGCCTCAGGCCCCTCTCTTCCTGCTCCTCCCCAGGGGTGGAGACCTGATTTATCTGGGGCGGGGAAAGCTAGCTCTCTACAAGTCTGCCTGGAAGCCTTTCTCTCTTAAATTTAAACCAGTGCATTTTTAAACCCGCTCATCAGGAATCCACGTGGCTCTCTGTGCTTCTCTGCTCCCGCGGTGACTGCTCTCCCCAGCGCCACGTGACTCATCTCCCCATCTGGGCTGGGGAGAGCCATCTCCAGACTGGGGGTCCCTTTTTGAACTTCACATGCAGGTCCATCCCCAGGGATGTTCTGGGGCTGCACCTTCTGACTCGGAGGGTCTGGACCGAGGTCTGGGCTTCTAACAACCTCCCAGGGATGCACAGCGGGTGAGCCGGTGATCCGAGCGAGGCCGCCTGGGAACAGGGAGGAGGGAGGAAAGGAGGGCCGGGTCTTAAGAAGGAAGAGCCAGAAGAAACGGTGCCTCATCTAGTATTTGAAACCGTCCTGGGGCTGCGCACGGTCTCCGAACAGGACGGGCAGAGAGGAGAGGCAAGTGCCGCTGGCGGCCACTCCTCCACCCTCGTGTTAAATCCAGGCCGCGGAGCAGATGGCGCTCGAGGGGGTCAGGTGCGCCTTTGCACAGAGTCCCGTCTGCCAAGGGAGGAGCTGGGTCTGCGGTGGCAGCTCCTGGGTGCGCCCTCCAGCCATTGTCCATAGAGGCAGGAGCGCTTCCCAGCCCCCCACCTGGCCCGGCTCCTCCCTGTCCATCCTGTGCTGGGAGCACTTGGCCGCCCCCCAGACGCGCCCTGCCCATTGAAGCCCAGCAGGGAGCTGGCCCTGGGCCTGAAGTGCCTTCCCTCCTCCGCGGCAGGGATCCAGGCCCAGGGACCATTCAGGACGCAGAAGAGGGCCCTTGAGCGGCCAGCTCTGCAGCTCCCGTCCAGTGGGCGGGCTCCCGGGGGCCAGCAGAGGGGCTGGAGGCATCTTGTGTGGGCGCCGCGCTGTCCTTTATTTTCTAAAGCAGGGAGGAAATGGCAGCCCGATGGCTGAGAGGCTCAAGAGCCCTTCCGGCCACTTCTCCTTTGTCCCCCAGGGATCTTCAGCTCAAAGGCCCACAAGAGCCGCACATTTCCCTTCAAGCTGGTGCCTGCCGCCCTCTTGAGCCTCCTGGAGGACAGTCCGACAGGCTCAGGAGAGGACGGCCCCCCTCTGCCCACAACTCCGCAGCGGGTGCCTGGGCAGTGGCGGGATCAACAGAGGGCAGCGAGCAGGACCGGCTTCCGCCCACGGGAGCCTCCGGGGTCCGGCACCAGCTTCCCCAGCCCCAGGATTGGAGGAGGCTCTAGGGCTGCGTTGTCTTGCTATTTTGGGTGCTGGGGGAGAAGCCGGGGGCACTTGCCACTGGGCCACAGCCCAAGCCCTATTATTATTATTTCAATATTATTATTACTTATTACTGTATTTTTAATTTTGAGACAAGGTCTCACTAAGTTGCTGAGGCTGGCTTTGAACTTGTGCTCCTCCTGCCTCAGCCTGCTGAGGTGGCAGGATTGCAGGCATTTCAAGCCACCCAGCTTGAAATGCGTTGTTTTAAATAATAATAAAAGTGGGGTGCATATGACCTGTCCAAAGAGGGGCCGCTGGTCTGAGCACCTTTGTGCTGGACTGCCCTGGATGTTTCCAGAGACCTTTTGAGGAAATCCTAGTCCCCTTACCCGGGGGATTGGGGGGTAATGTCCTCAGACCCCCTCCTGTGGGCGTCTAAAACCTAAGGTCCCCGGTGGGCATCTAAGACCACGGGTGGTCCAGAACCCTTACCTCCTACAGGCACACCTGTGATAAGTTCAGTCTATAAATCATGCACAGTAAGAAATTGTTACAAATAATAAAATAGAACAATTATAAAAGTTACGTTACTGTCCTCTCTCTCTCAAAATGTCCCATGAACTTTTCCCTTTTTACCCGAAGGGATCACTTTCTGGCTCCTCCCGCCAGGCCTGATCTGCAGCAGGACTGAACTTGCCCGTGGGGCTTCATTGAGTAAGATGAGGACTCCCTGAACTTGGGCTCTGCAGTTCCCGGTGGCTCATCTGATAACCCGACAGACAGCCTCCTGGCTGGTAGTGTATACAGCGTGGAAACGCTGGGCAGTGCGACTCGCCTCCTGGGCAGGATGCAGCTGGACTGGGAGACTCCACCACGGCCGTCAGAATGGACCGCAGTTTGTACCTTACGAATTATTTATTTCTCAAATTTCCCATTTCGTATTTTCAGGCCGCAGTTGAGTGAGGTTGACTGCAGATTGAGGGTGACCATGTGCTGTCCACGCCTCAGAGATGAGGAGGCCAAGCTCCAGGGAGATGAAGTACTTGCTTGAGGTTTTCAGCCAGTGAAACTGCAGGGCTGGGTTTGAATCCAGGTCTACAGGGCCCAAGTCCATGTCCCTAACCCCGCCGCTCCAGGTTGGAATACGTCGTTGCCGTTGCGTGTGTTAGTTTCCCAGCTCTGAGTAGCAGATCACCACGAACTGGGTGGCTTCAAACAACACCCACTGTGGGCTGACGGACCTGTCGGCAGGAAGCTCTCGGGTGCTCTGCTGAGGGTCTTGCAAGGCATAGCTGGGCTGTGAACTGGACTCGGCTCATGTCCAGGGCTGTGAGGAAGACCCGGCTTCCAGGCTCCATGTCACTTGCAGAATGAGTGACCTGGGGTGTAGGACTGGGTTCCTCATCCCTTACTGACGGTGGGGTTGGTCCTGGGTCCTCACACCAGACCTGCTCCTTCTCCAAAGCCAGCGAAGGTGCTGTGGGTCCCTCCTGCTTTGATGTCTATGACTTCCCCTCTCCCAGCAGCCCCCGAAAACTCTGCTTTTCGAGGGTTCACCTGATTGGGCCAGGCTTACCCGGATAACCTCTGTAAGTTAAGGGTCACTCACACCCTGCCCTCTGTCCCAGATAACACTCCACTGAGACATCTGCAGGGGTCCTGGGGGCGACACCAGGATTCCCGGGCCCGTTCCTCTGGCGGAGAATCTATTCGCCTTCAGTTTCACACCTCACAAACCCTGGGTGCCTTTGTCCTCGTCCTGGATTTCATGACCATGAATTGTTCCGGTCCCTGACCAGTTGGGCAAATTTGAGGAAGGACCACACCAGCTCTCTCTTCTGACGTCTGGTCAAAGCAAAGAGAATTCCGATGGCCTCGTGCAGGAGTCTGCTGAGTGCCCGGTCCCCAGAGGGCGTCGGCTGCACCAACAGGCCACAGGAATCCAGGGCAGGGCACCAGGGGCAGGTGGCCCTGGGCAGGCCCGAGGAGCCCAGTCACTTCCCAGTGCCAATCCTCGGGAGTCCCGTGGCTCTCAATACCGGGCACCCCCACACCCTCACTCTAAGGGGAGTGCGGCCCCCTCCACCTGGGCTGCCCAGTCCTGGGGCTGCGGACGTCCCGCTGCTGAAGTGTGATCATGCTCACGTTGGTCTGACGCAATCTCAGAGCCTCATGGGGACCTTCTCCAGAGTTCCATCCCACCAGCATGTCCTGAGCCCCTCGCAGCGGACGCTGTAGGAGTCCAAGTGGCCCTGCCCACCCTGCTTCTCAGCCCCACCCCACCCCCACTTGGCATCCTGGTGGTGTAGAAGCAGACCTGGCATTTGGAAGGTCCTCCTGCTTGCCAATGTCCTCCAGGTCCGACGCCCGGGGAGACATGGGCTCCTCAGGTGTCGTCTCAGGAGCGACCCTGCTGCTTCGTCTGCTTCGTGAGCAATAGGAATTGATCCCGTGTGAACGCTGATTTCCAGAGCTGGGATGAGTGCAGGGGAGAGACAGCTCTTGGGGTGCAGAGAATGACCTCCTGTCCCCTGACTCCTGGGACAGCGTGGCCGGGTTCCAGGTCACAGCTGCGGCATCGCCAGGGATGAAAAGGGTCAGTAGACCCCCTGAGAGAGTCTAAACCAGGCCAGTGGGCCCCTGGGCCTAAGGCTATCAGGGAGGAAAGACTTGGGGGCCAACGCCCACCTTCACCCCACCTTGGGACTCGGATATTAATAATAATAATAACAGCTAAAATTTGTCGGGCACTCACCCTGGGCAGACGCCGTGCCTGGTGTGGCCCGTATCATCTCATTCCACCCTCACCACAACCCGAGGGAGAGATGCTGCTGTGACCAGCACTGTGACCCAGCGCCCCGAGGTGCACAGCAAGCCTGCATCTGTCTGTGGGATGTCGTGGGACGGAGGCCAGACTCGGGGACCATGGCCAGCGGGAGGCAGATCCTCAAGACTGAAAATATGTGGCTTTTTTAAAATTTCAATATTAGCTTTGCGGGGCTGGCTGGGAACAGACAGAGCAACGAGGCCGGGCCTCTCCTGGGAGAGAGTGCTCATGGTTTTATTTGTTTTAATTTTCTCTCCTGATGAAAAATTCGCCACGGTTAGGAAGACACGGAGCACGCGGCCCTGTGACTGATGTCTTCCAATTTCCTGAGCGGCTCCGCCTGTTCTTGGGAGTCCCATCAGTATTTCAATCGTTTCAACACGCTCCCCTCTAAGGACCGTGGAGTCATGACCCCGAGCCCTTCTGCTCCCTCCTGGCCGCGGCTGGGCTCCTCCGGGAACGGACTGCAGGCCCTGAGGGAAGGGGCACTCCAGCCTCCTGCGTCCTGCAGGCCTCTGCCTCCGGCCACTGACCTGGCTTCAGCAGAGGGTGGAGCAGGTCACACCCTGCGGCCAGTACGCACGCACGGGGGCCAGTGTCCGTCTCTGTCCCCAAGGTGGGACAGCTCGAGGCATGGACTGCCAGAGCTCTCCAGAAGGGACGGCTCCAGCTGCCCAGGGTCCTGGCAGAAAGGCTGCTGGGAGCTCCACCTTGGACAGCGAGGCCTGGACACTAACGGCCTGGACACTAACGGCAGTGTCCCCAGCGCTGTCGTGGGGAGGATCAGGCAAGGCAGAGCTAGAGCGCGAGCCTGGCAAGCAGGGAGGCCCTGGCTCAGCCCAGCACCCACGGGGAGAGAAACAGAAATCCCTGGGAGCCCCAGGCCCCGCGTGCCCGCGCCATGGCTCTGCTCCCAGCTTGCGGAGGCTTGAGGGCCCTCGGGGCACAGCCGCCATCAGCCTGCAGCCGGGCGACACCTCCAGGCAGCGGGGTGGGCTGGGGTTTGACCTTGCACTTCCTTGCTTGGGGTCTTGTCGGTGACCCAGGGATGAGGCTCAGCCCCTTGCAGGCCGGGCACAAGCTGAAATTGGGGAACACGGGGGCAGCCCAACATGGCTGCAGAGCGCTGGCAGCTTTGGGCCCAGGGCCCGTGGTCCCTCCTCTCGGGAAGCCGGCACTTGCCTCTTCTCAGGCCCCGTCTGCTCCGCGGCTTCCACCCACCACGGCCCAGAGCCCTCTCAGAGTGGGGCTCCCTCCACCGCAAGTCAGCGTCCCCACCTGCTCCTCCATCTGGCTCCCTCTCAACCCTCTCTGGGCAGATCCACTGGGGACAGGCCGGGGCACCCCGACCTGGACCACCAAGATGGGCGGAGACCAAGTGGGAGCCCCGTGCTGGGGCCTTTAAGTCACCCTCTCTGAGGATGCTCAAGAAAATCCCGCTGAGCTGCAGTTTACAGATGAGGAAACTGAAGCGGAGGCAGGGGAGTGGCCGGGGCTGGTGGGCCCATAGGGGCTAGTTGCCTGTGACCTTGGCCTCTGAATCCCTCTGCTTCCCGCCCCTGGAGGTAGGTTGGGTTGTAGGCATGAATATGCAAGGGAACAATCCTAGCTCGACTTTGGACAGCATGACCGACGATGCGACCTCATTGAAAACCTTGGAGGGTTAGTAAATCACGTGGGGCAAGACTTAGCACAACGCAGTGCTTGGCGCAGTCCACGGGCCTTGCCACTGGTGATTGTGTTCTCACTCTTCCTTCACAAATGGGGAAAGGGACTTGCCAAGGCACCCGGAAGGGACGAGCTGCCCCGGGGACATTGCACATGGCTCCCGTGGGGCTCTTTCTGTTTCTGCACCTCGCCACCCTCTTCCTGCGTTCCACCAGTGAGCACTTGGACCCTGGGCTCCTCTTCAGAGCCTGAGCTGATTTTCTCTGGAATGCACGGGACTTTCGGAGAAATGTGTATTCCCTGCCTTAAGCCCAGCGTGGAAATCAGAAACCGCATGTGCAGAAATACAAAGGCTCGGGTTGCAGCCTGCTGGAAGCGGGACCAGGATCTGTCCCTGCTTCTCCCCAGAGTTGGTAATGGAGCTGTTGGAAATTAACTTGAACGTTTCTGGGGCATGGGAAGAGGAGAAAGGAGCTGGGGTACACCTCCCCGGGACAGCGCGGATTGCACCCCGGCCGGTGATGACATGTGGACTTGGCTGATCCTGCAGCACTGAGCCCGGAAGCCTGCAGGGACCGGAGAGGAGGGGAGGAGAGGGGAGAGCAGAGGAGAGGAGAGGAGGCTGGAGGCTGTGGTCCCCACTTCCCACCTTCACAGTGAGCCTCCACTTAACAGGACAGCGATTCTCATCGGGAGGGATCGTGACCCCCAGAGGACAGTTTTTCCTTGTCAGCACCAGGGGCAGGGGGAGCGCCATGGGCTGGATTCTGCCTGGCCTCCTGGGGTGCTCGCGGGTGGTGACATCAATAGCGGAGGCTCCCTGCTCCCAGGCCCCTGGCGGGCCTGCATGGACCCGTTGACTGGCAGGGAGACCTGCACCCTAACCGTGTGAGCTGCGAAGGCGCGTGGGAACCTTCTATTCGTCCCTTTGGGCCCAGCCACAGCTCGCACTCCCACCTTACCTGACGGGGGCAGGTACTGAGCGCCAAGGCCGCACCGCTCTTCTGCTGGATGGCGATCCTCTATGGCTCGGCCTCAGCGTCACAGGGCTTCCCAAGAGCCGTCCCCAGTACCCCATGACAGTGCCTCCCTGCCTCCTGTCCCTCCCGGACTCCCGAGCTACCCCATGCATACCTTCTGAGTTCATGACGTCTCTGTGGCCCAAGCGTCCAGGAGGAGTCAGGCTGTCCATCACAGCCCTGCTGCCAGCTCTAGGCTCAGCCTCAGTCACCTTGTCCCCACTGCTCAGGTGAGGGCACTGAGGCACTGCCCAGGCACTGATCTGCTAAATGAAGAAATCACACACACACTCACACACACACACACTCACACACTCACACTCACACACACACGCACACACACACTCACACACTCACACGCACACACACACTCACACACACACGCCCACACACACACTCACACACACACACACACTCACACACACACCCACACACTCACACTCACACACACGCACGCACACACACACACACTCACACTCACACACTCACTCACAAACTC
>JAJEJO010004760.1:322434-356042 GCA_020662805.1 Glaucomys volans
GGCCATGAGAAGCAGCCCTTGGACCGGCTGGTCTAGACAGCGGGGCACTGGGATCCCGTGCAGCGTCGGCTGGCGAGGGACTCGGAGCGACCTGGCCAGGTCCCAGTGCCGGCGCCACGTCTGTCCCTGAAGGCATGACGCGGCTGGACGTCCCTTCAGGGAGCACGCTCGGATGGTGTGGGGACAGCAGGAGGCTACGGTCCTTCTCCACAGGCTGCAAGTGACCCCAGAGCTGGGCAGAAGCTGCACACACGCCATGGCCCATCCTCCCGTCCCTGCACTCTGCTTTTGGCCACAAAGGTCACCCCGACGCAGTGAGGAGCAGACGGAAGGAAGGACTGAGGCCCTGGAGGAGGAGCCACGGGCCGTCTCAGAGACCAGCGCTGCCATCCTGCACGGCTGACGTGTCCCTGGAACTCGGCTGGGACATTGAAAGGAAGGTGCTTCGCTTTTCCATTTCTAGAAGAGAAGTGGAGTCTGAGGGGCGGGAGGGAGGCGAATCCAGGGCTCCTGAGCCATCAGGCTCTGGCCCAGCGCAGGAGGCCGACGGCCTCTCTCATCTTGGTTCCAGCCTCCTCTCCAGCCTCCTCTGCAGCAGCGAGCTGGGAGGGAACAGCAAAGGCCGGCTGCTCTCTGAAGAGCCGCTGGCTCGCTCCTGGTGTCAGCGGGGTAAGCTGACAGGGAGGCGGGTCTCCATGACCTGGCACTGTCTGTCCAACAGCCCTGCCCGGCGTCCAGCTAGCACGACCTGATTTTGTACAGGGAGGAGGTGGCCACTGTGTTAGGTAAGCGGGGTCCTCCCTGGTCCTGCAGGGGAACCAGGTGCGACGTGGACTGCTGCTGCCCTGGGATCCATGGCCCCGCCCCTTTCTGTAATCACAGAAATCTCAATGTTTGTCCAGGGCTCTGGCTGGACAGGGTGAAGACACTTCTCAGTTTCTGACAAAGTTAGGTAAGACCATGTGACCGGGTTCATAGAAAGGGACCGGGTTCCCTTCCTTCATGGTGGAATGAGGAGAAGAGTGCTGGAGCTACAGCAGCCATCGTGAGCTGTGAAGCAACTTAAAGTCGAACCACATACACAGAGGCCTAAGAGCACAAGGACTCTGGGTCCCTGAACCTGCACAGCCAGATTCCCAGTGTGAGTTAGCGTCCTTTAGGGTGGCTTGGACGTCTCCTGGCCACAAGAAGAGCCGCGCTTAGCTACAGGAGAGGCTGGGTAAGTTAAAAGTTGTGTCCATTGCTGGGAAGGAAGGGGAATGGATGTGGGTGCCAACTAGCAGCTTCTTCCAAGCCGTCCTTCCTGACCCACATCCCCTCTGTCCCTCCACCTCTCTGGGCCTCCTCTTGTTCTCTCTAGCCCTCGTTCCAGCCTCAGTTTGCAGCATGTGGAAAGCCCAGCCTCCCAGCCCTGTGCACCCCAGAACCTCCACGTGGAGGTGGGCCGTGAGCTCCTGCCAGTCCAGTTGGCAGAAGGCCCCACGGCCTTCCTGGCTGCCTGGCTGCTCGTGTCCAGTTTCATGAGTCCACCATGGCTCCACCTCCCTCCTGACCCGGGTAAAGCTCAGCCTGTCTCTGGCTGCCCCTTGGGGTGGCGTCTGGGTCTGGACATGTCCCACATACGGCAGTACAGTGACCAGATGGCCCAGGGCCAGTGCCAACTCTGATGCTTGGAGCCCGGGAGCTCTGTCTGCCCTGGGGACGTTGGGGAGTCTCCCCTTTGCTGAGAGGAGGGGACAGAAGGAGCGGCTGCTGGGTGCAGGGTCACAGCCAACGCTTACACCAAAGCGAGGTGGCAGTAGGGACCCTCTGGCTCGGGTCCCCCAGGGGGGACCTCCAGGGGAGAAGGCGGGTGCCGTGCTTTACTCGGGCAGCAAAGACAAGGGAGGACGTGGTGCGTGGGCAGGTGTCCGACAGCTGGCCCCAGCCATGACCAGCGACGGGATCTGGGCACTCGGTCATCTCCACGGTGAGATGTGACAGGGCCCAGGGGTGGGACCGTCCGTCACAGCGTCCCGAGACACAGGGACGAGGTGCATGCCCTGCTAGCCGGGCCAGCTGGGGCCAGCATGTCGGAAGTGAGGCAGAGAAGGACAAATTTGGAGACGTGTCCCAGTGGGCAGGCCACGCTGCCTATCAGGGGCTAAATGTAAAGCAGAGGAGAGAGGCCCAGGCCCTGGGATCGGGGCTGGGGACACAGGGGCAGAGCCCTTGCCTGACGCTGCAGGCGTCCTCGCCAGGGGACGGGGCGAGGGCTGGGGCGGCGGCACGGCCATCAGCAGGCAGCTCACGGGGCACATTGTGTGCAAGGCCCGGCCAGTGAGTGCTTTGGGCCTTGCAGGCCACATTGGTCGGCTGCTTATTCTGCTTTGGGTTCTCGTTTGCTTTATGTTTTTTAAAATATTTTTAGTTGCAGCTGGGCACGATATCTTTATTTATTTTTTAATGTGGTGCTGAGAATAAAACCCAGGGCCTCACACGTGCCAGGCAAGTGCTCTGCCACTGAGCCCCAGCCCTGGTTTACGTTTTTAAATGTAAAAAACGTTCTCAGTCGTGGTGCTGGGCAGCAGCGGCCCTTGGGGCATCGATGGCTGACCTCTGGGCAGCGAGAGCACCACCCGGTGCCCAATCGAGATCTGCATTTGAACAGAACACCCTGCCCGCTCCTCTGCCTTTCCTGTTACACAGAGGCTCCCAAGCCCAGAGAGGCTGATCACTGGGGAAGCCACACACAGCAGGACTCAGCCCCAGGCCTGGCTGCTCCTAGGGCTGGTCTGTTCCAGGGACGGGTGCCACTGTCAGCAACTTGGAACGAAAAGTGACTCTGGCTGTTTTAATCCCCGTATTTAAAGCAAGCCGACTGCTCAGAACAACACCCAGGAACCTCAGCTCTGACCAGGGCTCTGACTGCAGGGCCCTGGACACGGGGACGCGAGTCCTCTTCCCAGTCGGTTGGCAGAAAGACAAGGGAGGCAGATCCAGGACAAGTCCTGTGTCCGTGAGGACCTCTGTGCGTCAGCTCAGGAAGCGCAGGTGGCCCCAGGGTGCCCTCGGTGGACTGGAAGCTCCCTGAGAGCAGAGCAGGACACTCTCCTCCCCTGGTGGCCTCCCCAGGACCAGGGCCAACACGCTGGCTTCATAATGGAACCGGGACAGGGAGGGACCAATGCACCACCTGCCAGGCTCACGGTCAGCTTAGGAGGCGCAGCCTCGGGACGGCTGGGCTCCTCCCCTCAGCGTAGACTCTGACCACCCGCAAGGCGTGGGGAGCCGAGGAGGCGGGGCGCAGCCATGCTCCCGGGTGACCGTTTCCTCCCAGGTTCTGTCCTGATCGGACCTCACGGGCTCTCCACTGTCCTCCTCTCCCTGCCCCTTTTCGCTCAGAACCCAAAGGAGTTCCCTTCTGCTCTACTGGACATCAAACCCGGGGTGCCTCACCACTGAGCTACATTCCCTACCTTTTTGAGACAGGGTCTCACTAAGCTGCCGAGGCTGGCCTCAAGCTTGCAATCCTCCTGCCTCAGCCTCCCGACTTGCTGGGATGATAGGCGTGGTCCTCAGTGCGGGTTCCTGAGGGCCTCTCACCCTGCGGGACCCTCTGATCTTCATCCCCTGCAGCACCCCAGGGAGACCCTGAGCCTGCTGCTGTTCTGTGGGGCTCCCTCCTCACACCTCCGTCATCCTTCATGAGATCTGCTCTCATTTCAGTAGAAGTGACGAGCCCTCGGGCCAGGCCGACAGCGCTCCTGCTAAGCGCCCTGTGTCCGTCATCAGAACACCCTTGCTGAGCTTCCGGTGGGTCCTCCCCGCACCGACACAGATGGCCCGTTCTGCTAGTCCTCTCACCTGTGTGCGACTTGGGGGTCAGGACGTGCTCCCCACATGCCACCCTCTGGCGCTCAGACGAAGGGAAGGAGAGCGTAAGACAGCATTGCCACGGCCTGGGCTGCTGCCTGACTGCCTGGGTTCACTCTGCACTTCCTAGTTCTGTGATTCGGGTGTGTTACTTAACCACTCTGAACCTCAGGTTCTTCCTCTATTAAGTGGGGATGTTGATAGAACTGACGTCCTGGGTGGGTCATGGGATAAAATGAGACACAATGCTTGACCCAACATCTGACCCAGGGTAAGCCCTGAGAAAGCGTTGCCGTGACGATAAGGAGGACGCTGAGGCCGGCCATGGCAGCATCTTGACATCCCAGACCGGCTCCTGCTTCCCCTCCGAGCTCTCTGCTCCTCCGCCCTCAGTCCTGCCAGTCTTTGGATCTCCTGTCGCAGCGCTTGGCAGTTCGTCAAGGTCTGGGGCATGAGCAGCAGACGCTTCCCAGCACAATCAAGGATGAGATTCTCCTTCTCTTCTGAGCGAGGTCCTCCGGACTGAGAAGGACCTGTCTTCCTCGGGAGGAATTTTAGCCCCAATTCATCAGAAAATAGAGCCCGCGACGGTGTCTCGCCCACAGTGCTCCCCTGGGGATGGAGCCTGGGCGCAAGAGCGAGGGAGCAAAGGTTGGGCGGAGTGGGACAGAAAGCTGGGGCGGGGCGCACCCCAGGCCGGCCAGGGCGTCCCAGCTAAGGGGAGCACAGCTGGATCACCTGGGCCTCCCGGGGAGGCGGGGAGGACTCTCAGGCCACCTGAAGGTACACGCTTCTCCCCTCCTGGGCCCGGAGCAGCGGGAGGATCCAGTGCCTGGACGGTCAGGCAGACCTGGGCCCTGAGTGGATGTGACGGAGGCCACAGGAAAGCTTGCCCTATTCCAGGGGACCCGGAGTCAGCCGCAGGGACTGGACACGGGCCTGGCGTGGGGACGTGGCCCTTGGCTGAGAGAATGGCAGGGGAGCTGCATTTGGTCCAGGGCTGTGGGTCCAGCTGCCTGAGGAGCATCCGCACTCGGGTTGCCCAGGAGCCGAGCTGAGCCCCCGGGGCTGGGCGAGCGGGCAGGATGCCTGCAGCATGGACGTCCAAGGCTGCGTCGGAGGGCGGGTGCGACCCCAGTGGTGCTCAGGGGACAAAGCTGGGGCCCCTGCCCGCTGGGTGTGGGATGGGAGCGGAGGGCCAGAGTGGAACGGCACCATGGGCTGAGGATTGATAGAAGGCAGCCACGTCCTGGGGAGGACGGAGAAGCTGTCAGGGGAGGCTGGTGAGGGTCCATCAGGGCCGGGCTGGAGAATGGCCTTCTCCCAGTGTTACTCAGCCTCTGGTGGCTGTGACCAAAGGACCTGCCAGGAACAACCTAGAGGAGGAAACGTGGATGTCAGCGGTGGACGCACGCTTGGCCGACTCCAGGGCTCTGGGCTTGGGTGGGGCGGAGCATCACGGGGGAAGGGCGTGGAGGAGGACGGCGGCTCAGGACAAGGAGGGGGCTCTGCTCAGCAGGGACAAAATAGGAGCCCCAAAGGCAGGTGCCCAGAGACCCCTCCATCCCGCCCCCCGCGGCAGCTCAGCCCTGTCAGTGGGTCAGTGCACCGATCAGGCCCAGGCCCTCACCCCACTCACCCCACCTCTGAACTTCCCGCATTCTCACACGCGAGCTTTCGGGGACACCGTAGGCCTAGACCATAATACTCACTCCCGCGAGGTCTGCAGCAGCATCCACCCGGCCACTCAGCGAGCTGCCGAATGGATGGATTTGGGGAAGGGGCCTTGATGCAAGCGTAACCAGGCCACGCCGAGGTCTGGGGCCAGCGTGGCTTTGCTGGGCCTCCCTGGGTGCCAGCTCCCGCCGCCCGTCAGTCCAGCACTTGGTGTCAAGCAGCAGAAACTGGTTCTGGATTTTCCAGAATGGGAAAGGAATTAGGAAGGACACTGGGAACCAGCGGATGGGATTAGAAAACGGGCAGGGACCACGGCAGCCCCGGTGGGTCACCTCACAGGAGAGCCGGTGGAGGGTCAGCAAGATGCCCCCGTCCAAGATGCCACCACCCCTGCCACCACGAATCAGCCAACCACCTGGGGTCGGCCTCACACCCTGGGGGCCAGGAGAGCAGTCATCTCAGCCCAGTTGGCTGCGAATGAGCCCTGCCTGCGAAGGGGACTGTCAGGCCCGGCAAGGAACCGCGTTCCCTCTGGATGGCGCCGTGGGGCCGGGGGCGCTGGGCTCCGCCTGTGTTCCTGGGGAGAAGCAGGAGGCTCAGCCTCGGGGGCGCTACCTCTGGATCAGACGGTGTAGATGTGACCCACCTTCAGCCGCTCCTTGCTAGGAGTGTTTAGGAAAGCCACTTGGACACTCTGTTTTTCAGTTTTTGTGCCCAGGAAAGGGGGAGAGTAATGCTCACCTTGGGGTGTCCTTGGGAACATCAGGACACAGGTGGACCAACAAGTGCTGGCAACCCGAGCTAGCTTCCGTGGCTGCTGTGACAGACGACCCCAGCTGGGTGGCTTTACACGGCAGGAAGGTTGACCAGACAGAGTCAAGGTGTGGGCAGGGCTGCGGCCCCCCTGGAGGCCCTGGGGGGGTTCTGTTCCTTGTGTTGGGGGCACCTCGCCCAGTCTCAGCCCCTGGTCTTCATCTTTCCCTCCTCTGTCTTCTCTCCTCTCTCTTATAAGGACACCTGTCACTCCGCTTATGGCCGTCCCAGATGGTCCAGGTGACCTGGACCTGAGCTGCTGCTTAACTGCTTCTGCAAAGACCCTGCTCCAAATGCAGTACCGTTCTCAGGTTCCGTGTCACCGAGGCCCCATCCTGGGGCCTGCCCTGGACAGCCCAGTTCTATGGAGAACTCTGCTAAGTCCAAGTGACCAGAAGCCCCGCCCTCCACACCTGATCTCCCTCCCCGTCTTCCACCTGCGCCAGGTGAGGTCTGACCAGCCTGCCTGCCTTCAGCAGGAATCCGCTTAGACTAGTCAAGGAGGAATCGCCCACCCTGGGGAGCACCCGCCCCTCCTCCCCGCCAGGTTCCACCGATCCTGTTGCAGCGGCTGGTCCAGGAATACCGCCTGCCTGGCCACCTTGAACGAGCCTCAGGGAGGTTCCTCTTGAACAGTGACCCTCCGAATAGAGGCGCCCAGTGAGTTCAAGTTGCCAGAGTGCCCGCTACTCCAGCCCGAGGCCTGCTGCTGCCCGAGGACGCCGGGTGGTAATTAAAGGCTGATGTTTCAGAGGTCTTGCTCGGCACTAGACTCTCTCCTGAGCTCTTCACCTGTTAACTTATTCAATACCACGTTAAAGCTATTTTTTCAGAAAGGGGTGTTCAGATACCAAGAGTGAAATGAACTGATTCAAGATCCCTCAGCTGGGAACCTCCAGAGCACTATCTGAACCCAGGTGGAGCTCTGCCCACCTTTGTCTTACCTGTGACATTCAGAGACACCAGACAGCGTGGCTGTACAGCTCACAGAAGTGCACCTGGAGCAACCCGCACCTGCTGCAGGCTTGGGCACAGAAGCAATCCCGGTGGCCTCAGTTTGCTGCTCTCCATGCCATGGGTGGGAGCATATTGGGATTTCATGAAAGTAGGCACCTTGGAACAAGTCACCTCAGAGTCCAGGAGTGAATGCACACAATTCAGGTGTCACCGGTGGCCATTATTACTGATCACTTCCAAGTGCTGTTTGGCTCGGTGCTCACTGGACTGAGTGCATGTGCTTGGCACCCAGATCACAAGGAGCTTGTCCCGGTTCTGTTTTGATTCTGGTCTTCCTACCCAGTGGTGTTGGAAGGGTTGGGGGAGAGCACACCCCACCGCATCCTCCCTGTGAATCCAGATGGAGTGAGCGGAGCTGCCCGGGGACAGCTCATTCACGGGCATACCATAAACACTTTGCAAGAGACCTCGTCCTCAGCTAGGCCCTCGCAGTGCCTAGCCAGATCTTCCAGTTTAAAAAGGTCTTAGAAGTTCGGTCTGAACGCTGGTATCAGGTGTAATGTCGTCTTGTTTCTCTGTTTTGTGGATCATGTCAGTTCCTCTCTGGAGCTTGAAAGAACTGCCATCCATCATCGGGAGGGAGAGTCGTTAACCAGGCCATGTCACAGGGAGAGGCTCACCTGGTGTCCTGGGTGCCCTTCAGGTGTGGGCCATGCAGCAACCAAGGTTGGCCATTAGCACTGCCCCTCCTGAAGTCCTCCTGGCTCTTCCCAGAATCCTCAGAGCGCACATGGCCCTCGGTGCATGGGAGTGACATGTGCACTGGTCCACAGATGGCCGGAGTGGGAGGAAGTCGTTTCCACACGGAGCTCATCCTTGCAAGCAACGAGTTAGGGGTCAGGTGCTCTGGTGGGAAAGAATTTGGTCACGAGTGACAAAACCCCGCTCAGCCTCGCTAAAGCACCCTGGGGACTCACGGTGCAGACTCAGGGCATCCAAAGGAAGCCAGGGGCAGGGAGTAGCCTGGCTTCTTTCCTCGGGGCAGGCGAGTGCCCACACAGTCGCAGGTCCCATTTGTCCTCCTGGGACCACGGGCTGCTGGCCTCTCATTCTGGTTTCTGTGCCCTTGGTGCTGGAGGGGACCCAGGGCCTCACACCTGCTAGGCCAGCACCCTGCCCTGGGCCACATCCAGCCCTGCTTCCTCCCTCTGGAAAGCAAGCTGGAGTGGACATGACCCAGGGTCCCATCAACCACTGGGAGGGACGCTGTGCCGGGTGCCAGCTCTGGCCATAACCAACCCCGGATCAGGCCTCTGTGGTGGTTCTGAGGCAAAGCGGGCAAAACCCCGGCACCCCCGGAGGGTGAGGAGCTAGGCTAGGGCGGCACTGAGTGTCACATGACTTGGAGCAGGGACACTCCTCCTGTCATCTAGCCAGGGGTGCTTCCCGTCCTGCACAGGAAACGGGCTGACTTACATCCCTCCCGGAGACATGGCCTCCGGTGCCGTTGAGGGAATGGGCTCACTCGGGCGGCTCTGGGTTACCTCTGCCTCGCCACCACCAGGATGGCCAAGTGCAGAGAGGCCCTCAGGAGCCGTCCCTGCAGTGAGACAGCATCCGATCGCCCCTTCCAGGTGCACGGGAGGGAGGGAGCTGTGGGCCAGGAAGCCGCCACCTCGGGGAAGAAGTCACTGCCCAGAGCCCCAGGGGACGCTGCTCTCCTCGCTCATGGCAATGGGCGTTGTGAGAGTCCAGCCGCATCCCCGGCCCTGGAGTGAGGCTCCTGAGGACTGCACAGGAACCCTGTCCCTCCACCGTGGACAGGAGGGTGGTGAGGGACAAGCCCTCCTGTCTGGGGAACCTGAGGACTGGTTGTCACCGCAGCAGATCTGGCCAGTCCTCAGGGAGGCAGGTCCCCCAGGGAGCCTCCTGCCACGCTGACCCCTTCCATCCTCCCAATAGCCTGAGGAGGTGCTGGTCATTTGTGCATGAAGACCGAGGGAGGGCCAGGCGATGTCACCTAATGAGTGACAGCAGAGGACTGACCCGTGCTTGCTCACGGTGCTATTCAGCCTCTGGGTCTTCACGGCGCTTCAGCCTCACCCCAAATGACCTCGAGCTATTTCCTTTAAGTCATTTCGCTCTCAAAAACCAGGTTCCTCCTTCCACGGGTTGTGCGTCACCCCTCCTTCCCCTTCTAAGTGCTGTCGCTAATCCATTAGGGACGCGGACACCAGATAATGAGGCTCGATGCGCGAGTTATAATTGTGACTAATTGAGCCTGGCCACCTTGACAGGCAGCCGCTGCTCGCCCCGCCCACCTGGCCGCTCCCGTCACTGTGATTGGCGGCTGTCCTGTCCATCACCCTCCAGCCGCGCTCCTGGGAGGTGACGCGCTCAGCTCTCCCCCGCGCTCCGCCCGCGCCGCTCCTCGCAGGGCGCTCGGCCTGCGAGGTGACTAATAAATCTCCGCCAGGACTATTACGTAATTAGGCTCTGAGTGATGGCCGGCAAGGGGTTCATTAGAAGGCTTCGCTCCTGGCCTCTGGGCTGGTTGGAGCCTCCTGGGGCCCCTGGGACTCTTGGTGCATCGTGGATACTGAGGGTCATGGGACACGGGTGGAGGAGTCCCCTCCCCAGACCCTCCGGAGGCGCTCTTGAAGCTCCTAGCAGGACACCGAAGTGCCCGCAGCGGGAACTTCCTGGCTCATCGCCCCGCAGCTCACTCTGAGGCACCTTGAGGATTCATGCCATTTTGGTCCCATGTCACATGAAGCCCAGGAGCAGAGCCCAGAGTGCGGCTTTCCAGGGGCCTCGTGTGCTGTGAGAGGGGGAACTGACCAGCGGGGTGACCGCTGAGGTGGACTGGATGGAGCTGCCCTCGGGAGACTGACGTGCTGCTGGGAAAGCAGGATGGACACCAATAAGCTTGGAGTCCACAAAATGCAGGCTGTGGTGGGGGCTCCCAAGGGAAGGAGCAGGGCCGGACCCACCAGGGAGCACTATCCTGTGGGGAGAAGGGAGGCCAGGGAGGAGGGAGCTCCGTCCAGGAGGCCTGGAGAGAGTGCCATAGGTCCGTCCATTCCTGTGTAACAACTTATGCTTGTAATAATCAACAGGAGCCCAGGGTGGCGGTGCATACCTGCAACCCAGCAGCCTGGAGGCTGAGGCAGGAGGATCACTTGAGTCCCAGAGTTGGAGGCCAGCCTGGCAACATAAGAGACCCTGTCTTGACTAATAACTAACAAACACATACGGTCCTGCAGTCTCTGTGGGTGGAGAAAGTGGGAGGCTCCACTGGACAGCCTGGTCAGGTCTCACCAGGTCATACCAGACTGCTGGCCAGGACTGCAGTCACCAAGAGCCAGGACTCCGGCTGTGCATCTGCTTCCAAGGTGGTCACTGCACCAGACAGGGTGGGCTGGACCCGCAGAGCAGCAGCAGAGAGCTGAGCACTGGAGAAGGGAGCAGGGGAGAGCTGGACAGGGGCCCCGGGCAGCGGTGCCAGCGGGAGACCCTGGAGGGCTGAAGTGTGGGAGCCCTTGAGGTCAGCATGGCCCCAGCTTCCCGAGCCAGCCCTCTGGAGGCTGGGCCTCCTCAGGACGAGGGGTCCGTCTAACTCTAACTGCAGCAGGGAGCCAGTGAGAGACTCCCCAGAGCTCTCTCCTGTCCCCGGGCAGCTCCGCTCACTCCATCCGGATTCACAGGGAGGACGGGCGGGGTGTGCTCACCCCCAACCCTTCCAACACCGCTGGGTAGGAAGACCAGAATCAAAACAGAACCGGGACAAGCTCCTTGTGATCTGGGTGCCAAGCACGTGCACTCAGTCCAGTGAGCACCGAGCCAAACAGCACTTGGAAGTGATCAGTAATAATGGCCACCGGTGACACCTGAATTGTGTGCATTCACTCCTGGACTCTGAGGTGACTTGTTCCGCCACTTCCAGATCGGGCTGTTCACTGCCAAGGAGCAATGTCCGGTTGGTGCTCCAGCTCTGGACATCTCCACAGGCCCCATCCTCCCTAGAATTAAATGACCAGGAGCCGCTGGCTGGTCCTGGGCAAAGCTGTGACCACCTGGCACGTCCTGCAGCCCCCTGGGCCTGCCCATGCCTCCCTGGCCATGTCCTGCCCACGAGCTTGGGCCAGTGCCTTGGAAGCAGAGCATTAGGCAGGAGCGCCATGTAAGGGACTGGCCTTGAGGTGACCTTGAGACTCTGGAGTCACACACACCACAGAGGCCGTCCCGCCCAGAGGCAAGCAGGCGTGGCTGGCCCTTGACACCGTGGCTGGTCATTGGAATTGTCTCCTGCTGTTTGATGAGTTACTGCAAGGCTTGGTGACTTAAGACAAGAGTGTTCCACCTGGACACTGATGTTCGCAGCAGCATTGTTCAAGGTAGCGGCGGTTGGGCAGCCCAGACGTCCACCCACAGAGGAGAGGATCAACCAGATACAGGATTCAGAACCAGGCACACTGGAATATTATTCAGCCTGGAAAAGGAGGACAATTCTGACAGAAGGATTTTGAAGCTTTATTCTAAGTGGCATGAGCCAGTCGCAGAGGGCAGGTGTTGTCTAATTATGCCTCTGTGAGTCATGAATGGGGTTCGCTGGGGCTAAGGGGAGGGACGCCGGAAGCTGTCTACTAGGAATAGGGTCCCAGCGTTGCAAGATACATAAGTTCGAGGTTGGTTTTCCAACAGTGAGTAAGCTTGATCCTACTGAACTGTGTACTTGGAAATGGTTAAGGTGGTGAACTTTATGCTTTTAACCAAAATTAGAAATAGGGAAGCCCCTTCCTTGCTTCTTCCTAGTTTCTGGGCCACCAGCAGCTCTTGGTGTTCTTTGGTTTGTACACACTCCCGTCCAATCTTGGCCTCCGTCTTCACGTGGCCTTCTGCCTCTGTGCCTGGGTCTCCTCTCCTGCCCCTTAGGAAGGCCCCAGTCGGTGGACTAGGCTCATCCTAACTCAGGGTGATCCCACTAAAGCTCGATCATGTCTGCCAAGACTCTAAATAAGGTCACATCCAAATAAGGTTAGGGTCGAAGGTGTCTTTGGGGACACATGCCATCTAGAGTGATGCACCCACTTGCTGGGGGAGTCTGCCTTCCAGTGAAGGGAATGTCAAAGAACTTGCAGGGCACGTGGGACCCACTCGCCCATCAGGTGTCTGAGGACCCACCTCCTGGCCAGCTAGGAGCCATGGCTCAGAGAGGGTGCAGGTGTGAGCCAGTACAACCAGCCTGCAGCCCCGGGTGACAGACCCTCAGCCTGGTGACGGGTGTCCAGGAGCTGCACTGACGTCACCTGGTCAGGGAACAGGACCCAGCAGGCCTCTGCAGACCCCATCACCCCCTTCCGTGGCTACAGCCCACTATTCACGAACGGTACGGCCTCTAAGTGGGCGAGCACCTTTGAAGTTTCTTCCTTTTCTGATCTCAGGGATGGAACCCAAGGGTGCTCAGTCACTGAGCCACATCCCCAGCCCTTTTTGTCTTTTATTTTCAGACATGGTCTTGCTCAGTTGTTTAGGGCCTTGCTAAGTTGCTGAGGCTGGCCTCAAACTTGCAATCCTCTTGCCTCAGCCTCTCAAACTTGTGGGGTTATAGGCATGCACTACCATGCCCGGCTCCAAGTATTTTTTAAGACATTGACAGGTTTGATCTGACAGTTACCATGGGAGGAGGTACCATCATCCTCACCATGTTATAGGTGAGGAAACTGAGGTGCAGAGAGGGTTAAATAACTTCCTCAAGTCCACATGGCTGAGAAGTGGTGGAGCTGAAATTTGAGGCTCAGCATCTGGATCTGTGATCTGTTCTATGTCACGTGACCAGACTGCCAGTCTCTGACAGATTTCAGTAAGGAAAACAAGCACTCGCTCTCTCCACATCGTCATGTAGACCAAACACTGAGTTTGAACATAGGCTCCCAAAGTTGAGGACCAGCGTTCTGCTCCACGGTCCTGAGAGGACCCACAGGTTCAGGCAAGAGCAAGATCCCGGCTGCGTGGATGGCTGGTCGCCCTTGAAGGGCTGAGGCTTCCGCCCCAGCGTAGCAAACCCCGAGATAGACCCGTGTGCAGCGGAGAAGCACCGCGGGCAGGGCTTTCTGCAAGCACCCTGGCACTCCTGGCCACTGGACAAGAGGCCCTCCGCTAATTGTCCATGTGCCTTCAATTATCCAGATAAGGGCAATTTCCGTCTGGAGGCTCCTCCTATTGATTTTCTTCCTAATTCCTGGCCCCTGAAACTCCACTTCTCCTGGCTGCTGCTTGGACCAGAGATTCTGAGCTTTCTGCACAACAGAGGGAGAGTAAGGGGGTGCGTGTGTGTGTGTGCGCGCGCATGTGTGTGCATGTGTGTCTGTGTGTGCATGGGCATGTGTGAGTGCATGTGTGTGCATGTGTGTGTGTGCATGTGTGTCTGTGTGTGCATGGGCGTGTGTGTGCATGTGTGTGCATGTGCATGTGTGTGCATGTGCATGCGTGTGTGCATGTGCGTGCGTGCATGTGTGTGTGCATGTGTGCGTGTGTGCGTGCATGTGTGTCTGTGTGTGCAGGGGCATGTGTGTGTGCATGTGTGTGTGCATGTGTGCGTGCGTGTGTGCATGTGTGTGTGCGTGTGTGTGTGCGTGTGTGTGCGTGTGTGTGCATGTGTGCATGTGTGCGTGCATGTGTGCATGTGTGCGTGCATGTGTGCATGCGTGCATGAGTGTTCCTGTCTGGAAGCTGCAGGCGGAGGAACTTGCCTGAGCACTCCCGGGCTGCCAGATCAAATGCCCTTGATCTGAGAGGCTCGCTTCACCCGTCAGCCCGCCTCACCCCGCCACCCGGCAGCCTCCAGCTGATGGAGCCGCAGACTCACTGCAGGATAATTGGCATTTTAATGGGAAGATGCCATGTCCCCAAGCGTCAGCAGTAGGACACCCGGGGCCATTGACACGTGCGTGGTGATCACAGTTGCTCGCCCGTCAGTCTGGGCCTCCCAGCCTGTCCCGAGCTGGTGGGGGGCTTCTGGGTGCCCAATTCTTGCCAAGCATGAC
Organism: Glaucomys volans; assembly: GCA_020662805.1. Lineage (NCBI taxonomy): Eukaryota > Metazoa > Chordata > Mammalia > Rodentia > Sciuridae > Glaucomys > Glaucomys volans. Next base: position 336,783 of record JAJEJO010004760.1, read on the forward strand.
TCGAGGTCTCTAATGATCAGACGGCTCCCGCACTGAGACACACAAAGGCCCCAGGAGCAGGTGGCTTGTCTGGCACCACGTTCTTCCACCTTCTCCCACCCAGGGCTGGGCTCAGGCAAGACTTTGAGGACCCTGGAGACAAAAGGGACGATGTCTGACTGACTCCCCTAGGACGGGGTCAGAGCTGCATGTCAGTAGGCGCTCTGCTGGTGCAGCCTGTGGACGAGAGCTGGCAGGGGCCTGGCACGGGGCCCTGGGCTGGGCAGCAGGGCCGGGGCTGCACCTTGACCTCCCGTAGCCCCTGGCATCTACTGTCTGCAACCCCAAGACTGCTCCCCGAATGAGACTTTATCACGCACCCACGTCACTCAGTCCCTTCGATGGCTGTCCCCTTCGGTGCTGATGAGGAAGCTGGGGTGGACAGGGGAGAGGTGGCTGTCCAAGCCACTCAGGAGCTAGCAATCAGGCTCACGATGTGTGAGCTGGACAGACCCCGGTTCTCCCCAGGGCCTCTGCTGGCCCTGCGCCCGAGGGGCCTCCGCCGTGAGGGAAACCCGGCGGCTCGGGTTTGAGTGGACCCACTGGGCTGCCCAGGTGTGTTTGAGGACATTGCCAGAGGAGGTCGGCGTGGAGTCTGGGGACTGAGGGGGAGACCCACCCTCAGTGTGGCGGGTGCCACCCCGTCATCTGGGGTCCCAGATGGAGTGAAAAGGAGGACGGCAGGCCAGGCGCCAGGCCCCCAGTGAGGCCTTCAGACTGTGCTGAGCCCACCTCCAGCCTCCCTGGGCCTCCGGCCGGCCTCCCTGGTCCAGTAAGGCAGCTCCTCAGCACCCCTCCCGTCTCTCCATCTTCTCGGTCCTCTCTGGAGAGTCCTGAGGGGACGCCTCCCCTCGTTCACGCAGCTCTCCAGCCGTGGGGCGGACCCATTTCTGCACCTGCTATGGAGAAGATTTTTCCGTGTCCTGCATGAAAAAACTGTGTCTGGTGCCGGGGATCAAAGACTCGTGGAATCCCATTCCCACTAAGGGGCTTTTCCACCGCCATTTGGGTCGCATGGCCCAGGGGTGAAGTCAGAGCCCCAGGACTGGCAGGAGCCTGGGCGAGGCTGGTGGGGGATGGCAGCCTCCCAGCAGGGCCTGCCTTCAGCAGAGAATGTGAGGCCTGGGCACCGCAGGGGACGGAGGGCTCGCTCGGGCAGGGCATGCGGGCCCTGTAGCAAGGGCCCCCACAGAGCTGAGGGCAAGACGGGAGGAAGGGCATCCAAGCGGGCACACGCAGAGCTCCTGCCCCCTTAGGCAGGAAGAGCAATGGGGGCAGTGGCTGCCGTGCCCAGAGAGGGGGCTCACAGGTGGGCACCGCCGGCCTGCGCTTCCCAGAGGGGCTGCACCAAGGCTCCGAGAACCGCCAGGAGGGAACAGAGGCAGACCCCCGCCCTGCTCTCCTGCCTCCTCCCCTGCCAGGGGCGCTACCCGCCACCCTGAGGGTAATGGACGGGCACGCAGCAGTGTCCAGGCCACAGGGCAGTAGGGAGCAGGGACAGAACCTCCCGCAGGGCAGGGCGCAGGCAGCAGGAGGTACCTGAGGTCCCTGGCCTTGGGGTGGGCGATGCCTGTCCCTCCTCATCCAGGCTTTGTCTCATGACGGGAGGGTCTGGGTTTCCTTCTGCCCCTTCGTTTGTGTGTGGAGAGATGAATTAGCAGCTGAGGACAGAGGGGGCGTGGTGGCCGGCCCCTTCCCATCTGTCCCCTGCCGCCTCCTGAAGGCCCAGCAAGCTGAGCCTCTTAGGGAGGAATCCCTGCTTAGAGAAAGGCCCAGGACCTTCCAACGCTGCCTGCCTGCGGCCAGCGAGGCAGACCCTGACATCCTGGGGACGGCCCAAGGCACCTGCCCACCCGCCACCAGGAGGACGGGTGTTTTGATCCACACCTGCCTCGCGCCTTCCTGGTTGCCATTTCCAGTCTCAGGAGGGAAAGGAAAGCTGCACTGATTCAACCTCGAGGTTGGCAACTGGGATCCAACGTGGAGGGCGAGGAGGCTCAGTCCCAGGCAGACGTGGCGCCTCGGGGGCTTGTTAAGAGCAGGCGATGGGCTGGGGGTGTGGCTCAGTGGGTAGGGTGCCTGCCTCGCATCTCAAGGCCCTGGGTTCGATCCCCAGCACCACTTTAAAAAAAAAAGAGCAGATGTGGTGTGACCCAGCCCCGGCCCCGGCCCCGGCCCGGCCCCGGCCCTGGCCCCAGCCCTGGCCCCAGCCCCAGGCCCAGCCCCAGCCCCTCCCAGCCCGTGAGTCCCGTCCTCCCTTCCCACTGGAAGCCCCATGAAGGGAGTTCCAGAAGGATCACCGTGGAAGGGGCAGGGGAAGAACTAGAAGAGGAGCCACATGGAGACCGCAGTGCTGTGGGGTCATATGGGGCCACCTTACCACTAAGGTGGCCTCACTGCCCAGGGAGGCTCCAGAGCCAAGGGCAGGGCTGTGGGTGGTCCTGGTGACCTCGGGGTGTGTGAGTCACCCCCAAACCAGGCACCTTGGAGCACCAGCCACTGTATTGAGCGTCATGATTTCGCGGTCAGGGCTCTATTGAGTCCCCCAGCTCCGCGTGGCACGGATGGGGTCTCAGTGGCGTGCCGCTGGGAACGGGCTGCTGGCTGCCTTGGCTGGAAGGAGAAGGCCAGGCTCTGTTGGGCTGTTGCTGGAAGCTTCTGCAGCCACTTTCCCAGCATGGCCACCGTGGGAGGCTCAAATTCCTTCCAACTCCTTCCAGGACAGCTCAGGGCTCCAGGAGGGTCTGATGGCAGCAGTGGGGACTTTACGGTCCAGCATCAGAAGTCCCTGAATGTTCCTTGTGCTGTATTCTATCAGCAAGGGAGGCCACCCAGGCCGGCCAGCCTCACGGAAGGAGAGGGAGGTGCTTGCACGTCTAGGAAGAAGCTGCTTCAGGTGAGGGAAGGCCCCCCTCCCAGGACCTCCTGTGTCACTTAAGCCCCTGAACCAGGAGGCAGACTGGCCGCCAGCTGCTCAGGACCCCAGGTCCAGACCCGTGTGCTCCAGGAGCCGGGAGATGCGGCTCAAATGGGAAGGCGGGTTGGCCCTTTAAACTCTCCTGGACGGCCACCCAGACCCTGGAAATGACTGGGAACCCGCAGGAGCTGCTGAACTCTCCTTACGGGAGACCAGACAGAGCTCGTTTGAGTTGAAAACAAAAATAAAGTGATTGCATCCTCACCGGATCCAGACTACCGGATAAATGGGCAGCGTTTGCCTGAAAGCCTACGTGGGCCACGCCGCCGCTCGAGGCGAGGTTTTGCAGGATTTGGAGATGCTCGCTTCCCAGAGCAGGACTGGAGCCTCACCCAAATGAGCCACTGGAGAGGCCCCATCTTCACTCCGAGATGCAGGCAGCGATGCTGGAACTGGGGAGGACAAATTCTTCCTCCAGCTTTCAGGTTCTGTGACAGGGGGGTGTGAATTAAACGGCAACAGGAAAGGCATGTGTGCAGTAGATCTCACGGCCTGGGTGTCCCCGGGAAGGGAGTGGGATTTGATGTGCTTCAGCTTGAGGTTTTTATACCTTAACAAAGATCGATTTGGGGTCAAGGGATGACAGTTGTGGGAAGTCACCATGACTGTTTTGCTGAGGTCTGTCTATGCAAGTCTGCTGAGGTGGCCCCTGGTCCCTTCAGCTCTTCTGTCCCTGGTACTGTATGTTTGGGGTCAGTCGCTAAAAGGAAGGTGGCCTCTTGTGTGGACTGTGGCGAGAGTGCGGCTGAGGGGTGACGTCTCAGAGGCAGCCGGAGACAGGAGTCCAGCTGGCCATGGTTCAGGAGGCTCAGGAGGAACTCGGCTCACCACGTGAGGGCCAAGAGGGACACAGGGAGTGAACAGTAACCATGACAGTGACCACATCAGTCAGGTCCTGTAGGGACAGATGACTCTCTCCACATGGGTGATTTGAGGAGAGCTTAGTACAAAGGCCGTGGACAAAGGCGCCGTAGTGAACATGCAGAAGGCAGGGCTGAGAGAGGTGGCCCTCGCCACCCTCGTGCTAGACGGGCCCAGAAAGGGGAGGGTAGTTCTGGGGACGTGGAGGTGACGGGCTGCCCAGGAGGAGCCGTGACATTGCAGGAGGCTGCCAGCCCAGAGGGAAGACAGAGAGGAATTGGTGGATCCCAGCCCAAACCAGTGGCCAGGGCAGATCCCAGAGAGACTGTGGAGAATGCCAGGCACGGTGAGGATAAAACAGCATCAGGAACGTGCCCAGTCCCGGCCCTTGGGCGGAGCGTTTGTTGATCGAGTCCTCGGTTTTGCTGGCACACCTCTGTTAACGTGGCTCAGACCACGGGTGGTGACGGCCAGCTTGCTAGAGTGCCCAGCGTCATGCAGCTCAGAAGGGAGCAACTGGATCTGAAGCAGGTTTGGGGACTCCAAGGGACAAGCCCTTGACCTTGGGCAATACTCTCTCTAGGACGCAGAGAAGCAGAGTCCCAGGCCCTGGGCCTCAGCCAAGTCCCAGGAGCCCTTGGAGTTCCAGCATCAGCTCCCCAGAGGGCAGATCCGGGGCCTTGGTTCCTCCTCCAAGTCTCAGGGCCCCGGGAGGGAGAGGTGGGCAGTCAGGGAAGGGCTGTGGCCAGCGAGCGGCTGGAAAGTGGAAGTAGCTCACATACAGGTGGATGCAGGCCCAGGCCTGGGCCCACTGAGCCTCAGGAAGGGGGGCCGGGAGGCCGACACACGCAGGCAGGGAGGAGTGCCCAGTGGATTTGCTGGCAAACTCGTAGGAGGCCGGATGAGCCACCGAGCCTGCCGCCTTGGCCTGAGGACCAGCGGGGCTGAAGTCGGTTCATCAGACACCCCCACAGGCGGGCTCCCTGCCTCCCTGTGTGTGCTTGAGAGCAGGTTGTCCATCAGTTTACAAAGGCGACCTTGCCCCGCTGCCCACCAGGAGGGACAGAGGTCACCACCAAAGACCATCTTAGGCTCTTGGAAGCAGGAGGCACCGGGCGTCCCCTGACCAACCAGGCCATCAGCCCTTATTAGCTACTGATTGCCCTCCCTCAGTTTCCTGTCCCACGGGGCCCAGGACCTGTGCCTTCGTCTGGTCACTCTGAAATGCACCCAGAGCTCCTTGACCCTGCGCTGGCAGCCAGGGCCCCCTCTTTGGGGGCTGCTCATTCCCCTGGGGCCTCCCACCTGTCCCCGAGGGCTGTCTGTAAGTGTCTGTGAGTCTCTTGCTCATCTCTGTCCCAGCTAAGGACTCGGACAGTGTAGACGGAATGATCTTCCTTCACTCACGCAATGCTGCCGTCTTCCAGGGGACATCGCCATGGGACGGGACTCACCTGCGTTGTCACCGGTTCCCCACGACACACGGAGTTTTGAAACGGTTCATGAAAACCAAGAGAGGCAGAATCAGGCAACCAGAGCACCAGTGGGTTCTTTGAAGGGACATCACGTACATCAAAGGCTTTCCTGGTCACTCTTGATGGTCTCTTGGGAATCTGGAGCACGTTCTCCACCCACGTGCTTCTCAGGCTTGGCTGCATCCAGTGGGTGAAGGAAGAAGGCAGCATGGCCCCAGAAGGTCCCCTTCCAGGTCCCCAGACGTGCCTGCCCTGGTTAGACCCCCAGTGCTCCTAGCAGAAAAGCCTCCCTCCCTGTCCCTCTGAGCTCTTCTCCCTCATCTCTTCTTCCGATGATAAACCTTGGCGGCCAATTCACTAGAACGGAAAAACAACTTCTCTTCTGGGAAGCCCAAGGTTAATTAAGCCTTCAAGTCCTTCCGAGGAGGGGAAGTTTCTTTCTACTCCGTCCTTAAGGTGGTAAAGGAAAAATGACCAACATGATCCTGTAATATGGACAATCAGAAAAATGAGAACCTACCTCCCTGTATGTATGATCCATCAAAGTGCACACACGGATTCTACTGTCATGTACAGCTAATCGGACAAGTTTAAAAAAGAAACAGAAAAAATGCCAAAATCAAGTTAACATTTAACTGCAATTAAGTGAAATTTAAATTCTGTTGTTAGAGCCCTGGCTCATGGTTCAATGTCACTTTGGTGAGATCTGGGTCGACCACTCTGATTCACTCACGGATCCAGCTCTCTCAGACTTATTTTTGCCACCTTCTAGCAAAGCATATGGTCTACTGATTCATCCTTTCCCCTTGAAAGGAGAAACCCCTTCAAAACAGAGACTTTGTCTCTTGTTCAGTCTGATCCCTCGTGCCCAGGAGAGTGCCCTACACGTAGTAGATGCTCAATAAATGCTTGCTGGAGGAATGACAGCAGTCTGGGCCATGAACACCCTTCTCCCCTTGATTCACTGGCTGGAATTCGGGCTGCACACTGCCAGTGTGGGACCTTTGAGGTGACCTTTCACCTTCTTTCCACTGCTTAGCCTCCACCTTTGGAAGCTGCCTAAACTCAGGGAGCAGGAAACGAGAGCAAATTCCAGAATCCCGAGGTACAGATCAAAATATCCAGTCGAAGTCTCAGGGGCAAACGTCTGGCCCTCTCAGCTACTCCCAGGCCGGGAAGGCCTGACTGCAGGACCCTGAGCCTGAGCACCAGTGGGGTAGGAGGGTCCTTAAAGAAAAAGCTTCAGGTGTGAAAGTTCATGGAGGATGAGAGAAGAAGTCACAGGAGGTCTCTCGCCAGAGCCTAGGGGACTTGGAGCCCATCTCTCTGAGGCGTCCCTGGGCAGTTTCCCAGGAGGCTCAGTGGGTGTGCTGGCTGACTGCAGCATGGCCTCCCTCCTGGCCCAGAGCAGCAGCCCCTGGGGCCCCCGGGGTGGGGGGAGCCTGTTAGGAATGCAGAACCTCGAGCCCCGCCCTCGGCTGCCTGTCATAAGGTCCTGGGGTGGATTCCCGTGCTCCTGAAAGGCAGTGGCTCCTCCAATTCTCCAAGGCGCTGGCCAGAGCCCTGCTTTGGCCCTGCAAGCCAGGAGCCCTGTAGCTGCCGTTTCCCACCTTGGGGCGAATCCCCCTCGAGTCCCCCTGTGCTGTGGTTGGGCTTGCTGCTGACCAAGGCCACAGGGCGCCATCTGAGAGGCAGCCCTGCAATTGGGACCAAGGCCTGGCAACAGCAGCTATTCTGCCCTAAGGGAGCGCGCGGCGTCCCTGACTCAGCCAGGCTTAAACAGAGCATGGGTGGCACCACGGGACCGCTGGCATCCCTCCAGGGGGTAGAGGATGGAGCAGAGGCCCCCGTGTGCCCCACCCCCTCAGGCTCAGCATGGCAGCAGCCTAGCTAAGGCTTGGCACCGACACCTGGGGACCCGGGCAGCGGGGACCCTCTTCCGGCAAGGCTGGCTGCAAGACCAGGGAGGAGTGCCCAGCCTCTCCTCTGCACCCAGTGGCCCTCTGCCAGTGACTCGGGACAGGTGCATGCTCAACACTCCATCCCGGGACTTCCAGGGGGTCCTTCCAGGTGCACCCCTGATTCCTTACCTGAGAGCAGACTCAGGGGGCATCCTCCCTCCCTGCCTCACTGTCCCTCCCCCAGACTGCTTCCTGGGTTCCTTTCCAAGCGACTACTGGGTCGTAGTCCTCAGACTCTGCTGCTGGGGGACGGGCTGCGGGATGGAGCAAGGTCACAGGGACAATCCCAAGCTGGTTTCTCTTCCCCTAGAAGCCACCTGTGCCCAGCAGACCCCTCCTGGGGAGCAGCTCTGCTTGGCGCACACCAGGAGCTGCAGGAGGAGTGGAGGTCGGGCCTCCCTGACTCCCACAGGGCTGACTCAGGGCTCCTGCATCAGCATCTGGACTAGGTAGTTCCCTGCTGGGGTCTGGGAAAGGTTTGGGGGAGCTGTCTTCTCCTCCCACCCCTGAGACGTGGCCATCAAACACATTTCCAGATGTTGAAAATGTCTCTTGGGGGCACAGATCGCCCCCAGTTGAGAGCCCTGGGTAAGTTGAGCTCTTTCTTCTTTGGAGCAAGGTGGGCAGCAATCGGCCTCTCAGAGTTGCCGCACCTGGAGGATTCAGGCCCTCGGTTCGCCCGGCTGCTCTGCCCTCTGCCCGGCCTTCCTTCCAGCCCTCATTAGGAAACCCGCTCGTTACCGCTGCCTCTCCCAGAGTGCATTTCCAGATCTCTGCCCGGGTCTGACTGGGGCTGTTTCCAGTAAAAAGGCCCCGCAGAGGGGCTCCCCACTGCTCTCGGGGTTCCAGAGTGCCCTCCGGTGGCCAGAAGCCGCCATCCTCTGGCTCCTCCACATCCCAGCCAGCTCTGCAAGGAACTGGCATGGGGGAGGTGGAACCTTCTAGAAAATCCATCTGCTCACATAGCAGAGCTCAGCCGGGCATCCCCAGGCTGCTTCCTGCGGCAGGCTGTGGGGCACACGGGAGGAAGCGCTTCCTACCGCTAGCGTGCATGTGCTGAGCGTGTGCATTCACCAAGCCTGGTGGCCAGAGGGGATTGCGAATGGTGGGCACCACTGAGCCCGTGGGCATGATGCCCTGGTGGGCAGAGGCGCCAGCGTGTCAGGGAGCAGCCATGTGCACACAGAACTATTCTCAGCGAAGGAGGAAAGGCTTTGGGCACAGGGTGGCATCCAGCCCACCTGCCACTGTCTCTGGGTGGGGTGGGGACCACTCTGCTCTCGGCCGCCGTATTTTGACACCACAACAGCACAAAGGACTCAAAAAGTTTTGTCACCTGCATGGGTCCCCTGAGTGCTGATTCTCTGCCGGTGTGGAGTCATTGCAGCACAAGGCCTGGGCTGTCCTGGACAGCCCAGAGACTCTGGGGACACCGTGTGGCATCTGTCTCTCTCAGTGCTAGGACCCTGGGGCAGGCCAGGCTCCAGCTAACAGATGAGTTCAGCATTTGCTTGCTCAATGAATATCCAGCATGAGCGAAAGGGATTTTGGGAGACAAAAAGGGAGGAGAGAAATCAGGGTCAAGAAACAGCTCAATTCTTCCCTATCTCCCCACTTATGTGAATTAGCACATGATGACCTCGTGTGCACGTGTGACCGCATGACTGATGTGACCCTGCAATACGCACAATCAGAAAAATGAGAGATGATGCTCCATTTATGTAGGACCTATCAAAATGTGCAAATGCATGCTACTGTCATGGACAACTAATTAGGACAAATAAATTGTCATTCAAACAATAACAACAAAAGAAATGGCTCAGGAAAGACAAAAACATGGCCTGGCACCAATGAGAGGACTCGCTGCCCTGAAGAGGAGGGCTCCCTTGGAGACAGGAGGAAACTGCAAGGTCACAGAGGGTTCAAGGGCAAGAGGAGGACTGACCAAAACATCCCAAGCCAATAACAGGTTCCCCAGCGGTTGTCCTGAAGTTCCACCTTGTTTTTTCTAACTGATATGCTACAAAGCCCTTTACCACCCCAAAATGAAATTCATTTTAAAAATAGAACTTATTCACTCAGGCTGGGCGCAGTGGTGCACGCCTGTAATCCCAGCGGCTCAGGAGGCTGAGGCAGGAGGATTGCGGGTTCAAAGCCAGCCTCAGCAAAAGCGAGACCCTCAGCCACTGCTCAAATCTAGACTGTGACAGGTGTGTTGTTTGGGAGTCCAAAGTACCTTGAGGAGTCTCGCTACTGCCGATGTCACTTTTCAAGTGGAGAACAGTTTCGGTATAGAAGAAAAGCACACGAATCCCTTGATTTGCATCGTGGCCGCGTTTCTAGAGACCTCGATACCTACTAAACTGTGCACAAAACACCGCTGTACTTGGACGTAGGTGGAGAATTCCGGCAGGGCCCAGAGACAGAGCTTGTCCTCCAAATGCAGGCAGCACTTCTCTGTCACCGCGAAAACCAAAGGTGTCCCCTCCGTGTCCCTGGCTGCTTCTCCTTGACAGCTACCGTCATGAGGAACTCGAGAGCAACTGGAAGTTTAGGATAAGGAAGCAACAAAAGCAGACCCAGGCCTTACGCTCGCTCCAGCGGACATGCTCGGGGAGCCTCCAATGGCTGGCTTTGAACTTGCGCCACTCGCACCTGCGGCCTGGCTCCTTGTGAACCCAGGGAGAAGAGATGGCCGGGTTCTGTGGGCTCGTTGACTATGCTAAGGGCCTTTGCACCTACACTCGGTCCCCAGGACACCTCTTGCTCCTGGAGGTGCTCAGTGCGTTCTGGGAATGTCTTCCTTTTCTATTCCAAACGCCTGATTCCCTGGAGAGCACAGCTTGCTTCTGGGGAGCAGTTGGTGCGGTTTCCTTGCTCCTTCAATTTGTTTCCCCTGCGCAAACGTCAGCTGGATGTTGGCAGAGAGAGGAGAGAGGGAAGGAGGAAGGAGGGGAGGCCGGCGGGGGAGGAAGGAAACTTCCCCATCAGTCACAGGCTGAGTGGCTTCAGGTGCCCTGGGAAAGTGTGTTCCTTTCTGATGCCCCGAACCAGCGGTCCCTGATGTCACCTGGTGGAAGGAAGGCGTGGGAGAGGTCCCATCCCTTCTGAAATACTGGTGATGATACATTCCTGACTACACACGTAAAGAGGCTTATTAGAGCCCGGTTTGCAATGAAAACCGCAGCAGCTGATGGTGCTGCTGGGCCGTTCTGTCCAGCATGATTTTCTGTTTCAATTACTGCAGACCTGGTGATTCAGTAGCCGAGAGATGCTCCCAGGAGTTTGGTTCTAACTGCTAATGGGGAAAAGTGGGCCAGGGTTTCAGTTCTCTCCTTTCTCTCCTTCTCTCTCTCTCTCTCTCTCTCTCTCTCTCTCTCTCTCTCTCTCTCTCTCTCTCTCTCTCCCCCTCTCTCTTGGCTGCTGCTCTGCCTCTCATGGGGTGATGGAAGCAAGAGATTCTGCTGTCCCCCCAAATAGTCCCAAGGTTAGGCTGTGGCCAGACCATCCCTGTGGCGAGCTGGCTCGTTGGGGTTCGTGTGGGGCTCGGAAAGCACTGTGCATCCTCTTTGGCTCTGGAGCGGGGCTGGGCCGTCTCCTAGAACTCCCCCTCGCTGCCACACAGAGCCAGCATGTGTGCCGGCACGCGGGCTCCCTGCCAGGCTTGGCCTGAAATGACTTCGGGTTATCCTCTCCACCACCCAGCAACCACTCCTGTCACCAGGACCCCCACTTTACAGCTGGCTCACAGAGCTCAGAGAAGTTCTCTGTCCCCATCGCCAATCACTGGCTCTGCCTATGGTGCCCCTGAAGGTCTTGGGGTGACTTGCAAGGCATGAGGCACCCTGGGAAAGCTCATAAGGAGCGGGGAAGGACATGGGGTCAACTTTCCAGTACCTGGAGGGACCCTGGGTAAGAATACAGTGCAGTCACCTGGAGAGTCCCTCCAACTGCCCCGAGCACCTTGCAGCGGGTGGGCGGGAGGATTCCCATGAAGCTCACGTGGGTCCACCCGGGAGAGGAGCCCCGAGCGTTCCATCTTCACAGGCCCCGTGGTTGAAGTGCGTGGTACTTACTTCTGGGTTGAATGCTGAGTCTGTGCCCCAAGTTCATGGGCATGAGAGGCAGTTGTAGGGGAATGGGGTGGCAGTTACCAGGCTTCCTTGGCAATGCCTGGGACCTGTAGTCACATTGCACACTTGACTTCTGCTCCCCAGTCCTTCCACCTACTGTGCCATCTTCTGATTCCTGAGCTCAATTCTCTGCTTGAAAGACCTGGCGTGGCTTTGGTTTCCAGGAACACTGACTAAAACAACCCTCTTCTAGCCCCCAGGATCTTGGTTGTATAACTTTCCTAAGTCTTCCTTTGTGTCCTCCCCAACAACATGCACCAAAATCTGTGTGTCTTTTTTTTTCTTTTTTCCATTTTTAGTTGTATTTTTATTTCCTTGCAACCAAAGATCGTTGCTCCATCTCTTATATTATCTCATGCAATCTTCCTGAAAGGCTTTTAGAGTCGTCATTACTTGTACTATTTCATAGATAAGTGTTTTGGTCAGCTTTTTTGCTTCTGAGACCAAAACATCTGAGAACATTTAAAGGAGGAAAAGTGTATTTTGGCTCGAGGTTTCAGAGGTCTCAGTCCATAGAAGGCTGACTCCATTGCTCTGGGCCAGAGCTGAGGCAGAACATCATGGCAGAAGGGCATGGGGGAGGAAAGCAGCTGAGGACATGGCATCAGGAAGCAGAGAGAGCTCTGCTCATCAAGGGCAAAATATATACCCCAAAGGCACACCCCAGGGACCCACCTCCTCCAGCCACACCCTGCTTACCTGCTGTCACCACCCAGTCAATCCATATCAGGAGATCAACGCAGTGATTAGGTTAAGGCTCTCATAACTCAATCATTTTACCTCTAAACCTTCTTGCATTGTCTCATGAATGAGTTTTAGGGGGACACCTCACATCCAAACCATAACAATGAGGAAACTGAGGTGCAGAAAAGTAAAGTAGAGGGCCTTTGCTAGCTCTCAAGGGATCCTGAGAATTTGAAAAGATCACCTCTTTTTGGAAGAAGACTTCCAAAATGGCGCTCTCCGAACAGACAAAACACAAATCTCTCTGGTTTGATGGAGTCCCAGGGCAGAGCACACAGCCAGGCCAGGCACACAAAGGAAACCCAACCTACCCAAATGTGTGCAACCCCTCGGTTTCATGTGTCCCCATGGTCAGAGAGTTCTGAGTGGTAGTCGGGTTGGGTTCCGACTCAGTTCTTTCCTTTCTTTCTTTTTTAAATCACTGTACTGTGCTCTTGGACAACAATCTAGCTTCTTGCCAACACTTGTCTCTTTCCATTTCATTGCTGGATTTTTAACATCTGTATGTGCATATTTGTGGATATTAATAATTAGCACCTGGGGCTGTGTCTCTTCCTTCAGTAAGTGCTACTGAGTGAATGAATGAGCGAGTTATTTTATCAACTGGATTATAAGTGCATGAGAGGTGGCCTCTACCACTGCCCCTCCTCTGTGTCTGGGACTAATCTTTTTTGCACTAGTCCTGAATAGTGACACCTCATTAATGGTGAGGGTAATTGTGAGCCATGGAGTGCTGCTGGAATTTGTGCTACTTTGTCATGGAGGTCACTTGAGAAAGATCCCTGGAGCATGGAGACCCTGACTGAGCCTCAAAGAATAAGACTTCCATAGAGAGAAGGAGAGGCACCCCTAGCAGAGGGAGGGGGCTATGCAACAGCAAAGAGGAGGAGCGTGGGGAGTTCAAAAGGAACAGTTGGAAGATGAGCCCAGACAAGAGAGAGGATGTGTGCCGGGGAATGGTTGGTAATAAGATGGGCTGAAATTAACCCCAAGCCCACATCCAGCTCCGCCATATGCAATTATCCCAGACCTCTATTTACAGAGAGGAATCTGAAGCAGAGGCCACAAAACCAATGCATCACAGCTCCCCGGGGACTCCAGCCACAACCAAGGACATGAACAACCATCAGGGTTCTTCAACTCTGAGGACTTGGAGAGAGTGATGGCCATAAAAGACATCCTGTAATTAGACCTGTCAACCACTCTGCATCTACTATTTCAGGCTCTGTGGGAGAGCGCGGGGCGGGAAGGAGCAGGAGGGGCCGAGGAGGACACGCTTTGCAACTGCAGCCAGCCTCCTTCGCGGGCGTTCTGCCTTCACAGCCTCGTCCTCTGCCATGCAGATTTGTCATGATGTGATTTGGGGCAGTGATATTCGACGAGGTCTAATACAGCCAGGCCTGCTCTCTGTCCTCCCTCTGTGTGGCTCCAGCTCAGGGAGATTGACACTGGAGGCTTTTCCCAGGCCCCTGGGCTGCCTGATTTCCACCGGGGCTCAATCTCTTGGAAGCCCTGGTGGGATCCTGGAGAGCAGAAGGGAGAAACTGGGACATGTTCCTCCTATCCATGGTCAGGTGACACTCCAGTTCTCAGCCGCATTCCGTCTCCCTTGGTGGCTCTGGCTCCCCACAGCAGACTCACCACAGTTCCATCTTGCCCTGAGTGACCCATGGCCTGGGTGCACCAGTAGTTCTCCTCTAGGAGTGGTGGAGGCCACCTGCACTTGCTCATCTCGGGGGCCACCTTGCAGAACCCCACTTACTTCCTTGGTCCCCTCCATCACCTGCAGATCAAGTCCTCGTACTCAACACCTGTTGTAAATACCTAACATGGTGTTTGTCCTCCTGGCAGAGTCCCCTCTGGTGTGACCCCCAGGGGAAGCTTTCAGTGCCACGTCTTCACTAGGATGCGAGTGTGAGCAATATGAATCTGCTCCACCGCTCTCAGGTTGTTGGGAAACGTCCTGCTTCTTTATTTTCTTTAAACTTGAACCTTGCCGATCCCCACCTGCCTGGCTGGGCAGAGGTCCCTACCCAGACACCACTGGGCTGGTCCCCCAGGCTCTGTACAGGAATCTCAGGCTTACCATGTCCTTCAGGAGCAGAAGGAGCTGGCTCTTGATCCACAGGACCTCCTGTCCTAAACATGGCTCCTTCTGTCCCATAAGCCATCAGCTGTCAAGTTCAAGTCTCTGTCACTCATCAGAAAGAAGCAACAGCATCCCTCCCACTGACCTTCTCTGCCCACAATAGCCATGGCCAGTGTCAGCACCCTGGAGACCCCAGTGTTCAGTGTCCAGCCTCCCGTACCCCTCGGAGCCACTGTCCCTCTGGGGTGTGCCCAGACCACCCCAGCTGCACCCCCCTCTGCCCCGTCAGTCCCCCAAGGTCAGGTCACGCCCCCTCCTGCTCAGTCTGAGACCCGCCTCCTGACTCAGTGTCCCACTCTGTGCCCCTGCTCCAGGGCCTAGGACAGAGGCCTCGGCTGGAGGGTCGCAGGCCAGAGCCAGACAGTGCTCACAGGTCCGCTCCATCTGGCTCTCAGTGTTTGTCACATTTAAAAAATTATTTGCAACATTTGAAAACCAGTAACTTTTCCCCTAGGCCCCAAATTCCCTCTCTTCTTGAAAAATCAGACCGGTGCTCTCACATACCGTGACACGGCTTGTCCCTTTCATGGTGCATGTCCTGCCTGCCCAGGGACAGACTCAGAGCATGGGCCTGCACCCTTCCTTCTTGATACCACCCTCCAGGACCACAGGCTGGCTGGTCCTATCCCTGGGTGGGAGGACAAGCCCCAGCCAATGTGCCTGCGGTCATTCTGTCACCATCAACCACGTTCACTTCAAAAAGACATCGCAACTTCTCAAAAGGACACCCAAGGCAGTCCAGTTTAAGCAGGAAGTGTGAATGCAGAAGGATGCAGAGATGTTTCCGGAAACTTGGCTAAAAACACACAGGGGGCTTGAGAAGGGAGCCAGGGGAGGCTTGGATGGATCACCTTTCCCTCTTCCCTCTCTGCTTCGATCCTTGGATTCTCTTCTGCTTCTGTTAAAGACATGCCTTATCCTGTCCCCAGGGTGCTCAAGATTCAGATGCCCCAGGAGAGTCATTGTCCCCATGGGCTCTGCTTCCAATTCCCAGGGAAGGACTCTGGTGGACACCACGTGGGTCAGGAGCTGGTGGAGAGCCAGTCCCCTGGGAGGGGCTCAGTGCTCACTTCCCCAGCAGCCCCCAATCCGAGAACATGGTTGCTAAGGGGAGAGGTCGTGAGTGGGCAGGCAGCCAGAAGTATCCAGGACAGGTGACCCGAAGCAAGTGGAGAGTGACACCACGCCACCCCTCCAAGCCAGTGGCGCACAGAGCAAGCACTGCCTGAGAACCTGGTACGGCCCACGCCCCACGCCCCAGCCGTGACAGCCTCAAGACTGCGGCCTCTGGGAGGAGCCTCGCCCAGCTCCGGCCTGCTGGTCACAACCTCAGTGCCAGGCTGGGCTCCTTGGCTCAGAACTCTGGGCTTGAGACCAGCAAACTCGGCTGAGGAGTCGGCCTGTGGTGATCTATGGCGACCCTGGCTTTCCTCTGGCAGACCTCTCTGCAGAGAGATTGCCGCTTAGCAGATTCTCCACTGCCCAACGACACCTGGGAGGGCCCCTGGGAGGGCAGCTGGGAGGGCCCCTGGGAGGGCAGCTGGGGTTCCGACCCGCAGCAGGGCCTTTCTGGGCTTCATCACAGGGGCGCTGTGGGCGTCTCCGCGCCTCTGTTTGCTTTGCCTTCCGAGCAGCTGAGAGCCAAGTGCCACCTGCTCCCAGGAAGGTTAGCGAGGCCGGCCTTCTCCCCGCAGAGAGTCAGCCGTCTCCCCCAGGGAGGAGCTGGGGGGCCAGGGGAAGCTGACTCTCCAGAGCTGGGTCTTTACAAGGACCTTTCTTTTGTTCTTAGAATAAAAATAGCTGGCACCACCGAGGCCCTGCTGTGTGCCTGTCACCTGTCTGCTGGCCAGACGTGGGCGTCCTCATCTCCTGACACTCAGGTCACCCTTCCCATGATGAATCAGCTGACCTGTGTGACCAAGAGGACAGGTCAGGCCACAGAAGCACTGAAGCTCCTGCTTGCCCTCCTGGACCCCGTGTCCCGGGAGCCAGAGCCGTGCTGGGAGGGCCCCCGAGCAGCCTTCAGGGAGGCCCCGTGGAGAAGAATCGAGGCTTCAGCCACCTGCCAGCTCATCTCCGCAGGCCAGGTGCCCGGGTGTGGATGTCCCAGCCCTGCCTTCCCGTCTCCAGCTCTCAGAGGGGAGCTGACACCATCCTGGATTTGCACGCGAGGATTCTGAGGAGGCTGTTTTCTCCCCTGCCTCCTCCGCAGAGCAAATACTGGATCTGTGGTGGCCGCCCACGTCCCTCAGGCCCACCCTCCAGTCATGCCACCTGCTACTGGGACACTCTGCCTCTGGGGGCTTCCTCCCCACCTCGAGTGGGCCAGAGCTGCCAGGGAGTTGACCCTTCTGGAAGCTGCCCTCGGCTAGGGGAATGCCTGAGTCATGGGACTGGTGGCCCAGCCTGCTGGCTTAGGGGACGATCGCTGAGTTGTGCACTAGTGGTCTTCCAGTTCTCCAGCATGAAAGAGCCCCAGTGGGGACCCGATGGGATCACCCGCTCTCCAGCCATGCCTCCACATGAGCTGCAGCAGGGCGGCTCAGGTGAGCAGGGACAGGGCTGCAGTTCCAATCAGGCGCTCAGACCCAAGGCAGCTGTGTGAACCGTGACCCGACATTGACCTCTCCCAAGCCAAACTCTGGGTGTCGGAGTCTCATTTGCAAATGCAAACAGATCAAAACCCTGCTAAGACTGTGGGGTGCCAAGTCGCAGTTAGAAAGGAATAAGGTATTTTTCCACATTATTTTATTGGTGCATGACAATTGTACATATTGATAGAGTAAATTTTAATGTGCTACCGAATAGCCCTGTAGATAGGAATTGTGTCCTGGGTGCCTCAGAAGCTACAAGAAAGGATTTTAACTGTTCTAACATAAAAAGTGACAAAGATCTGAGATGTTACACTAACCCATCACACCAGGATATATATGTATTGAAACATCACATCTGGATACAATGTATGGACATGTATCAGAGCATTAATAGGAAATGCTAACATACACAATTTTTGTGTTTCTATGTAGCAGTTTAAACTTCATTAGATTAAAAAAAAGCAGGCTTTGGGATTGCGGGCTATTTGGCTTTGCCGCCTGTCGGTTCTCTCCATCCGTGTAAATCGCTGGGAACTGGCCAAGTAAGCGCGAGGCCGGCCTGCTAATCAGAGCTGGTCTGGGGTTGCTCTGTGTGGCGTCGCCAGGCTGGTGCCGAAACGCTGGCCTTCCACTTTAAGGGTCACAGAGATGAGCTGGCCTGGCCAGGGCACCTCCATCTCCAGGGCTGGAGCTGCAGCCCCAGAGCCCTGGCCGCCGCGCTGCCTGCTGGAACAGGGCCGCGGGTCATTTCTTTCCTCTCATTTGCTCCCTGGAAGCATCAGTGCCTTCAGCAGCCTCGGTGGGGTTGATCAGGAAACCAGAGGCTCTGGAAAAACCCCCATGGCTCTGGAGCCAGCCTGCCTCCCGAGCTCCGAGCCCAGCGTCCTCTGGCCCGCTGGCTTCCCCGGCTGAGCTGCCGCGTCCTCTGCTCGCCAGGGCAGCCTGGCCTCTCCCAGACATTGGCACCTGTCTGGGTCTCTCCTTGCCAATGGGGCCTGCAGGAGGCCTCCTTCCATCACCTGCCCCTGGGCACCGCCAGAGCTCAGGAGGGGCCTTTCCCTGGAAGTTCCAGAAAAACGGAAAGAAGTGGGGCTGGGGCTGGGACTCAGTGGTAGAGTGCTTGCTAGCATGTGTGAGGCACTGGGTTCGAATCTCAGCACCACAGATAAATAAATGGATAAAATAAAGGTCCATCAACATCTAAAAAAAACATTTTTTAGGAAATGGAAATATGTGAGTAGAAAGGCAAATAAAAGTGGAAGAAGCTCCTACTAATGGAAATTTCTGGAAGCTAGCAGCTCCACTGCCATTGCAGGGACTGCCTGTGCTGGAGAGAGGAGAGGTTCTTAGGGAACACTGCACGTGGAGCGTCTCCAGAAGTTTAGTAAGTCATGTTAGCATGTGAACCAGGATCACAGGTGATGGGGTCCAATGGAGGAATGGAGGCCAGTTTGGATCCAGGAAGTTGGAGACCACCCCGGGGCTGGGAAAGTCAGTGTTCTCAGAGCCCTTTGAGCACCAAGGTTACCTGCCTGTGCGACCCCTCCCAGACCTGCAGGCAGGGAAGTGCTAATTAATGCCCCCTGGGCCCCCACATGCCTGGATGACTCCATTTGCCCCCCCACTCCATCTGCTTCCCACCCTTTTGCCATCTCACTGGGCACCTTGTAGGCAGGAAGAAGAGAGGTAAGGGGGAGAGGCAGGAGGACAGAGGAGACTTTAGTCTATAAAAGGGGCAGGTGCTCACTCATTGGGAGACCAGCACCCCAGCCATGGCCCCCTCCTCCCTCCCGGGAGAAGTCTGTGTTTCTACCTTTAAATAAAACCTGTTCTCTGTGCTGCCTTGGTCGCTTCTCTGATGTTCAGACTCCAACACTGGAGGAAGCAGAACTCTCACCCAAAACTGGGGGCATCACGTGGTGAACGCCCAGAGGGCCACAGAGGAGAAACCCCCCTAAACCAGCATCTCCCCAGACTCCGACTACGCAGCGCTCCTGCCTCTTAAACAATGTGTGAACACCTGGCAGGGCGCCCACCTTCTGAGAAACAGCCTGGCCACTGTCACCCTGAGTATCAGGAGCTTGCCCCCTGCTGGACGTGCCTGATACCAGTCCTGCTGGGCATCCTGCTCTTGAGATGAAACAAAGCCACTGCCCGCGGAAGGGCCGTGGGCACGCCCGCTCTCAGAGGAGCTGGAGGAGCTGGAGGAGTTGGAGGAGCTGGAGGAGCTGGAGGGGCTAGAGGAGCTGCAGGAGCTGGAGGAGCTGGAGGAGCTGGAGGAGCTGGAGGAGCAGGAGGAGCTGGAGGAGCTGGAGGAGCTGGAGGAG
>JAJEJO010004760.1:361042-419552 GCA_020662805.1 Glaucomys volans
GCTGGAGGAGCAGGAGGAGCTGGAGGAGCTGGAGGAGCTGCAGGAGCCGGAGGAGCTGGAGGAGTGGAGGAGCTGGAGGAGTGGAGGAGCTGGAGGAGCTGGAGGAGCTGGAGGAGCACTGAAGTTCGAAGAGAACTTGGCGCACGTGAGGCAGGGGTGCTAGGAAGCAGACCTGGAATCATGGACCTGCCCGTGGGATGGAGGGCAGCACGTCAGGAGAGCCGCAGGAGGCAGGCTGGACGGGAGAGGAGCTGGGCCCCGAGTGCCCCAGTGAAGGCGAAGGCCAGCCCTGGGTCTGGAGCTGGGGTGGCCGGGGGAGGGCATGGGCCCTGGGCTCTCGCACCTCTGCGTGGACAGTCACTGCATATGGCCCGCCCAGGAAGGAGAGCGGGCCTTCCGTGAGGCGGCCATCTTCCTCAGAGGCAACCCCCGACTCAGGCCACCAGCAATTGGGACAGTAGACTGTTCATTCCCAAAGGGGGACCTGGGTGGCACCCAGCGTCCACTTAGAGGAGATGGGCGATCCATCTTGCCCTGTTAGATTGTCATTGGCAAGCCAGTCCCGGGCCCTGTGAGGAGCTGAGTAGCAGCCAGTGTCGGAACTGAACTTTCAATACCCAATGCTTTGCATATGGTTTTTGCTCCAGAGACGCGAGTGCTGGAAACCTGGTCCTCCTGCGGTGTGTGGAGGTGGTGGAGCCTCGAAGAGGTGAGCATAGAGGAAGGTGATTAGGTCCTGGGCTGCGCTCTCCTGAATGTCTGACGCTGTCATGAGTGAGTCCCCCGGGGAGGTTCAGGTCTGGTGGGCGTGGATTTGCCCTTGGGAGGGTGGGGTCGTTGTACAAGGAGTAAGCCTGGCCCCTCCCTGTGTCTTGCTTCTTGCACACGGCCCTTTTTCTTTCTGCTTCTCCACCATTTTTCCATGCAGCCAAGGAGTCCGCACCAGGATGCGGCACCATGCTGTTTGGACCTTCTAGGCACCAGAATTGTGAGCCAAATGCACTTCTTTTCTTTGTAAGTTTCCCAGCCTGTGGTGTTTTGTTATAGCAACATAGAACAGACTCAGACAGATATCAGATCAAAACTTCCCCTTGACGTGCATTCATCAGGCGATGCTGTCTCTCCCGATAGAGCCATTTCCCCTTCCGAACATGTAGAAAGGCCGTTGAGGTTTTGCTCCCCCTGTGCACATAGATCTTGACTTCTGAAATGGGCTTCTCTCCCTTTCTCCTTTGTAGGTAGTTGTCCTGGGTCTTTTATCACTTTTTCCATCTTGTTCTGAGCCCCCAAAGGGGCTGCACAAGCAGGCTGCTGTGGTCAGGCCAGGCTCAGGCCTCAAGAGGCACCAGCAGGAGCACAGGGAGGCTGGAGTGTTTCCTCCTCCTGACTCCCTGCCCCAACCCAGGGTGGTGACCACACTGCCTTCCCCAAGGCCTGACGCCTGCCACTTCCCTGCTGGGGCTTCCTGTGCGCCCCGAAGCTGCTCCCTGCCTTCGCCCCTCTAGGCCTGGGCCTGAGCACAGCAAGCCCATCCACGGTATCAGCTAGGGCGGGCTTCACTGTCCTTCCTGGTCCCCTGAAACTTTCCGTCCTCAGCCCATCCACTGAAAGATCAGTGGATGATCCCACTGATCTTTCTCAGCAGTCCCTGTCTCCTGTGCAGAGGTGAAGTGACTTTGCCCAGGGTCTCCTGAAGCCCAGGAGTCAGGGACACCCCGTACATCTGCCTGTCCTGGTCCATGGAGCCCCACCCTGAGGTCCCTGGGGCTCAGCTCTGCTTACTTCCTCTGCTCCCTCTGGTCTCTCTTTGGTCCCCAGGACAGGGTTTCTCAGCCCCCTGAAGTGACGTGATTCCCGTTGTGATCATTCAAAGGCCTGGCCCACCTGGAGCTCCTCCTTCTCCCTCCACCTCGTCCTTCTCAATATGTGCTTGTGGAAAGAATGAGCGAATGTCTCTGAGCCTCAGCCCTCTGAGAATATGGGAATCACCCCATGAAATGCTTCTTAAGTGGTCACGGGATTATGAGAGAGAAAGGTCTGAACTTGAACCTATCACTTCTTTTTTTTTTTTTTTTTTGGCCTGAGGATTGAACCCAGGGACACTTACCCACTGAGCCACATCCCCAGCCCTATTTTGTATTTTATTTAGAGACAGGGTCTCACTGAGTTGCTTAGGGCCTCACTAAGTTGCTCAGGCTGGCTTTGAACTCGCGATCCCCCCGCCTCAGCCTCCCAAGCTGCTGGGATCACAGGCGTGGCCACTGTGCCCAGCTTCACTCATCACTTCTGACACTAGATAATTGGGCCACAGCCCACGGCCCCTCCAGAGAGTGAGAAGACTCCAGTGCACCAGCAAGACAACAGGTGAATAGAGAGCCATTGTTTTTTTCTTATTATTTATGCTCTAAAAAGACCACTGAAGAAATCTGCCCTTGAGTTCCTCTCTCTCTCTCTCTCTCATTGTTTCTTGATTCAAAGAGAAAGGAAAAAACTGCTCAGAAAGCAAGAAACCAGCAAGCACTGGCCCCCTGGCTGATCCGCTCTGGCCAGGGAGGGGTGACCAGGACCTAGGGCCTCAGGGCTCCCTTCCCCAAGGCTTTAGAGGGAAACAGGTGGGGCCTCAGCTCGTCCATGACCTTGAGCAGGGTCTGCGTGGTGAGCCTCCCGCTCAAGCCCACGAGCTCCCGCTGACAGTTCCTGAAGCCGCGAGGAGTCCCTGCAACATCTCTCAGTTTCCCTATGGGGCCTGGCTGCCTTAGGGCTTGGCGCGCTCTCTTCCCTCCGCCGGGAAGGCCCTCCAGCCCAGCTCCTCCCACTACTGGGCCTCCTCCTTCATCTCTCGCTCTCCAGTTGCACCTGAGAACACAGAGCCTCCACCAGCTCGGTCCTCAGTGTCCAGAGCTGAGTCATTCCCATCCATTCACGTGATGGTCCACCTTAGTCCCCCAGACTCAACTGTGCGCTCTAAGAACACAAGGGTTGCTTCTTTTTCTTTAGAAATTTAAAATTTTATTTGTTCTAATTAGCTGTACGTGACCGGAGAATGCATTTATACATTGGATTGCTTCTTATTCACGCCTGTATCTCCAATGCTGGCCACGTTGCCAGGCAGGTAGGTGCCTACTGCATTTTCTATTGTTTGGTGGTGTTAGTCAGCTCTCCATCACTGTGACAAAATACCTGAGAGATATCAACTTAAAGGAGGAAAGAGTTCTTTCAGCTCATGCTTCAGAGGGTTCAGGGCATGGCCACTTGGCTGTCACTTTGGACCCGTGGTGAGGCAGCGCATCATGGCAGGAGCACAGTAATTGCTCATGGTGAGCCATTTTGAAGCAAGAAGAGAGAGAAGAAGAGACGGGGGTCCCAGTATCCTCTTTCAGGACACATATCCAGTGACCTAATTTTCTCACACAGCTGCACCTCTCAGTGGTTCCACCCCCTCCTGCAGTGGTGCCATGTGCTCCCAAGTCCTCAACACATAGCCTTCAGGGGACATTAAGATCCAAGCTGTAATGTGGAACCACGGATCCTAAAGTAACTTGCTCCTTATCATCCTGTTTTTCTGATAAGGACAGGCCAGTGAGCAGGGTGACATGCCTGCCACAGGCCTGAAGCTGCGGGGCCAGGGGTGACACCTCAGTCCACACTGCTCTTCCAAGCCACCTGCAGAACAGGCCAGCAGGGCTGCCCTTCGGGACCCGAATCCTCACGTGGGTGGCGCTCTGCTTTGACTGCAGGGCCCCGAAAGCTAAGCTGCACGTTGGTTTCAGGAACCCCAAACCCTGGTACCCAGGCAGCAGGTTAGAAGCCCAGACACCTGCCTGCTGCCAGGCTCCACTCAAGAGGGCTGCGGGGCGCCAGCGCGTGCTGCTGACCAGAACCCCAGGTGACTGGCTGGAACACAATGCCTCGGGGTCCGGGCTCCTGCTCCCACTGTGAGCAGCTGGAGGGGCTGGAGGGGGAAGCGGAAGCTTTCAGGGAGACAATCTGCACCGAGTTCTCTGTTTGAAAGGAAGGAGAAGCAACGGAGCGCGGAGGGCCCAGACTCATCTGGTTGCGGGAGGAGGGTGTCTTCCCGCCGGCCTGGCTGTCTCTCCAGCCCAGGACCTGGGAGCAGGTGGACTCCTGGGGGCCCCTGGGCTCCAGAGCCAGCTCGTAAAGAAGGACACAGCGTGGCCGGGCCTCCAGTCTCATAAATATCGACAGCTGTGGTTAAACCACCGCCCCAGGCCGCAGGTCTGGTGAGACGCTCTGCGAGGCCGATCTGCTCAGGAACCTCCCCGGGGGAGGTGTGGCGCTGTGGCCAGGTGGCAGCCAAGCAGGTGGGTGGGGAGAGAGCCACCAGCTCTACCAAGCAGGTCATTCGCTGAGCACTTTCTGTATGCCCGGCGTTGAGCTCGGGGTTCAGGGCTTTATCATGACCAAGACGTCACGATCAGCCTGAAGATAGGTTAGAAGTGCGCTCCCCCTCCTTCCATTGCCTGAAGTGACGTCGGAGAAGGACAGGAGGAGGACCAAGCCCCAGCTAAGTCTTTATTTGAACTGCTGCCTGAATCGGGTCCCCAGGTGCGACGTCGAGGAAGGTGGGAGCCGAGTCCCCCACGGCAGGGCAGTCAGCGGCCGTCACTCACGATTGTCACCGAGGCATGAGCCTGGCAGGGTGCCTGATGGGGGCTGCGGGGTCAGGGCTCTGGGACTTCCTGTGTGGCTGCTCTGGAGCACACACTTGGCTCTCTTGGTTGATCTGAAGTTGGAAGCGGAGAGGAGACACCAGGGCAGTGGCCGTGTGCTGGCCGCGCCCTGCTGGCCTGAGACAGCTTGGGCTCACTGGGCTTCCCGGGCTGCTGCTTCTGACCTGCCTGGATTCCTGGACTGGTCCCGTACGTGGCTGCTGGCTTCCCGGGCTGGCTGCCTCCGGATGCGGTCAGGGCTCGGTTCTGTGCGGCTTGGCCTTCGTCCCCTCGTCTGCCGGTCTCTCGTGGGGCTGGAATGCCCATCGCTGTGGCTCCACAGAGCAGAGCTGCAGGCTGTGTGGTTTGGGGACTCAGGGCCCAGAGTCGCCATCTCGCAGGCCGAGCTCTCTGCTCACTCCTGGCCCTGCCAGCTGTCCGGCCACGCCTGGCTTCAGCTCTGTGGCCCCGGCTGTCTCCCTTTTGTGCACCTGTGACGTGACCCGGCCTTCTCCACGCGTGACTGTGACTCTTCCTCTCGTGAGGATGCCAGTCACTGATGAAGGCCCAGCCGGGCCCTCAGGACTTCCTCCAACCTGGCCACGTCCCTGCTGGGTCCCCTGTGCTGGGACCTTCCGTCCTGGATGTGGCAGTGCTGGGAGGCGGGGCCTATGACAGGCGTTTGGGTCACTGTGGGTTCACCCCTGCACCCCCAGAATGGGGTGAGCTCCTGCAGGGGTTCGGCCCCTTTCCTCTGGCTGAGGGAGCCTCCCTCCATCCTTGCCCTGGTCCTGAAGCGGAGGCGCCCCTCACCTGACGCGGCTGCCGGTCTTGGACCCTCCAGCTTCTAGGTCCCTGAGCGAAAGGAAACAGCCTTCCTCCAAATTCCCCACGTCAGGATTGAAAATGGACCCAGACAATCCGCAGAGGCCCTGTTCCCCGGTCCCGCTCTCAGACACCTGGGCTCGGACTTGAGTGGATGGGTTTGGGGACAGTTCAGCCCCTGACACCGGGCGGGAGGGAGACGCAGTGGAGCACATGGAGCTCCTTCTGACTGGCCTCCGGGGCTTTGGCAGGCAGGCCAAGTTCCTGGAATGGCCACCCGAGGGTGGCCTCGGGGGGAAAGAGGGGCGGCTCCTGAGGCTCTTTGGCCACTGTTGTGACCGTGTGGACGTTCTCAGGGGAGTGGGAGGGTGCCTGGGGCAGGGTCTTGTGTAGCAGGGGGTGGAGGAGCAGCTGGGAGGAGCCGGGGGGCAGCCCTGGGAGGGTGTCATTCCCTCAGCGTCTCTCGGGGACAGTGGCTGGAAACGGTGCCAGCGAGCTGGGGCCTAGAGTCCCCGGGGAGGCTGTGAGCTGCGCTGCAGACTCTAGGCGGGGCGCTCCACTCCTGAGGAGGTGGCCAGGGTTCCCGGGGACAGGAGCAGCCTCGCCCGCAGCCCTGCAGAGTTTCAGTCTCCCGGGGCACAGTCATCTCTCCGCAGGGCCTGCTTCCAGAACCTTCCGTAGACACCCAAATTGCAGGTGCTCCAGTCCCCTATATAAAATGACATGGTGTCAGCATATAACCAACACCCCCTGTATACTTCAAGTAGCAGCTCGATTGCTCATGACACTGCATGTGAACGCCACGTGGATGGTTGTTATATTGTATTGTTTAGGGATTAATAACCAACCAAAAAATATCTGTACATGTTCAGGACAGATGCAATATTTAAAAAGAATATTTTCCATCCCGACCGAGTTGGTTGGATCCAAGGTTCAGAATCCGTAATCTCGAGGGCCAATCATGAGTTTCCTGGGTCACCGCAACACAGGACCACAACCTGGTCTCTGACCCAGTTTGTTCCCTGGTGCCTTTGGCTACAGGGGTGAAGCCCAGCTGCCGGCTGGGTGGACTCCGGCTCGAGGCTCTGAGGGAGACTCTGCTTCAGGCCTCCCCCTGGGTCTGGCCTGACCTGCAATCCTGGGTGAGCAGGTCACTCCCAGCAGCTCTGCCTCTGGGTTCGCAGGTCTCCCACGTGGTCTCTGGGTCTGTGCCCCGGATCTCCCCTTCTTACAAAGATGCCCTCCTGCTGGATGAAGTTCCACCTGGTGACCTGATCTTCATCACTTCTACAACCACCCTATTTCTAGAAAAGATCAGGTACGGGATGAGGACTTCAGTGCGTCCTTTTGGTGGACACAATTTAACCATGACGGAGGGGACACAGGCAATGACATCAGGCTCTCGGTGCTGTGCTTGGGGTCAGGAAGGCCTCGGAAGCACCGTGGAGCTGAGTCCTACCCAGGCTCACAGCCGTGACGGCTTCTGGGTCAGCGTTCAGGTCACAGGGATGGGCAGGCGTGAACCAGGCATGGGGCCCCAGAGGTGGCCACACTGCCTGGGCCTCAGAGTTGGTTCCGCCCGGTCGGGGCCTGGAGAACACAGGACAGAGGAGGGAGGAACCCGAGGGAGAGGAACAGAGCACGGGAAAGAAGGGGAGGCGCCTGGGGACACTGGGCCTGTGGGACGTTCTCCTTTAGCTCCAGTGCCCGCGTCACCATTTCTCAGAACAGCCCGCGCTGCGAAGCCTGCAGACCTCAGAGGACAGCCTGGGGCAGACTGGCAGGGCTGGGGAGTGACAGGACATTCCTCCAGGTAGCTGGCGGCCACCACTCAGCCTGGCCCTGTGGCATCAGGCAGGGCTCCTCTTGCACCTGGAGCCCCTCGAGGGAGACAGGGCTCAAGTCATCCTTAAATACAGATTTAACTGCAGATCCAGACCGCTGCGTGCCAGTGAGAGCAGACTTGCAGGATTTCATTTTCCCTTTTAAAATCCCGCAGCGGTCTAACCACATTCATAGTGACTTTTCTCTCTCATAGATGAGACCTAGAGGTAGCGGGAACGGGGGCTTCCCAGTCCTCAGGAGCCCAGGAGTCGTGGGGTCTGAGCAGGGCTGTGGGGCCTGGGTGGACACGTGGGCTCTGAGCGCCTGCTGTGGGGGTGGTGTCAGGCCCTGGTGACCCAGGGGTGGCAACCCCTGCCGTGGAGCCTGGTTTCCTGGGAGGGCAGCTACATCCTGGCTTCTGCTCAGCTCTGGGCAGGAAATGGACGTGTGAGAGGAGGAACATTGTTTTAGCAGTAGGAAGCGGAGGCCCCCAGCACCCCAGGCTGTTGGCAGTGTTAAGGATCCAACAAGAACGCCTTACTTCTGGAGGGAAGTCAGGACATGAGACAAGGTCAGGCTGGGGTTCTATCACTAAAGGCCTTGTGAATCAGGCTAAGGAGGTGAGTGTTGAGGGGCCAGGGAGGGCATCAAGTGAGGCAGTAACATGGCCCAGGCTGAGGTGCAGAGCCTCAGGGCTGGTGGCCACACCCAGGAACGCACAGGGAGGTAGAGGTGCAGTCCCTGAATCAGGAGTCTGCTTTCCATGCACATGAACTTCTGCCTGTTGGGACCCCAGCCAGGTCGAGCGCTGTTGGCAGACACCTGCTTGGACTGCTTCTGCTCCTTACCCAAGGCAGGCTTCAGGTCCACTTCCATCCTCAGAAATGCAGAAATCCAGGGATCTCCCAACGCTCAGCTTATTTTTTTCTGGTAGGTCATGTGACAACTGGAGCTGAACCCCACCTGACCTCACTGAGCCCCAAAGTGGACTTCGTCTGGCACGAGGTGATCTGGAATCTCCTCAGTCCACTCAGTGTGAACAGTCACAAGCTCGGCTGTCCGGAGGTCTCAGGGGGTTTGATCTGAGATATTAAGCAGCAGGTGGTAGAGGTAGGGTATCGCCTGATACCTAGAAAATTCTAGATTGTGTCATCTGTGTGGCCCAAGAGTTTGAGATCAAGGACGTGGGTGTGCATATGAGGCAAGAGGCTCTGTGTGCAGGGACAGTGCCCGGCTGGGCTGTGTGGAGACTGTCGTAGTGGGTCAAAGAAGAGCAGCAACGTGCACTAGATGGTGAGCTGACGGAGCCGGAATCGCAGGGGCTCATGGGAGCCGCACAATAAGGGGCCCAAAGGGAGCTCTCCTCTGCTTCTGGATGATACACCCAGAGGGGTTGGTGACGATGACGTGGGTTACCAGGATGCAGCCTGCCTGCCGCAGGCGGTGGGGGTGTTGACCATGGTGACTCACGTCTACGCGGGCTCCAGATGGTGTTGGGTGCTTCCCCCTTTAGTTCTGATGCCAGAAGGAGGGAAGGATGTTGGCATTGCCAGCCTAGAGCCCAGGAGTCCTCACTTGGAGAAGGAGTGGACCCCTCACGATCTCGCAGGCAACACGGAGCCAGGGTTAGGTCTGGTCTGCAACAAGCAATAAACTTCTGGGTAAAAGGCGGACAAACTTCAGGGAGGAAGCATCCGCACCAAAGAGCCCCAGAAATGCATGGCCCCACGTGCACTCCCGCTCGGGGGCTGTGGCCGAGAGGCAGGCTCAGGGGAGGATTCCAAAGCTGCGTGGACTTTGGCTCAGATGGCCAGTCCTCCTGCTGCTGGGCTGGGGACACACACGCAGTCCTAAGAGTGGCCCTGGGCTGGTGCCTAACACACTGCTCCAGTCTCCATCACCAGCGTCTGGGATTTGGGACAGTCACTTGACCTCCCTGGAGACTCAGTTTCCCCTGTATAAAGGAAAGTGTTGATTGCATGAAAGTTGAAATCCTGGGGTCTTTTTGAAAAGCAGATTGCCTGGGTCCCTGTCCCTAAGGGCTCTGATTCCGCAGGGCTGGAGCCGCCCGGATCCTGGGCTGCCTCTAGGTGGATCTAGCTGCGCTCTCCCCGCATGGCTCGGCCCACCCTGACCGCACCCCGGGCGCTTGCCCACACCCTCGCCACAGCACCTGCCCCTAATTGCTTTCTTTGCCTGTGCCCCTCTCTCCTGTGGGACCAGGTCCCTCTATTAATTCTAAAGCACGTCTCTATGCAGCACCAAGGCAGTGTCGCATGCAGCGGGCCAGACGGTGATTCCTCAGGTGCTGTGCATTCAGTGTGCCCCAGGGGGTCTCTGATCAATCAGGTTGCAGCCTCTCAGGGACAAGCCACCTGGGCAGGTGTTTCCAGACCACATCAGCTGCCTCTTCACTGTGTGGAGCATCCCAGCCCATAGGCTTGAGTCAGCCTCCACCTGGTGGCAGGAAGGCTCACCTGGACCTCAGGCTGGCAAATGGAAGTCTGGTCCTATCAGTGAGGTGGCGTTGCCATGGAAACTGCCCTGGAATGTTCTGGAAGTGATTGGAAAACCTAGACCTGGCTCTGGCAACAGTCTGAACAATTAAGTGGACGCTGAACCCAGAATTCCACCCAGGCACTGTCCTCTGTCCTCAAGGATGGAGATGGCCACCCGTGGGACTGAAAGGACAGGTCACTGCTCCATCCCAGGCACCTCCCCTCCCCTCATTCTCTCCAGGAAAACCTGTCCCAGCGTTGGCCCCATGGAGTCACCTCCCTCATTCGAGTCTTACCCCAGATCCAACTTGTAGTTACATGTGCTTTGGTCTATGAACATTTGGTTCATTTCTGGCGTTTAAGATCAAAAGCATCTATGAATCGCTCCTTGGGCATCTTCCAGGAAGAGGCCGTTGTCAGCCTGGCCAGGTGGAGAAGCCACGGGTTGGCACACGGGATGCCCAGGGCCAGATCTGCACCCAACGCCTGCACCCAACCACGCGCAGGTTGCTGCCTGTCTCTGGGATCTGCAGGGTTTCTCCATGGATTTCGAGAAGCTGCTTCATCCTTGTGATGCTAATTACAGCCCTGAATGGAGAACTGCTCTGGGGAAACTCCATTCAAGTTTAGATCAGCAGAAACTGGCCGGGGATCACAGCGTCTTGTGGCTTGAAGACGAGTGGCCAGGGCACACGGCCGGGCTCTGGAGAGTGGGTTCCAGGCCACGTCTTCCTCGTTAGCTTCTGCATGAAAGCCTTCGCCGCGGAGGCTGGCGATTTACATTATTCTAGTTTTCAAAGCAACCCCTTTAGAGACCAGGCTGCTAGCGCCTCGCCATCCTCAGAGGCCCTGTGCAGTGGCCACCAGGGAAAGAGGTCACAGATGCAGATGTCTGCCATCCACAGCTGGTGGGGAAACTGAGCCAGACTCAAGCTGTAGAGACATTTAGGTGGGAGGAGAAAGGCTCACCTGTTAGCCACCTGGCCTCCCCCAGCCCCTTCCTCTGGATCTGCTCTTCTCCAATACCCTGTGGCCTCTACCTAGGTCATCACTGGGCACTCGATCTGCTGAACTGCAGACCCAGAGACTGGGTGCCCAGCCCTGAGCCCTGCAGCCCTGGGGCAGCCGTAGAGATGTGCTGTGAACCTGTGCTCTCAGAGTCCTCCAGGACCGAGGTGACCTGGGGAAGGACCAGGAGCCAGGGACGCAGCAGACCCCTCCTGAAGAGGTGGGCATGCAGTTCTACTTCCCACACCCAGAGGTGGTGAGTCAGTAGCCCGGAGGGGTCAGAGACACCGCCTCTCTAATGGACCTTCTTTCCCTGTGATTTGGGGCATGAGTGGCAGGAAACCGGCTCAAGACCTTCCAACTTGTCCCCTGGATCTGTGCTGAGTTTAGAAGTGATGAGTGTGTGTGTGACGTGAAGCCTTTGAGCTTTCTGGGCGTCAGAGAGACGGCTGCCTTTCACACCAGCCTGACGACGGAGCTGGTTCCAGGCCCACGTCGCCTGGCATCTCCTCCAAACCTCATCCCGCGCCCACGCATGCTGCAGAACCTTCTCACTGGTTCACAAAGGTCGTGCTCCCTGGGTCAGCAACTGAGATGCCCCTGAAGGGACCAAGGAGCTGCAGGCGGGTCTCACAGGTAAAAAGTAAAAGGAGAAGAATGTGGTTCAGAAGCAGCAAGGATCACGACCACCAAGGCTTCCTGGGAAGATGCACCCGCCCGTGAGCCCAGGCTTCAAGGAATCAATCAACAGCGCTTGAAAAATTGTATCTCCTATAAAAGTGTCACCACTTCCACAGTGTCACAGTGAAGGTGCTAGTGGCTGGGCATGGAATAGATGGCCCATTAATAGTCATCGAAGGACTTACTGATTGGTGTGTCGGGATAATTAGCCCTAGTGATCTTCGATCGATGCCTCATGAGAAGGGGCTGGAGCCAGTGTCTCCCGAGCAGGGACGGGGAGCCAGACTCTGGCCCCAGGACCACTGCCTCACCACCTAGTCCTGAAGCACCCCGGGCTCCTTGGGCGCTTGCTTTCCTAGGTGAGTGCTTCTCAATGTGGTTTCCAGCAAATCTTAGTTCTTTAAGTTAGTATCTATTTTTCCATCAAAAGTGTCAAATGATCAGACTTGGGTCACACTGATTTTAAGCAAATTATGTAGGGCTTCTTAGAGCCTTTGGTGTGCTGGATGTTAGGAGTCTTTAAGGAGAGGGACACCCGAGGCTCGGGAGGCTGAGGCAGGAAGATCGAGAGGCCAGCCTCAGCAACTTAGTGAGGCCCTAAGCAACTCAGTGAGACCCTGTCTCT
Organism: Glaucomys volans; assembly: GCA_020662805.1. Lineage (NCBI taxonomy): Eukaryota > Metazoa > Chordata > Mammalia > Rodentia > Sciuridae > Glaucomys > Glaucomys volans. The sequence goes on from JAJEJO010004760.1 coordinate 373,174, forward strand.
AAATAAAATTCTAAAAAGGGCAGGGATGTGGCTCAGTGGCCGAGTGCCCTGAGTTCAATCCCTGGTACCATTAAAAAAAAAAAAAAAAAGAATCCTGATACCCACTCGGCCTGCATCAGTGAGCGCCAAGCATATGACAGGCCCTGTACTAGCTTCTGAGGATGTGGCAGCAAGAAGACCTGAGTTCCTTTGTCAAAATATTTGCACTCTATGAGGGAGCACAAACAGAGAGGCTGTCAATCAGTTGACAAAGATAATGTGGCAAATAGCGCTAAATTCTGAGCAAAAGATAAAAAATCCCGTAAGGCAGCCAGAAGGGGCACTGTTCCACACGTCGCAGGGCCTTTGCTCTCTGCTAAGGGGATGTTGGCACAGAGACCCGGAGGAGGTAATGGAGCAGGTGATCTGAGGGACCCCAGGTTGGTGGCACGATCGTCCTGGTCCTGGAACACCCAGGAGGCAGTGCAGCTGCTGCGGGCGCAGCGGTGACGAGAGTGAGCAGCTCAGGGGGCAGGGTGGTGCCTGGCCTGGGCCGAGGAGGCCTGGCAGAGGAGGCCTGCTGTTGGCCACCACTGAGCTCCGGAGCTTGCGTAGTGAGTTGAACGGCCAGGGCTGACCCCCAGGCGGGTGGGCAGCTCCCCAGCTCAGGTGGTTGGACAGATCGCTGGGCTTTCCAACTCTTCCCTTGGATGCAGTGATTCCTGGGATTCGTGTCCCCTGGAGCAGAGCCACGCTAGCAGAGTGGCAGGGGTGACCCTGTGCGACGGTCTCCACTCACCCCTGGGGAAAAGCAAAACCTGGGAATCCCACGGTTCTTCCAGAGGAACGCGGCCTCCTGCCTCCCCCCAGTCTGTCCCTGATTGTTACTTATTTAGTGTTCAGTTCTCGAAACCCAAGGAACCCACCCCTCAGCTGGCTGGTGCATCTCGTCCAGCATTATCTATTTGGCCTTCCTAGCCTCAGTGTGCTCATCAGAGGCCAGAGCAGGGTCACCTGAGGTGACCACTCGAGAGCTTTGTGTAGTGCCAGGCATAGACGGTGCTCTGCACGCGTCCATGCCATGACTAGGAAGGTTTGCAAGCTGGGAAGAGGGTCCTACGAGGCCTGGACACACAGAGAAGGACGACACTGACCAGCACCCGCCGCCCCCACGGCGTGGGGTTGATCTTCGGCTGCTCTGCATGTTCCGCATCGCGGCCTGCCATCCCCGCCAGCATCTGTCCCCTGTCACAAGGCAGGGCCGTGTTCCTTGTCAAGTTCCAAGCTGCTTAGCTCCTGTGGCGGGGCTGCTCCTCCAGCAGAGCGAGCTCAGGACTCAGCCCGTCATTCCATGGTGCCATGGAGGAGAAACTGCAGCCAGGGAGCAGCGGTCAGTCCCCTCTCTGCCCTGAGGACAGCCCGCCTGGGCACAGGGCCAGGACAGGGCACGGCAGCAGCAGGCGGCTCCTGGGAGCAAGCCCTGCTTGCCATTCAGCTCTGGAGCAGACCCGTCCTGAAACCCACCCCTCCCTGTGGGCGTTTCAGGCTCCAGAAGCAAAAACTTGCTTTATTTTGTGGCAATACAGGGGCGCTGGGATCGTTGTCTCCATTCAGCAGAGATTTGCACAACGGGACACAGAGACTGCAAGTAAACAGCAGGCTTATTGCAAAAGTGACAGAGTCAGACCTCTCCAGAGAGGGGCTCCAGCGCTGGGAATCTGGTGGCAGAGCCTTGGCCTGTCCTTTCATGGTCTTTGGAATTCCCGCCTGTCCTCATCCCCTCCCTGTCCAAGTGCTCCTCACTGCTGTTGGCTGGTGTCCCTCGGTCCATGCACCTGTTTTAGTTTTTCTGTTGGGTCCCCTGCTCAGGAGCACGAATACAGAACTGTCTGTCCCACTGGGTCCCTTGCTTGTGTCCACGAGCACTTTGGTCAAGCAGGAAGTGGACCCACCGGAGGACCCTCCCCATGCTCCATGGTCCTGGCCCTGCCCAACCTCCTCACTGTCATCGTGCCTGGCTGCCTCCGCCCTTCTATCTCTCCCTCTTACTCAGTTGAATTTCCCTTTTTATTACAGCCTGAAGCATCCTGATACCCGTCAGATAACTGACCCCATCAGATCTCCATGATGACCCTGCCTTTGGATGCGTCTCTACCCTTGCACATGTGGAGGAACAGGCTAGGAGCATGGCTGGCTCACTTTGGGGCTATTTAGGGACCCACTTTTTGGAAGAGTGGACTTGGGGGTCAAAGATCTGGGCTCCTGTCTTAATCTATTAAGTAGCAGCTCTGTTTCCTCCTCTGGAAAATGAGTATAGTTCTTTATAAAGGAAAGTCTCTCCTCCTGAGGTTGACATGGGAGCTGAATCAGCTAGACTCCCTACAGGAAGCTCTTTGCAACTGTAAAGTGCGGTGCAGCATTTACTCCTCCGAGCCAGGGTCACTCCTCTAAAATTACACGTGCCTGGCCCAATCTGCCCAGCTCAGCTTATTCTTTGATGCATGTAAATGTTCTGGTTTCTTGCTTAAGCTGATATTTTGCTTAGCAAACCCATCTTTTATGGCTAGTAAAGATCTGTTATGGTTTGGATGGGAGGGGTCCCCCCAAAGCTCCTGTGTTTTAGTCAGTTTTTTCACTGCTGTGACTAAATGACCTGACCAGCACAACTGTAGAGGAAAAAAGGTTCATTTGAGGGTTCACGGTTTCAGAGCTCTTAGACCATAGAAGGTGGGCTCCGTTCCTCAGGGCTCCAGGTGAGGCAGAACATCATGGAGGGAGAAGATGGTAGAGGGAAGCAGCTCACATCACTGGTGATCAGGAAGCAGAGAGAGAGGCTCCACTCACCAGATACAAATATATATTCCCCAAAGCCACACCCCAGTTCCCACCTCCTCCAGCCACACCCCACCTGCCTCCAGGTACCACTCAGTTAATCCCATCAGGTATTAATTCACTGATTAGGTTAAGACTCTTAAAACCCAGGCATTTCTCCTCTGGACCTTCTTACTTTGTCTCACACATGAGCTTTGGGGTAGACCTCACATCCAAACCACAACATCCTGTAATATAGGAATGTTCAGAGGTGAGGGGCTTGGACTGTGAGAGCTGGAACCTGGCTCCATCCTAGTTGGAATGGACAGCTAGGTGGTAACTTTGGAAAGGTGGGGTGTGGCTGGAGGAGGCAGGTCACTGGGGGCTGCCCAAGCAGTACTCCCCACCATGCCCTTTGGCTTCACTTGGGGCCCAAGGCAATGGACTCAGTCAACCATGGACTAACCCCCTAAAATTGTAAACCAGAATAACATTTCCCTCTCTAAGTTGTTGTTCTCAGGAATTTTGGTCACAATGATGCAAAACTGGCTAACACAGAAATTGGAACTAAGAAGTGGAGTCACTATGTGACGAACCTGACCATGAGGTTCAGCAGCCTTTGGAGCTGATTTGTGCAAGGAGTTTGGAAAAAATTGGAGATACAGGCTGGAGAAGCCTTAGAATACTGTAAGTAGAGTTTCATGAGTGACTCTGATGGGAGCTCAGAAGACCAGAATGGAAACGGTAAACACTGTGCTCATGAAATTTCAGAGGGAAGAAGGCCTCTCTTGGGGGTTGGACTAGGGGTTATTCATGTTATATTCTAGCAAAGAACTTGTCGATAATTTTTCCATGTCCTGAGACATTATGTGAGGCTAAATTTAAAGGTAATGCAGTAGTGAATCTGGTGGAAGAAACTTGAAGGCAGCACAGCATTAAGTCAGGGGTGGGGATTTTGCTGACAGCTTTTAGCTGGGTTGACTCAGGAACAGGGGGAAGACTGAAGGATTTTAAACACTCAGTTTGGTCAGAAAAGTGTACATAAAATTGGGGCCAAGGAAGAGGTGGTAGTAAAAAAGATCACAGCCACTAAAGAGATACTAAGTCCTTTGCACAGAGACAATAGGAAAAAATGACTTGGGTCTCTTGAAGGTGTCTCAGGAATTTGCAGGACCACACCCATTACAGACTCAAGGATATAGAAGAAAAAATTCCTTTGAGAGGAAGTCACGGAGGTGTGCCTCTCACACAGGGGGGCCTAGGAAGTCATTGCACCATGTTTGGCCATCCTGGTACTTGGGGCCACTACAGCCATGATCTCAGGGGGCCCAGCTACTGTGCAAGCTGCCAGCAGACCTTGGTGCCATCCACTTGGTACGGGTTCTGCAGGAATGTAGGATGCTGGAGTTCAGGGGTCATGGAGGCTTCACTGAGACTCCAGAGGAAGGCCTGGGAGGCCAGGCAAAGCATAGCAGGGTTGAAGGCCCTATGGCTAGCCCCTGAGAGGGTGATGCATGAAGCTCTGAGGGTGAAGGTGAGGCTGGAATGGAGACCCCAGGAAGTAAGAGATGTCAGTAATGGGGACTATCTGCCAAGAAAAGGTGCTGCCTATGGAGACAACCAGGAGCCCATGTGCTCTGCAGTTGGGAAGACCCAAGGGACAGAGCTGCCCAAACCTTTGGAACCATGCCACCATGAGCACTAGATACTCTGTGAGGAGTTACAGAACCTGTTTGTCCAGCTGGGTTTTGATCTGTTGGTCCCATCCCTTATTTCTGTTACCCTATTCCTCTTTTTTGCAGTGGGAGTATTTACTCTGCACCACTGTATACTGGATATGTGTAACTTGCTTTTGATCTTTGCAGGGGCTCACGGCCAAGAGTTTGCCTTGAGTCTCAGAGGAGACTTTGGACTTGGACTTTGGGGCAGTACTGGAACTCTTAAGACCGTGGAAACTCTTAGAGATGGACTGAATGCAATTGGCATTGAGAGATGGACATGCATTTGGGGGGACCAGAGATGAACTGTTATGATTTGAGTCTTAAGTATCCCTCAAAGCTCCAGAGCTAACATAGGAATGTTAAGAGGTGAACCAAATGGACTGTAGGAGTGTAACCTCTTTAGTCCATTCTAGCTTGAAGAACTGACTGGGAGCAACTGGAGGCATCTGGGGCATGTTTGGAGGGTGGGTCACTGGGGGCTTCCCTGGAAGGGTTCATCTTCCCTCTGGCCTCCTCTTCTTCCTCTCTCTGCTTCCTGGCCACCATGAGGTGAGCCGTGCTCCTCCACCATGCCCTTCCACCATAATGTTCTGCCTCATCTGGGGCCCAGAGCAATGGACTTGGCCAACCATGGACCAAACCTCTACTCTAAAACCATGAGCCAAAATAAACCCCCTGCTCTTTGTTGCTCTCGGTAAGTATTTTGGTCACAGAGATGAAAGCTGACTAATGCAAGGTCTGAAGTCACGCTTGGCCCTGACTCCACGTGTCGTGATTGAGGACCGAGCCCTCTTTAACGCACGGGCGTGAATTACCAGCTGACCTGCTTCGAGCGCACACACGGATGCACACCCCAGGGCCCAGGTTCTGGGGCCCATGGCCCTGTGCCTTCTCCATGGTTGGTTGGTAGACTTTCTTATGTCCTCTGAGCATCCCCAATGTATTTCCTGCCTTTAGGGACCAAAAAGATAATGTGTCACTGTGCAATTTTGTCTTGTGGGAATAACTTTGAGGTAAAAGTCCCTGTGGTTATTTAGGGTAATGGAAGCGAAGGACTGTGTGTAATTCAGATAAGAAGCTGAAAATTTGTCCTTTCCATGGATGCACTGGGCCGATTTGCCTAAATGATTTAGGGTTGACTCCTCAAATATATTAATCATGACCACGGAGTGTCTGCTCTTTGTAGAGCTTATATTAGAATGGAGAGCTTGTCAGACGGGGCCCTGGTTTAACAGGCAGAGTATAAAGGAAGCCCGTGAAATAGATTTATTCTTGTTGTTTGAGGAGTACGAGCGGGATTGCGCGCAGTTTGCCTCTGGCTGTGGAGAGAGCCATTTATCCTCAGGTCCTCTCCCTCCTTCCCTTTGCCTTGACTATGAAGATTAACCGATGGTTTAACAGCCTTGTTAGGCTGTATTTATGAAGAGTAGCTGTTCTCACGCAAATAACTCCTAATATTTTTTTAAGTTGTAGCATCTTTCATAAAGATAAGATGGTAAGACCTTCAGTCATCCCAGTTGAGATATTATCTCACATTAACCACTTGAAAGGCATTTTGGGGTATTTATTCATTATTTCATGGAAGGGGAAAGCTATCCCAGGAGAGGATTGGAAAAGAGGGATTTTTGCCATTGCCATGACTTGACTTGACTTGAACCAGTCGGGTGCCACGGGAGTAGAGGCAGGTGACCCGGGAGGTCAGTCTAGGTCAGACTCTGGGAGAGTCCAAGCAGCGGGGTGGCAGTGGCGCTTGGCTTGTGTGCTGTCCCTCTGATCAAAGGCCTTTAAAACATGCTCTGGGCTGGTGGCGCTGTCCCTTCCGCAGACGACAACCTGTTTATAGCGTCTTGCTCGGTGTCCGCGGCCGGGTTCCAGGGAGGAAGGAGGGCGATTCAGTCCAAGGACGGCTCTTCAGCAATGCTTTTGTTTCTAAAAGAAAACCAAAGCACCTCTCAGTTCTGTTTATGAAATGCTTGCATTTTAAAAGTAATTTTTCTCTCCTGCTATTTAAAAAAAAAGCATGCCCCACATCTGGTACTACTTACAGAAGAGGTTTGATGTTTCTCTGCAAATTGAACAATTAATTCAGGCAAACAACCGAAGATTTAATCTAATTTAAAATTGGAAAGGATGGACGGCCACGCTGGCTGAGTTCCGAGCTTGGCCCGAGTGGAGGCCCCAGGAATCAGTTTCAGACGGTGTTGTGACCCAGGCACGTCCACGCTGGGAGGTGGACCGCGTTCTAAAAAAATGTCTCGGTACCAGCGCTCAACCTGCTTTTACAAACCGTCTTCCCAGAGTGCAAGTGAGGCGACAGAGAATGACCAGAAAGCACGCAGGGACGGGAATTCTGAGGACCCGGCTGGGCCTCCTGCTTGGGGACCTGGCCAACCTGCCATGGTGGATTCGGCCCACACTTTGCATCTGGGTTCTTCAGCAGCAAAGCTGGACGTCCCCCCAGCTGCCCAAGGCCAGAGCCACCGGAGACTGAGCTGGGAGGGTGCTGGTGGGGAAGTCGGCACTGGCACCCTCCTAGATCCAAGGGCGAGGAGACGCGCTGGAAGAGCCCCAGCTCCAGCTGCAGACGTCCTGAAAGACACGGTCGCTCGAAATGATTGGACAGCGATGCAGGGAACAGAATTAGTGAAGAAAAGATAACGCTGTCACTGCTTTTCTGGAAGATTCCATCACCCAGGGGAAAGAACCGCAGTGCATACAACCTGGGGGCTTCTAGAACCCTCTCTCCTTCCTTATGGCTTAACAGGTCTGGTTGCTTAAAGTGACCCCAGGTTTTCTTCTTTTGGCTTCAGTCTCCCTCCCTCCCCCCCATTATCCTTGCCTTCCCTCCTCCCTTTCATTTCCTTCTTTTCTTTCTGCATAGGAATAAATCCAAAATGAGGCCTCCTGGTTAACTGATGTGCTTCAAGCCTGCCAAGATTGGATCCCCTGGCAATGCCAGTCCCCCCGGGACACCACCCCAGTCCCCCCTGAATCTCCACAGCTCCTCACCACACCCCACCGTTGAGCTCCAAGTCAAACAACCTTCCCACAAACTTCCTGCCTTCATCCTGGCAGATCCCAAGGTTGAGTCCCTCCCCTGCAGGCCCCTGAAGGGTCACCTACAGACCCTTCCTGTACACCACCTCTTAGGGATATTTTTTTCCCTCCAAAACTATTTTATTGCACAAATAATATACTTGTCAACAGTGAAATAATGCTGTGTTATCTTTTGTATGGACAGGACCAAAATACCCACCAAGAACAACTCGGAGGAGGAAAGTTTATTTGGGGCTCACAGTTTCAGAGATCTCAGTCCACAGACTGCAGCTCTGGGCCCGAGGTGAGGCAGAGCATCATGGCGGAAGGGCCCAGGGGAAGGAAGCTGCTCAGCTCATGGGGAGTCAGGGAGCAGAGAGGGGAAGGGACCACAGGGAAGCTGCGCCCACCAGGGCTTGTCCCCAGTGACCCACCATTTCTAGCCACGCCCACCTGCCTACACTTACCACGCAGTGGGTCCATTCAGACTGGCGTGGAGTGCTGAGGTCCCAGCTCTCAAAGTCCAGCCACTTCACCTCTGAGTATTCCTGCATTCACAGGAGCTTTGGGGGGACCCTCACATCCCCACCATAACAAATGCAGAAGAGAAGATAAATCCCCTTCACCTCTGTGCCCTTCCCCTTCCACGAAGAAGCAATGACGTCAGAACTCTGGACACAGCTTCCCAACCTCCTTAGGGGTGACCGCACCCAACTCACCTGTGGCCACACTTGTGTAGAGGGCTCATTTACACAACCCTGTGGGGTCATGCTGGAGGCGTGTTTTAAGAGCCTTTGTGAGATGTGACTCAGTCACCATCGTCATCTCTAATCACGCCATACTCCACGTCCCCACCCACACCTGTCCTCCTCTCTCTGCTGATGACCATCCCAGGGGCACGACCTGGGGCCTCCCTGTGGTTTTATTTCATTTCCCTGATGGGTCACCTCCACGGGCACCTTCTGACGTTCTGGTCCTCCACCCGAGTGTCGTCTTTGAATCCTTGCTCACTTTATAGCTGGGGGGTTTGTATGGTCATTGGTGAGATATGGGTTCCTCACATTTTCTGGAAAGAAGTCCCTTATCAGATACTCAATCTGCAGATATTTTCTTTGTTGGGGGGTTATTCCTCTACTTCATGGATGGCGGTGGCTGAAGATGTATAACACTTAATTTTGATGAAGTCCAGTTTGCCGTGCGTTTCTTTCAGCCTTTCCCTTGCTGGGATCCCATCCAAGAAGACCTTGCCTCACCTGAGTCTATGGTTGTCTCCTCCTAGATCTTCTTCCCAGGGCTTCCAAGGCCCACGAGTCACTGGCAGTCGGTGCTCCTGGGGGAGGTAATGAAGGTCCAGTGTCTGCCTTCTCCGTGGGCCAAGGACTTCTTTCCCAATTCTGTCATCTTGGCACCCTTGCCAAGAGTCATTTGGACGCAGTCGCAGGATTCGCTTCTGCCATCTGTCACCTCCCATGGGGCTGTGTGTCCGTCTTCATCACCATACCAAACACTCTCCATTCCCATAGCTTTATAAAGTCTGAAACCCCATAGTGTGAGAATCGGCTGACCCTCCGTGGCCCTGAGCGCCACCATCTCTGCAGCAGAGTGGCACGTTCCGGACCCCCAGCAGGAAATGGAATGCTTGACTGTTCATCTAATGGATGAAGTGAGTCAGGGCTGGACTTGATTTCAGTCTTGATATTTGGGATAAATGTTTCCCTGTTGGGGACAGAGGGTTCCCATCGTCCTTCCTCCAAGGCTGCCGGGCCTGGCTCAGGGCCTGAACTCCCCGTGCTCTGGGGAACCTCCTGCAGGGCTCACCCTGAGCAGCCGTGGGGAGAGGTTGCTCGTGTGAGCTCACACCTCCCAGGGCCAGGCCACAGACACCACCCGGCCCACAGGACCAGCGTCCACCCGGGTTTCACTTAGTGAATTAAAAAGGCTGGACAGAGGCGCCACCTGGCCACCTGGCTCTCCCTGCCCACTGCAGAGCTTAGAGGAGAAAGTTCTATGCAGGGGGCTGGCTCCTTAGGAGACACCAGGACCCTCTGATTTCCTCCCTCCTCACCCTGTTCTCTGCCCTCCCACCTACACTAATTTGGTTTCAATCTGCTCTTCTGTCATTTATCTTTGAAAAAGAGGCGATTTGGGGACATGGTGCAGTTTATTTATTTATCTGATGGCTCTGGATTGAGTGTGAAGCCAAGAAGACCAATTAGCGACGTCATGAATCAAGGTCCGACTGACGCCGCGCTTGCAGGGGAAGTCGTTTGTTAGCTTAAGACCTTATGAGTTAATTACTGGCTCCGGTTCTTCAAACCGTAGGCCGAGCCGGGTGTTTTTACTCTAAACAGAGCATGAAATCAACACACTTCACGCACATGTGGCTCCAATTTACCAAGGACCTCGGCTGCAGCGAACCGTCGGCTTGGCAGCAGAACGGCAGCAGGAGGCTCACGGGTTTGCTTGCTGATTGCTCTCCTGTCCCCTCTCCTCCTCTTGTCCCCAGTCCAAATGAAGGTCATGGGCCAGTGGACAGACAGGCTGGGGTCCTTCTCGGAATCCACAGCCCAGGCCCGCGCTCCAGGTGAAGGTGCCGTTTCTCTCTGTTCTTTTGTGTGGAGAGACAGCAGAGTTGAACTTGTGCGGCTTCTGTGACCCCCCACATCTGTTCAGCTGGGACTGTTTGTGAGCTGCTCCTGCTGGGGCTGGTCGGGGGGCCCTGGGGTGCTGGAGACTCTTATGGAAATTCAAAGATGGAAGCCAAATAGAGCCTGAGCCGAACAGCGGAGCCAGGCTGAAGCTCTGGAAGGGAGGCTGGCTGGCCCTCCCCCCTCTGTCTCTCGGTCTCTCCTGGTGTCTCTCCGTCTCTGTGATCCACCTGCACCCCCTGTGTCCGCTTGTCTCCAGGGCCCGCTCCCTCTGCCTGGACATGCTGACTCCTGGTTCCCCCTGTCTCTGGGTGCTTGTGACTCTGACACTTCTCTGTCCCCCACACTCTGTCACATGCTGTGTCTCTGTCCTTGCCCTACTCTGAGCCTCTCCCCTGTCCCCCTTCCACAGTGCTGTTCCTACTGCTGTTCCTCAGATAGTCCAGGGGGCCGCTCTCCTGTGGAGCATCGAGGTGGCCCTGTGACCCCACTGAACAGGGAGGGCAGCCAGGGCTGCGTCTCCTCTGCGGGATCCCCCCTCCCGCGGCCACTGGGCTCACACAGCCCCTGCCCTGCCTCCCGCCAGCTGGAGCACTCTGGACAGGAACTTGCTTCCCTGCCTGTCCCAGTTCTCCGTGGTCGCTGGCACAAGGAGGGGGCTCGAGAAATGTTTGCAGAAGTAAATCAACGGGGGCCACCCCGGGCAGCCGGGAGATACTTTGAGTCTCTCTCTGCCCGACCACAGGCCCGTCCAGCCAGGAGCAGAAGCACAGCGTGGGGGAACGGATGTTGCGAGATGGGTTGTGAGGCCCTGGTGCACCCTCAGGTGGGGCATGGGGCACCACGGCGCCGTCCAGGTCTGGGTCCCGGACAGCAGTGGGCAGGGGTGACCAGGGCAGGCTCTGAGCACGCGGCTCAGGGGAGCCCTGCACCCGCGGACCTCGGCTCCCGCATGGAGGTGAGCCCCTGGCCTGTGGCCATCCATCGGCTTGCTGTCAGCCTGCCCATTGATTTTGAGTTTTATTATTGGCTTGTAGAGCGAGCGCGCCAGGACCCGGGCTTTCCTCCTCATCGATCTGCTTGCTCTTGGCTGACTGGCTGCGCTTTTCCGTCTTCATCTGCTGGCTGGCCACCAGCCCGGGTCTTGTGCTCGGAGATCTCTGGGCTGTGCCGGGTCAGGGCGAGGGCCTGGGCTCCCGTCCTCAGACATGATGTTGACACATCGCCCCAGGCCAGGCTGGAGGCTGCGGGTTCCCCCGGAGGGTGTGGCCAGAGCCGAGCTGCACCAACCGCACACCGGCCACCCATGACCCTGTAATCGTCCCAAAGCCCCTGGAGCGTGGGTAGTTCATCACCAGACCACAAACAGGGAGACCTAGGCTCAGAGAGGTGCAGCCGCTCAGTGACCCTGGGGGATGTGCCTCAGCCCTGCAGTGAGCTGCAGACCCTCTGTCAGCCCGGGAAACAGAGATCAGGCCCCACGCAGCGCGTCCACAGGCCCCAGTTCAGTAACACCCCCGCTGGCCTGGGCCACGCTGGACAAGACAAGTCCATGGATCCCACGCTGGGCTATCTCCACATCGTGAGATGGTGGTGAAGTCTCCTACTGGCTGAGGGCAATGAGCTGGGGGTGGAGCTCTGGCCAGCAGGCACGGGGACCTGGGTGTCGTCCCCAACATGGCAAAAAATGTGTTTGTATTTTTTAAAACGTTTCTGATTCCATACGCTCAGCTCTGCACTTCACCTGGCTATGAGGAACCCCCAATTCTCCACCCACACTTGAGGGTCTTGGGGACGCTGCTTTTTCCCGACATACTCTCCCCACTCCCTGTTGTCCCAGTCATCGGCCTGCTGGAGTGAGGCTCTCTGTCCCCACTGTGACCACTCGGGGGGGTCTGTCCTGAAACCATGGGTTTCCAAGACCCTCACCTGACACTGTTCCTGCCTCCCATGGCCCAGGGCTCGGCAGGCCTTCCTGGCAGGCTCTGCCTTCTGACCTGCTGAGTCCCCCATCCCCTCTCGTGCTCCTCCTCTTCCCTCCTCTCTGTCCCCTGCTCCCTCCCCTCCACTCTGGCCCTTCCCACAGGGTGGCAGCCTCCACCTTCCCTTATCAGCCGCGTCTGTCAGTCAGAGCAGGTTAGGGAGTGGGCTCTGCCTGGCATGATTGATCCTGGCAGGTGGCATGTGTGGGCAGCCAGGAGCCACCCACGGCCAGCACGCTGAGGGAGTGGCTTTCTGTGGCAGGCCGGAGAGCCCTGCGAGCGCAATGCTGATGGACACGGAGGTGGGGAGGCCCTGTCCTTCACCCTTCAGGACCACAGGAGGCACATTCCCAGCAGGAGGTGAAGCTTAACCTCATGGACCCTGGCCATCAGGCTTCCTGGTCACCTGGTTCTCCCAAGCCTGCTGGGATGCAGAGCCAAGGACCAGGTGTGTGCTGCCCAGGTGGGCAGAGGGGCAGGGCCAGGGCCACTCACACCCAGCAGGTAAGCATCCTCTCCGCCCACACCCGTTTGGTAGTCATTTAAACTTCCTGGGTGCAAGGTGCTTAGCTACGAGATGGAGACAATGAGGGTCATATTCTCAGGCCTTGGTAAGGACCAGAGGGGACAATCCACCTGAAAGAGGTCAGGGCCTTGATCCCAGTGGGGACACAACAAATACGAGCTGCTCCCACCATCCTAGTCATCCACAGGTTGCACATGAGGTCCCGAGAAAGGAGCTGCAAGACGACTGAGGGCTGGTCAGCTAGGGTCCCCGCATGTGGCCATCTCCCCACTTCTTTCCTCTGCTTGTGAAGACGCCTGTCACATTGGACCAAGAGCCACGCCACCCAGCAGGACTCCACCTTAGCTACTTACTTCTGCAACAGCCCTATGTCCAGATGAATATGCATTCTGGGATACTGGGGTTAAGGACTCTGACATCTCTCTCTTGGAGCACACAATTCAGCCTAGTAGGGGCTGATTCTCCTGGTCAACTTGGCGGGGCCATGGTGCCCAGGTGTTTCTATGAGGGTGATTTTGGATAGGACTAATCAGTGGACTCTGAGTTAAATGAATTGCAACCTGGAATGTGGGTGGGCCTTGTCCAACTAGTTGAAGGTCTGAATAGAGCAAAGATGAGCTGCACAGAGCAAAGAAGAGTTCTGCCAGTGACCTCCTGAGTACGCCTACTGCACCTCTTCCCTTGGTCTCCAACCAGTGGGTTACTCTGAAGATACTGGCCTTGAACTTGCACAGTTACATGAGGATACATCTGAAACCCTGTTGATTTTCTCCAGGGAACCCTAGGACAGAGGTGAAGACCATGAACTCTGCAGTCCTACCACTGAGAGTCAATTCTTTCTCCTCCCACTTACCTGGCTGTGTGGCTTTGAGCATATTAACTTCTCGAAGCCTCAGTTTCCCCATCTGGAGAACAGGCATGATATCAGTGCCCACCTCCTGGGGTGCTTTGGGGATTCAGCCCACATAGGTACAACACTGAGGACCATGCTAGCCCATAATAAGCCTATGTAAGCCTTAGCGGCTGTGTCAGGGCTGCAGCTCCAGCACTGAGGGCTGGGGTCGGGACTAATGGAGGTGACAACTGTCTTTACTCTGCGGCACTCTTTGCAAGCTCCAGGCCCAGGGTGTCCTGTCCCCAGCCATCTCTGACTCTGCAGTCCTGCCATGGAAGCAGTTCCCAGCGGAAGTGGCTTCTAGGTTTAGGTGCAGGTCGCAGGTTCCTGGAAAACCCAAGTCCTCCTCCATGCGCCTCTGGACCTGTGTGGTTCCTGTCATCCCCTCTCCTCTCCTTTCTTCTCCCTTGTCCCCCTCTCCTGCCGTAGTAACAGAATTCCCAAGGAGGCATGACAACCCAGTCTAAGCGGTGACAGAATGGATTTGAGAAGATCAGTGCATCTAGACATGGAGACTCTTTCCCCACAGAAAAGCTAACCGGTCTCCAGACTGCCTCCAAAGCGCCACACTGGCTGGGAGCTGGGAAGCTCTAAATCCCCATTTGTATTAAACACACTAAAGACAAAACAATTACCAAACCTAAAAATCAACCCGCAGGTGGAAAGCCAGCCCTCCAAGCTACAGAGCCGTCTCACAACTTCACCTCCTCGGTGAGCCAGAGCTAATGAGAGCTTAAGAAAAATGAAATTAGGAAGCAGTCATACAAAAAGGTGGCTCAAATTATATAACTTATCTCTCCGGGTGGCTGGCTTAGGAGGCACATATGAGTTTCTAATTAAAGGAGTATTAGAAGAATACATCCATAAATTTCAGAGCCAGGCTAATTTTCTTGTTTGAAAACTGCCAAGGAAGACAGTAGATTGCAAATATATGAAATATGAGAAAATGAGACTTAATGAATTCTAGTTTATTCAGTGAAGTATTTAACTATCCAAGCCATCAAGTGGGGATAATAAATTTGAGTGTGTCATAAGCCTGGGCCACTTTAATTCACATTTGTAAAATGAGCTATAAATAAAGGGCCTGATTCAGTTCTTAATTTTTAGAGATGCATTAACTCCAAACGCCTGTGCCCGCACGATGCCCAGCACTGGAGGGAAATGCAAAGGTCTTTGCCAATCAGGGGCTGCAAACGAACTGGAGATGACCCAGATGCTTGGATCCAAGTGGAGATGTGCCTCTGGTGACAGCACCGGGCTTTATATAGCCACCGCCCGCCTCTGAAATCAGAGTTTTGATTGCAAGGTGATTCCCGGTTTCTGGGGCAGGTGAGGCGGAGTTTCTCTGCTGCGGGCGATTGGGGTCTTCTACACAAGGCGCCTCTGCAGCCAAGAGGGGTGGCAGCTTTCAGGGGTGGCGTGCGGGACCCAGGAGCTCACCATCAATGTCTTCTTTCCAGGTTGTTACCTACTGCATTGGAAAAATAAGATCCACAGAGACCCACACGACATTTTCTCCCAGATGTTCCAGTCTATGGGTTTATATCGCACTTGGGTCATCGCTACTGTTCTAAATTTATGCTAATTAGGGTTAGGAAATGGACTAACACTATTGGTCCAAACTTATGCTAATTAGGGTTTGGAAAGGGACTAACGCTATTGGTCCAAACTTATGCTAATTAGGGTTTGGAAAGGGACTAACGCTATTGGTCGGCTCTGAGTCCCCGCCTGCGCTGGGTCTGCCCGCCCACGTGCTGGTTCCTGGCCGGTCAGGAAGCGCGGGTCGAGGTCCTTGCAGGTTCCGCGCTGTGGCGCTGAGCCCGGCGGGCGTTCTGCAGCAGAGCTCTGCACCGGGCGGCCCTCAGGGACAGCCGGGGGACAGGCCGGTGCACCTGGGCTGCTCAGCGCTCCGAACCCCAGGTCCGCATGCAGGCCCCGCGCTGTTGCCCCGACCCCCCAATCCTCCGCCCTCCCCGGCAGGGGCCAGGACGCGCAGCTTGGCAGCCGGGAGCCATGTCACCCTCAAGACCTGAGGCAGGCCCTGGGAGGGGCAAGAGGACCGGCGGAGCCAGCTTGCTGCCGCTCCGACCGAGTGCCGCCACCAGTAACTTCTAGAGGTCCCCTGCTCATGGCCCTGGACGGCGGGGTCCAGGCCACGCAGGCACCTGGGGAGCCTTCTGCATCAGGAGCTGGCGGAGCACGTCACGGGGCCAGGCGGCAAGCACCCCAGCACGGCATTCCTCGGTCACCGAGGGGCCCCACCTCGCTGACCTCCTGTGAAGGTGACTGCCAAAGTCCCCACCTCCAATACCTGTCACACCTGATTCAAATGCTTCCATCACGCACACCTGCGGGACACATTCAATCCACGGCAGTGACTCTTTGCCGAGGAGAGGACAGTTCTGAAGAAACCAGCCAGCCCTGAAGGAAACCAAGAGGACCCCATGCAGTGGGGGCGCTCAGCAGCCTGCCCGTGGGGTCCACATTCTCAGGAAGAGCAGGTGCAGGTAAATCCTGAAGCAAATGCCTTCAGATGCTGGTAAGTGCACTAGGGAAAATAAAGGAGGGGGGCCGTGGAAGAGGGGGAGTGGGGGGCCCTGGTCAGCTGGGCTCAGTGCACCAGGGACCTAGGGAGGAGGCGCCTTGCAGGGGAGGGCTGCAATTCCTGGTGCACAGGACCCGTGGTGGCCTTGCAGGACAAGCCTGAGGGTCAGAGGGAAGCCCCCCGGGGTTGCAGTGGTGAGCCTAGGAAGGGCTGGGAAGAGTGGGGGTTCCCTTGTGGATGTGATGGGAATGACCAAGGGACAGCACCATCTGATTTACATTTTAACTCACCCCCGTGGCTGCTGCAAAGAGGACACAAAAGTAGCAGGGGGACCAGTCACCAGCTGCCCATGGAGACGCAGGGTCTGGCGTGAGCAGGGCGGTGGGTGGGGTTAGTCCCTCTTCCTGCAGGTGGTAGATAGGGGTCCCCTGGGCTTTGAGAAAGTCACTATCTGAAAATTAAGTTTAAAAAACTTACTTGCACAGCATCCTAGATTTCCTGCATGCTACATTTACTACTTGTGAAACTGAGGCAAAAAAATCACATTTTAAAAAACATTCAATGAAGGGAAGAAGGGCAGGGGAAAGCTGGCTTAATACACGTGGAGAAGAAGATCATGAGGCCTTTGGTAGGTGGAGGGCTCAGCGTGGAGTAAGAAATGAGTTTCCAGAAAAAGAATGGAATTTTTGGTTGCATGATTAGAAACATCATCTCTAGAATGAGGAGGGTGATTCTTTTGAGCTCCTTAAGGAAAGAGTGTGTCTTAAAATGATGGTGTTGAATACCTGCGTAGGTGACACCTCAACTGGGAATCTGTAAGTGGGGAAATTTGGTAATTTGAGAAATAATCAAGAGTCAATCACAAAAATCAGTGTTCTTGAGAATAGAGTGGGGTTCACACAACCCTCTCAGAAGAGAAGACTTGGGTTCTAGAAGACTCTATCTTGTCCACTTGGATGACGGTGATGCAGGGTCTTGTACCAGGCCGGCCCAGGGGTTGGGTAAGATCTTCCCAGACCACTCTGCTCTTCTCAAAGGCATTCTGAGTCTTCACACGAGACCTGTCCTCTGTCCCTAGCCGTCCCTGGGGGAGACGTGTGCAGGTGAGGGCACAAGGTTCCACACGGCCACTCTGCTCCGTTGGCTACTCCACACTGGTTTATCTGTCAGCCCCTGAGGGTGGGTGAGGAGGTCAGTGCCCCTCAGAGGTGACCGACCCTCAGGGTCCTCTGCGGGTGCTCAGAGATGCCCACAGAGGACCTCACTCGCAAGCTCCAGATTTCCTTTCTGGACCTGCAGAGGCAAGAATGAGAAGCTGAGGCTTGCGAGCAAGGCCCTCTGCGTGCCCCCAGCTTCCCTGTGTCGTCCGTCTCCAGAGATCACAGCTGCTGCCTTGTGATGACTCCCTCGCAGACATTGGTAGTGTTTATACAACCGTTTTTCCCACCATTTTTTAGCAAATTGTTCACCCATCAAAACTGAACATGCGTGAGCTAGCCACTGCCTCCTGTCCCAGAGCTGTGCAGATTGTCCCCATCACCGAGTCAGAGTCGGGGTCTTCACTGGAGCTGCCCCTCCCCTGCTGCTCTGAATCACTGCTGATGCTGACCACGCTCCTCACGTGGATCTGGCCACTTTGGTTGCAGGAGACAGGAACCTGTTCACACTAGCTCCAGCTAAATGAATCCTTGATTGGAAATGCTAGGGCACGTCGCAGCTTTGATGGGCGGGTCCGGAGCCCAGGCAATACCATGGGCCCTTGCTGTCTCCCCAGCTCTTGAAGGACGTCCGAGCAGCCAGTGTTTGCAGCAGCCACGTAGCCAAGTGGGAACTGCCTTTCCCAGAGTTCCCACCTCTGCAGGATGCTGGGTTACAAGGGCCATTTGGTGAGATTTGGAAGTGGAAGCAGAGTGCAGTCATGGTTCTTGTGCTTGGAACCCAGTGCTGGGTGTGAGGGACTGCCCTGGGGGGGGGGGCGTTGCCTCTCGTGTTTGCTCACCTGTGAGGCGGGGGTGCAGCCTCTCCCCCTCCTGCTGAAACCCCCTTTCCTCTCTGACTCCTGGGCCAGGTGCATGCTCAGTTCCATCTCCTTCTGCTCCAGCTCATTTCCATCCTCAAAGCGGGTGACTCGGAGCTGGGGACAGACTGATGTTGACCCCAGTCTGAGTTCCCGCCCATCATTCCAGATTTCTATCCTTGCTTCTCTGCTTCATTGTCCTCAGTGACCGGATTTCAGGTTCCTGTAGAAGACTTGGAAGCAGCTGTCTCCCAGCCTGCTAACCAGCTCTCAGAGGTGCAGAAAGCCAGATTCCTCCAGCAGACCCCCAGTTGTGTACGTCTGCCTCTCTGAGTGAGTTCTGATCCATGGAGTAGGAGAATTAGCACTAAAAAGTAAATAATCCTCTGCACTCTCTCCACCCAAAAAGAGGTCCTGGAAAGACTCACAGGAGAGGCAGGGTGCGAGGTTCAGCGAAGTCTGAGATTCATTCCTACCTAGTGGCCGAAGAGAAGAAAGGCAGGAGGCCTTGTCATCTCCTTTTAGTCCCCCCCCCCCCAATAAATGCACCAGGGGACAGAAGCTCAGTTTCAGTGTACCTTGTCCTCTACAGTGACTTGGCCCATGAGGCCAGGGGCTGGAATTTGAACTCGGGGCTGGAATTTGAACTCGGGTCTGCTTGCCATGCTCTTAGCTTTTACCCCATTGTTTCCCTAGACTCTTAGAACCTGTGTCGAGTTCAGTGATAAATACATTGACTCTCTGTTGTATGCGCCTCGCGTTGGTGATTTGGCACAAATAGAGAAAATTGCCTCTTCCTTCCTCCCTGAGGGCAAGCATAGCTACCAGCGGAAGATCCGTGGAGAGAGGCGAGGACTTCCTCCATCAGCACCTGGTAGGACAGAGCAGCGCACATTCAGGATGCATTCGGGCTGGGGAGTGGGAGAGTCTTTATTCTAACAACCCAGAAAGGTTGGGAAGTTTTCAGTCTGGCCAAGAGGCTTGCTGAGATCTGAGTGCAGTGGTACCATCCCTATATTATCAAGTGTTTCTGAGATGCAACTTCATGTGACAGTGGAGACTTTCCTACTGTTCATTCATTAATGGTTTGGAAATGAACTGGCGAAAAACAAAGGCTTGAGTTCTTTTTTTTAGATTTTTTATTTGTTTTAATTAGTTATACACGACTGAAGAATGCATTCACACCCTTGAATGTATTATACATAAGTGGGGTGCAACTTCTTCCTTTTCTGATTGTACCTGTTGTAGAATCTCATTGGTCATGCGGTCACGTGTGTACATAAGATAATAATGTCTGCTTCACTCTACTATCCTTCCTAGCCCCATATCTCCTTCCCTCCCTTCGCTCCCCTCCACCTAATCTAAAGTAACTCTGTTCTTCCCTAGCGACACCCCCTATTGTGAATTAGTATCTGCTTATCAGAGAAAACATTTGACCTTTGGTTTTTTTGGGTTTGGCTTATTTCACTTACCATGGTATTTTCCAACTCCATCCATTTACCTGCAAATGCCATAATTTCATTCTTCTTTATGGCTGAATAATATTCCATTGTGTGTGTATACCACAGTTTCTTTATCCATTCATCTGTTGAAGGGCATCCAGGTTGGTCCCACAATCTAGCTATTGTGAATTGAGCTGCTACAAACATTGATGAGGCTGTGTCACTGTAGAATGCCGATTTTAAGTCCTTTGAGTATAAACCGAGGAGTGGGATAGCTGGGTCAGATGGTGGTTCCATTCCAAGTTTTCCGAGGAATCTCCATACTGCAGGTTTAAGTTCTATTGTGTGTATTTCATACATAGAATCCAGTGAGGTTTGGGGAAATGGGATGATTGGTACATTCAAGGAGGTGTGGAACGTGGTTCTCGCCTCATTCATTGTCAAGGCTCCAGGAACCTTGAGATCCCTTTGCACAGCGGAAGGGCCCAGAGTGCCTGTCACTTGGCGAGGTGTGTGGGTTGAGCACGTGGAAAGCACAGAGGATCAGTCGGTGCATCAGCCAGCTGGCTGTGCTGTGTCTCCGCTGGGACTTGCAACTCATCCCTGAGGAAGTTGAACTGGGAAGGTCAGACAGAAGATGCTAGAAGGCTTGGGAAACTCATCCTTCCCTGCTCAGTCACCCCCTGAGCAGTCAGTGGAGAAACCCAGTGAGCTGGGGCTGCCTCGAGGCCTGTGTCCCAGACTTCCCTGTGGTCTGTTGGTTACTTGGGAGAAAGACGTGGGCCTTGGGTTTGAACCTCACGGTCCTAATGACTGGTGCTTAACTTTCCTTGGACAGATAATATCTCCCAAAGCTATTCATGTTGACAGGTCCAGACAGTGTGCCTGAGTTTTGGGGTACTTACTCCTTCTCATCACCAGGTCCCTCTGTGCCACCGCCAACCTTCATTTGTAAGGATCTCTAAACGAGCCCGGGAGAGATGGAGCAGGGAAGGAGGGACCCGGCCACTTTCAAGGCGACCTCCCTTCTGGGTTCACACAGCAGGTCTGAGTCACCCTCTAGGTTTGGGGCAGAAAGAGCAGAGGTGTTCATCCCGAGATGTTGGATGGAAGCCAGGGGGGGTGGAGGACCCAGGAAGTGGCTCCATCTTGAAATAACTTGCTCAGAGCTGCAGCCAGGCCTGTGTGTAGCTAGGACGTTACAACGAAGCCCACCAGACCCCGTTCTGGGGACCTTCCATTCCCACCTCTCTCCTCCAGGTTCTCTGCCTTAATAGCTGCACCCTGCTCCTTGGCACAGAGAAAATGATCTGGAACGTTTTCTCATCCCAACCTCAAAACACACATAGCATTTTTAGCTGCACAGGTCATTTTCGGGGAGCTGAACTTTACATTTCTTTCAGGAATTCATATTAATGATCAGTGTTGTGGAAAAGGCTTGCTTGCGCAAACTGAGCTTTTCCCCAAAATCCACTCAACCCCAACTAGTGGCCCAGGATTTTGGCATTTCGATGGCATCTCTGATGTCGGGTACAGTGGTGCACGCCTGTAATCCCAGCAACTCTGGAGGCTGAGGCAGAAGGATCCCAAGTTCAACGCCAGCCTCGGGCAACTTAGCCAAGTTCTAAGCAACTTAGGGAGAGCCTGGCTCAAAATAAAATATAAAAAGGGCTGGGGATGTGGCTCAGTGGTTAAGTGCCCCTGGGTTCAATCCCCAGTACCAAAAATAAATAAATAAATAAAAAAGCCTCTAATAAGAATCCAAGAGTGGAGACAACATCGTTTTGCAGTCTTCGTTTGCACCTCTCCCCAGAGTGGACAGAGGAAGCTTGTAAAACAACACATGAATCAGCGAGGAGGAGGCTGATTCAGAAAAGGGGTTAGGCAGACAATGTCACGAGGTGAGACATGAGATGTCACACAACGGCCTTGAATTGACTGTTCTTACGTTGAGTATTTGGCTGAAAGTTAATTTGGGAATCAGGCTGCAACCACTGAGCTCTAATCCATGCCCACCACGGGGGACACTGCAGCTCCTTCCTGGCTTTTGCCTGGGGCGCCCCTGGGCCTGGGGGAAGGTCCATCCTAAGTAGTTTGGGCTTGAATCTTTGTCGGCTCAGGTCACGTGGCTGTTGGGCTGTGGGACGGATAGGCCCTGGGACACATTGGACCCACACGGGAGAGAGGGCCTGGGGACTCCAGCCACACTACAGGAAAATCCATCCCCCAGAGGGCAGCTGGCCATGTCCCACCCCTGGCTTCTGCTCACCTGGGGCCTCGTGGCCCAGCGAGAACCCAGTGTGGCTGCCCAGGGCAGACTGAGGCGGGGTCCAGAGCAGACTGTCCTGGGGAGGTGGCCGAGCAGGATGCAGAGAGCAGAGCCAGGCCAGGGAGAGGGAGTCAGTAACGGGGCCACCCAGCGGCCACTGTGGCTCAGCTGACCACCCAGGTGCCGGTGCGGGCGCACTCCGTCCCTTCCCGTGTGCACCCGCCTATGTTCCGTGGCACTCCTGGTCTTCCACAGGAGACGCAGACCTCCAGTCACTGAAGAAAACTCTCAGGCAAGACGATGCAAATGGTGGCCACGGGTCGCCGGCCGCGCGGGGTCCTGTGGAGGTCAGCTGCTGGGACAGGCGTGGACCAAGGCAGTGGCTCCCGCTGGTTCAGTGGGGCTGGGGGCTGCGTCCTGCTCACCCGGCTGTCGTGGGGCCACCTTGCTGGGCCTCTCGACCTCTTCGCTCGGGACAGAGGCTGAGCTGGGGCGGCCCTGCGTGCACACCCGGGTCCCCTCTCCCAGCCTCGCTGAGCACACAGCTAATTAATTACCCACCAACTGCTTAGTTCCGCCAGTGACTGTCTCCCTGGCAACCGAGGGCCCCGTGCAACAGAAAGGAAGTGCGTTTTAAAGCACATGCACGTGTGGAAATTATTAAGGGCGCCCCTTGCTTTCTCCCAGCACGCCTCTCAAGGCTGCGGGGCTGCGGGGCTGCGATCAGACAGAACGGGCTTGCCAGCCCCGCGCCAGAGTTCTCCCGTGAACCCCGTGCTGCTCGAGATGGCTTCATGATGCCTGTTCCTAGGAGACGGGCACCGATGCTCCTTCCCACTGAGGCACCTGCTCCTTTAAATAGCACGTGTCACACTGCCACATGTTGGTCCCAAGGAGCTCTGCATTGCCAGTCACCAGCCTGGACTCTGAAAGCAGCGCTTCTGCTGTGTGACCTCAGATGTGTCCTTCCCTCTCTGTTCCTTCCTGGCCTTGCGTGTAAAGGCAGCAAGCTGGCTCACGGGGTCCCTCTGTTTCGAAACACGACTATTTTTCTGCCTTGGCCTGCACCATCCTAGAGAGTGTGCATTGCGGCTTGTCTTCTGGGGGCTCTGGTAGGTCCACGCTCTCACCTGGGTTTCAGGCCCCTCATTTTTTCAGGCTCCCTGGAGGGAGGTGTCGCTCTTTCTCCGCTGGGAGGGGTCTACCGGGAGATTGACAGCCCCCGCCCCTGGCCTGGGATGGCAGCCCGCAGGCTGAGACGTGAAACCCCTCCCCGTGCCGGCTCCCCCGGCTTCCTGGCCTGGCACTTTAGAAAGGGCAGTGCACCTCACGGAGCTCAGTGTCCTCATCTGAGAGGTGGGATGGGCAGTTGTCCTTGAAGGGGATCATGAGACCCTTTCTCTCTTTTTTCGTTTCTGGCCCTGAGCTGAGCGGCTTTGCCCCACCCCAGCTGCCTCCGTGAGGTGCTGCCTCACACCCAAAGCAGCGAGGCCAACCTATCAGGAACTGAAACCTCCAAAATGGCGAGCCAGAACGAACCTTTCTTCTTCATACATTGATTGTCTCAGTGACTTCGTTACGGTAACAGAAAGCTGACACTGTTTCCTGTGATTTGGGGGATTTGTTTGAAATCTCTTCTAGTGCTTCTTAAATATTTACGTTCAACCTTCTGGATGACAGTATTACAGCTATTATTTGCCTAAGTACCAGGGGACACGTGTTCACTGTAGGAAAGATCAAGTTAGAAAGGCACCGATAAATAAGGAGGTAGAGGGGATAAAATCCTATCCCCTAAGGCAACCATGTTCCACAGACGTATTTTTCTGTGTCTCTGGGGGAAGAGGCACCTGGCTGAGCCTCCAGAGCAGACGATTTTTGTGTACTATCTCCACTTTCAACATTGTCCAGTCAGCACTTCACTCTCCATTTACCTGCTGTACGATGGTCCTTATGAACGTGTATTATAATGTGCTGGCCATCCCTCCACTGCTGGATCGTTGGGCTCTGTTCATATTTACCTATTAAAAATGACGCACAGGCTCGGTTGTCTGGCTCCTGGCTTTCCCTCCCGAGTCCCCTGGGGCAGCCATGCTGGGCTCTTCTACCAGGAGACCTTCCTGAAGCTCAGCGCAGTCATGGGAGGGAGGCTCACTGCTGCCTCCTGCTTCCTTGGCTGGGCCTGGGGGCGGGCTAGCTTCTCTCTGGGTGGGCTCCCAGGCCCCTGTAAGGACGCCCAGAGCTCCTCTTCCTGTCCTGGCCAGCAAGGCCCCTCCACTAGGCCACGCCCCTGTGACTCAGGCCCGGCCCATCCTACTTCCTCATCCAACCAGCCATGGCTATTGGTCTGTTAAGCAGTGACGGAAAACAGGAAGGACCAATCAGAATCCTGCCCTGAGAGAAAACGCAGGGGCCTGAGTTAAAGGCTGATGAGCTGAGGCTGCCATCCCACCAGCTGGAGAAGGAGGGAGGGAGCCGGCCCGGCTGCCGAGACCTGCCTCCTGTGCGCCTGCCTTGCGTGGGAGACCGTGGCGGGGGCCTCCCCGGGTCCTGAGCCAGCCCATTCCTTTTTGGCCCACACTGCTTGGATTGGAGTGCAGTCCCTTACTCGTCCTCACAGATGCGCCCTGCCAACAGGGATGGTGACACCTTCCAGGCAGAGCGGAACTCATCTATGGAACGTGACACTAGTCCGTCTTCTCCAGAAAGAAAAGGAGGACACTGTAAAATGAGCCACCGACCCGAACCTAATGTCAGTCTCCCTGTCCTCACGGCTGTGGACACATGGCCCCAGGCCAGAGGCCAGGTTCTGGAAGGACTGAGCTCGCCGGCACAAGACCACACTGAAATCTGCAGAGAAGAGAGGACAGTGAGACGGCAGGAAGCTGCTCTTGATCTGCGCCCCTATTTTAAAGCTCAGTTCTTGACGCTCCGCTCCAGCCGGTTGGCCTTTTCTGTTGTCAGATGAGAAGGAAATGAAGGGCTGTTTTGGAAGCGTGATGCAGAGGAATACCCTCTCTTGTCCTGTCTATCTGGAAGCCGCGGGTGGGTCTGCACGGGGGCCCAGGTGTGAGAACCGCCACCCCAGGGCTGCTGGCATCAAGGGCTGTTCCGCACGGTGACAGAGCTTCGGGGCAGGCTTTTCTGGTTCTGTGTTAGTAAACAGCCTCTCGAAGCGGAGGCTGACTCCTCTAAGGAAGGCCCTGCCTGTGTCTGGGAAGGGGACAGGCCTTCTCGGACGCATGCCCCGCAGTCCTGATGGACACGGACATAGGCTGCCCGGCTCCCCCCCTGCACCTGCGTGACTCAGATACACGCCGCGCTGTCCCTGAAGTGTGCCACCTGTCATTCCTTGGGATGAATACCACAGAGTGCTCGAGCTGGATCACGGCGCAGTTCCCACGAGCCACGGTTTGGGAGCAGCCTCAGTGTCCCTCAGCAGAGGAGTGGGTCAGGCCAAGGCAGTGTACGTACACAGTGGAGTATTATTCAGCAGTGAAGAAGAACGAAATTATGTCACTTACAGGAAAATGGGTGGAACTGGAGGCCATAATTATGAGGGCAATAAGTCAGATGCAGAGGGGACAGTGTCCTGTGCTTTCTGTCGTAGGGGGAATCTAGAGAGGGAAATGCAGAGAGAGTGAGGGGGTGCCTGAGAAGGAAGGCCACTGGGGTAGAGAGAGGGGACAGGAGGAGTGGGAGGGAGGCACTGTGGAGGGAAACCAATCCCGGCCTGTCCCCGGGTGTGTACAGATATGCCACGGTGCAGCCCGCCGTTCCGTGTGATTGGTAAGGTGACGCAGGCTGCTAGCAGCGTGTCCTTGGAGAGGCCCAGCTGCACCCCAAGGACCCCCTCTGTGCGCTGCCCTGCGGCCTGGCGCTGTCCTGGGTAAACCCTTCACCACCTCAGACGCCCCTGCGAAGGCCCAGCTTGGACTCAGCTTCCTTTTAAAGCACGAAGCTCCCTCTGCTCGGCCATGAAGTCCTTCAGCTAAATCCGAAACCTGCCCCTTGCCATGCAGTCCCCTTGCTGGTGACAGTGACCGTGCCATCCACAGGTGGCAGAGGAGGAAAGCGGTGCTCAGGGACTTCGAGGACAACTTGCCTAAAGCCTCACTAGGGGGCTGGTGACTTGAGGGTAGGAACACCGGCACCACAGCTGGGCCTTGAGGAGGCAGGGAACTGGCCTTGGCTCTGCAGAATCCTGGCTGCCTGGGTGAAGGGTGGTGCCAGTGGGCTGGGCAGGCCTGGGCAGATGGAGGTCACGTGAAGCCAGGATCCCTGCGTGCACCTGGGTCTGGGCTGCAGAGACCACATGGACTGGCCAGCTCTCCCGTCCAGCTCTGGCATCCAGAGCCGCCACAGTGCAGGTGCCCACTGAGCGTCCCCTGCAGTGGTGACAGGCAGTGTCCTGCCGTTTTCTTTCTCTTCCTCCCCAGCTCCCACCCGGCTGCCTTTTCCTTTCTCCCTGGACGCCCTGCAGGCCGAGAGGACAGCTCTCTGGGCCTCCACACCATCGCCAGTGACCTCAGAGCACGGTCTGGCCGAGGAGGGAGCAAGGGCTACGTCTGGCTGCCGTCGGCCAGGCTGCCTCTGTTGGCCTCTGAAGGAGTCTCCCCCTCTCCCTGAGGGGCTGCCGCTCCAGGATCCTTCAGTCTCTGACTCTCCTTTCCGGGGAGCTGTCAGATTGTCCAAGCGGGACAGCAGCCCTGCAGGGGACCCTGAATGCAGGGCTCCCCCTGGCAGCGATGAGGCTCATCTGGGGAAACTTCTAGAGAAGCCAAACAAGATACCTGGGCCTGTGCCGGGCTCTGCTCTGGCTCGGGGTCTGGGTAACTGCCTGTTTGGAGACTTTCCAGGTGGTTCTGATGTGCAGCCCCGGGGGAGAATCGCTGCCTTGATTTAAGAAGCAAATCTGCAGCTCCGGGGGCTAAAACCCTCCAGTGCGGCCCCTGATGTGCAGATGCTGCCTTTCAGCAGAACCTCCACAGCCCCCCAGGGGGTCACCAGGCTCCCTGGGCTGCTACGGCACCCAGCTCAGGGCCTGTGGAAGTGGGAGCCGCTACCCTGCGTGGCTCGGGATAAAGACGAGGGAAGCCCGGATCCACGGCTGTTTCCACGTGTTCTCAGCCTGCACTGGGTGGGGAGCTGGATGCAGGCCCGCAGCTACTCAGGACCCACTGTGTGCAATTTTGAACAACTTCCTAATCTTCCCGGCCTCATGTGCATGAAGGAATAAGTGGAGCGGGGCCGTCCTCCCTGAGCGGCACGGATGGGCCCTGAGTGACCTTACACAGCACCGGGACCCTGCACACTGGCCTCTGAGTGACAGCAGCCCCGTGTCCCCTGCAGTTCTGGCTTTCCTCCCTCGATGGTAGGTGGCTGGCTTAGCCACGTTTCCAGTTTGCCTCTGCACGGTGGCGGGTGGGCGGGTGAGGTGGTGGGTTAGGTTTTCTCTCCCGATCTCCGTCGCCTGCCCTTTGCCCCGCCTACACCAGGGTGGGTTCAAGTTCCGATCGATTTGCAAGTCTGGTATTTTCTCTGTGTAGCTCATACCCCCAAAATTTTGTGGCTTGAAGCACCAGCTATTTTCTTATCATCTCACACTTCTGGAGTCGCCTGGGCCCCTGCTTGGGGTCTGTCCTGGTTCCCAGGCCTGGAGTCACCCCTCAGCCACCTGGCTGACTCATGTGGTGGTGCTGGTGGCTTCTGAGGACTCAGCTGGGCATTGCCCAGGCTGCTGCCCGCTGACCTTGCCTCTCCTCTCTGTGTGGCCTGCACTTTCTCACAGCCTGGGGCCTGGGTTCCAAAAACAAGGGCACCCAGGCCACCAGGTAGGCTCTCTGCTGCCCCTGGTGACAGTCTCGGGACTCACATTAGCACGGCCATGGCACAGTCAGAGGTGCTTCCAGAAGGAAGGGAGGAGTCGCGGACTTGGCCTTGCAGAGGAGTGGAGACTGTGCAAACCTGCCATGTCCCTCCAGGCAGGCGCCAGACCTCCGAGGTCGTGGCAGAGGGCGCGCACGCAGCAGTCGCGAGCAGCCTGGGTCCCGGACTTGCACTGCTGGCTGTAGATCCAGCACCTCCCCCTGCCGCCCGGGGGACCGTGGGCTGGTCATCTCACTTGCTGCTTCTCAGGTCACTGTCCTAGGGGTACCCCCCAGGGGCGCGGTGGTGAGGTTGGGGACAGCCCACGTGCGTGGTACAGAGGAAGAATCCCGCGGCTGCTCCCTGGGGCCATGGGTCGTCCTGTAGCTGAGCACAGCTGGGTTCCACGGTGTCCCTCTGGCTTTCCCGACACTGAGCGCTGAGCGCTGCTGTTGGGATCCTGGCTGAGGTCGCTGCCCCCTGCTGCCCAGCATTGGGAGATGCTGCGGGGCGCCCAGGGCTGCCCTGCTGCTCTGACATCGCGACGAGCACAATCAAGGACGTGACGTGGCTGTTCAGAGCCCCCGTCTTCTCCCAGAGAGCCTTCTCTGTCCATTCGGCCTCTCATTCCTCGGCCGCTGCTCCGAGGGCCTGGGCTGCGCCGTGATGGCAGAACCTGGAAGATGGGCCCTCACAGAGGCTTCACCGGGGACGGGGACCAGGAGCCCTCAGATCATCCCGTGGACACCACGAAGGCGTCTCCTTGGCTGCATTTCTCAGCCGCCCGAAGCTGACCACCCTGCCCAGGAGCCCCACGTGAGCCGCACTCTGATCAACTTTAATCAGACCAACAGCCACAAACACGTTCTCAGTAAACACCTGGAACCGTGCAGGTGAAACTGGGATCCCTGGGCCTCCGTGCCCACGCCCACAGCCACGTGACGTGGCAACCGACATTTCTGTCTGGGCTCCTTGGTCACTCTCCTGTGCTCTGACCTGCACTCAGGTCTGGAGCTATCGAAAATGTGTGGATGGGCGTGTGTGTGTGTGTGTGTGTGTGTGTGTGTGTTTGATAAGCAAGAAGTGAATCCCCAGACTTTGTAACTAAAACCACAAACATTTGCTGTTGGCTGGTTCTGGGACAGGACCTGGGGCTGCTCAGCTGGCACCTGGCCTCCCCTTTGGTCAGGTGGCAGGCAAGCCCTCAGCCGGGTCAGCTAAAGGTGGGATTGCCCAGAGGCCTTGCACCAAGCCCTCTCCCTTGGCTGCGGGTGTGCCGTTCCCTCCCCCAGGGCCTCCCTGCTGGGCCACCACGCAGAAGACCCTCCATTTGCCCAGCACAGGAAATCCAGAGAACACAGTGGAGAGAGCACACTCAGGACATAAGCCACGGTCCTCTCTCACCCGACCCCATGGCGACATCCCACGATTTCCCCATGCTACGTCCAGTAGCTCCCGGGGAGGGGATGACCGGAGATCAGAAGGAGGGCTTCCTGGTCCATTGCAGAGACTGCCTGGCACTGTCTTTGCCCCAGTCACTGGGCTCCACCTGACGTCCACAGCTCGCTTTCCCTCAGGTGGTCTCTCAGAGATCTCTGTGTCCTCAGCTCTGCTGACGTGCGGCCTGGTGTCCCAGCACAGGGCAGCCACTCAACACCGTCATCTTCCCCTTTCCACGTGGCACAGAGGCACAGGCTCCCCCGGGGCAGGGGGCCGGGGTCTCCATGTGGAGGGCCGTTGCCATGAGAGCGTCCCTGGGGATTCCAGGTGCCGTCCGAGAGGAGGGCTGCTGGTGGAGGCTCTGTGATTTCGGGCCGTTCCCCTCGCGGGTGGTCTTCTCTCCCGCTGTCACGGGCAGGGCTGCTGAGGACGGCCCTGGGGCCCGCGTGTGTGAAGAGAGCGCGGTTTCCATGGAGCATCTTCCGCAGGGGAATGTGTGCCTCGTCTTAGGGTCACAGCGAAGTGGCCCTCGGAGGTCCACCCCTCCCCAGAGTCCCTCCCTCCCAAAATCTCACCAGCCTTCAATCCTATCAAGCTTTTGAGTCGGGGCCAACCTGAGGTTTGAAAAATGGCCTTCGTTTCTGATTTACTGCTCCTCGGAACCCTCGGGCAGCCTCGGGTCACTGAGGGACTCCTACGTACAGAATCGGTTTTAGCTTTTCTTTATGAGACATCAGAAGGTCTGGGGGGACCCCGAACTTCTAAGCTACCCCTCCAACTGATGTGGACAGTCTGGAACGTGCCTCTTTTCCTTTTTGCTTCCTTCTCTTAATTCTATTAGATTCCTAAATATTGCCAGGCGCGGTGGCGCACACCTGTAATCCCTGCGACTCAGGAGGCTGAGGCAGGAGGATCGCAAGTTCAAAGCCAGCCTCAGCAAATAGGCAGACCCTGTCTCAAAAAAAATAAAAATAAAAAGGGCTGAGGATGTAGATCTGTGGTTAAGCACCCCTGGGTTCTTAAGCATCCCTAGTATCCAAAAAAAACACAACTAAATATTTTTATTGTTTGATTTTTTAAAAGGAACACATCTTTTACAGCAGATTTTGCTCTCCTAGCTTTTCCTTCCTTCTTTCTTCCCTTCTGACCTGGCCCCCACTCCATTCCCAATGCCTCCAGGCCCCTCTTCTGGGGGAGAAGTGCACAAGTACCCTTCCTCATGTCAAGCAATCGGCCAGCGCCCTGAAGGCCAAGTTCGGCCTCTGACCCATGTTAGGGAATCGTGATCACCAGCCGACCAGCATTTCCTTTCACTGTTGCCCTTGAGGCTTTTTTTTAGAAGAAAAGAGCTACATGCGTGCAAAAATGATGATTATCATCACCCACACTGCTAAACGGATTCCAAACAGCCCACCAGGGGTGTCTGTTCAGAAGACGAGAGAAAAGGGCGGAGAAGCTTCAAGGAAGAAGGAGCGTGTGTGTCACTCCAGTCCAGCCTCTGAAAGCCACGCTGTGGGATCCAGCCCCACTTCTGCTCCCTCTGTGACCCAGCTAGTCCCAGTGAGGAGGAGGAGGAGGAGAAAGTGCTGCGTGGAGATGCATCTATTCTGATTGCACGCCCTTTGGGGCCGCGCCATGAAGAGGAACTTCCCCTAGTAACGTGCTTCCTCCTGTGGCAACCAAGGAAGCTCAGTTCCCATTCGCCCTGCAGTGTCCTTGTCCAGTGCCCAGAATGCGGTCCCCCAGGATGGACTTCACAGCTCTTATAACCCTTGCAGAATAAACCTCAAGGCTGAAGTCAGAAGAGAGAAGGCAGGAGGTAGGCGCTCATGGGGGCGAAGGTGAAGCCATATTCTAAAAGGGCTTCATCTTCTGTCCAGTGGTGACATCAGCAGCCCGGACACTTTGTCAGTACTAATCCTTTTATGAAATGGAAGCTGGAATATGTCTTAATGGAATGTCACCGCAGGAGGCCAACTAAGGTCTTGGCTGGAAGTCCCTCCTAGAATATTTTGGTTCCCTTGGAATGGACTCAGCTGTCTGGTTGAATCTGATGTGACGTTCTGACAATTGGAGCTTTGTCTCGGGCACAGCGAAGCAGAACACCCGCCTGTCCTGCTGCCCACTGGCCCCCACCAGTCCTTGTGCAAACTGCCCATCCCGTTCCAGGGAGGGTAGCGCTGGGGAGAGGGCGGACCCATGTCTGGCCAGTCGTCCAGCCCACAGACTGCAGGCTTGGGAGCCTCCACGTCCTGCCTCCCGGCAGCAGTTTTCCTTGGCGGCAGCTCTGGGTTCACAGTCCGAGAAGGTCCACAGAAGGTCCTGCCGCTCCGCACGCCTGTGAGAAGCACGCCTCCCTCCCCGCTGGGCACCAGGCGACCTTCCGCTCACACGCCCAGGATGCAGTGTGTCCGTTTTTACTTTAATCAGTAACTTACCTCTGTAGATGTTATGAAAGAGGAAAGACGCTTTATATTCAACAGTAATATTTCAGGTATTCTTTATTCTTCCTGCAGATTGAGATTTTTAAAAAAAATTTTAAATTTGTTCTAACTAGTTGTTCATGAGAGTAGAGTGCATTTGTACATCTTGATGGATCATACATAAATGGAGTGCAATCTCTCATTTTTTTCTGATTCTACATATTGCAGGATCACATGGGTCATGCAGCCATATACGTACATGAGGTCATAGTGTCTGTTTCACTCTGCTATCATTCCTTCCCCCACACTCCTTCCCCTCTCTTCAATTCCCTCTACTTAACATAAAGTAATTCTATTTTTCCCAATCCCCCCTCCACTTTATTGTGAATTAGCTTCTGCATATCAGAGAAAACATTGGGCCTTTGGTTTTTTGAGTTTGGCTTATTTCACTTAGCATGATATTCTCTAACTCCATCCATTTACCAGCAAATGCCATCATTTCATTCTTCTTTATGGATGAGTAATATTCCATTATGTGTATGTACCACATTTTCTTTATCCATTCATCTGTTGAAGGGCACCTAGGTTGGTTCCATAGTTTAGCTATTGTGAGTTGAGCTGCTATAAACATTTATGTGGCTGTGTCACTGTAGTTTGCTGACTTTAAATCCTTTGGGTATAAACCGAGGAGTGGGATAGCTGGGTCAAATGGTGGTTCCATTCCAAGGTTTCTGAGGATTCTCTGTACTGCCTTCCATAATAGTGGCATGCAGAAATTCTCAATAAAATTCTGGCAAATTGCACACGAAATCATATTAAAAAGATAGTGCACCACGATCAAGTGGGGTTCATCCCAGGGATGTAGGGTTGGTTCAACATACAGAAAACAATAAACGTAATTCATCGTATCAATAGGCTTAAGAACAAGAATCATCATGTGATTATCTCAGTAGAATGAGGTTTTTGTTTGTTATCATATTCAAACCCTGAAGAGCCTTCATTAATATTTCTGGTGCATGAGCTTCTTGCAGCCTGTGGAGGCGCTGGCTTCTCATCTCGCTGGAGAGCCTTGGAGGCAGGCCATTTGCTTTCATCTTCTCTTTCAGCGCTGTAGAGATGCTGGTCCACTGTCTTTGACCCACTGCTTTTTCTGCG
This sequence comes from Glaucomys volans, assembly GCA_020662805.1. NCBI lineage: Eukaryota > Metazoa > Chordata > Mammalia > Rodentia > Sciuridae > Glaucomys > Glaucomys volans. The sequence continues at coordinate 405,928 of JAJEJO010004760.1, forward strand.
AAGTCAGCCATCAATCATGTGATCATTCTTCTGTATTGAGAGCATCTTTTTTCTTTGCTCCAAAACTTTGTTTTTATTATTAGGTTTTAGCGTTTTTCTCCTGATGTACCTTGGTGACAGAGTGCAGGCCCTGATAAGAAGAGCAGGTTCCTGCCCAGAAGGTACAAGCTGCCTGAGAAAATAAAAAGGCCTGAAATAATCACTAAAAGATTACAAAGTTAGGTTTTAAAAGCAGAGCGTCTGAAGGGTCTTCCAGTCCTGATCGGAACTGGAACTGAACAACTGGAAAAGACCCCAATTCTTTATTTAAGGGGAGCAGTCAAAGGCAGGGATGAGGGTTCAGTGGGAGGAGTTCTGTTTGGTGCTTGTTTCTTGGTTGGCAGGGGTCTTGCCGTGAATAGGTTGATTGGCATTTGGCACGTCTCAGGGAGGCTGTGCTTAAAACTTGAGGGGTGAGCAGGCCAGTGTGCCAGCATGAAGTGGGTGGTCCCCCATAGGGGATTTCCACCTGGACGTTCCCAAGACACCAGCTTCCCTGCCCATGGCTCCAACATCGCTCATTGACACAGACGGTTCATAGATGGCACTCAGCACCTTGGAGGAGATTTCTCTGTGCTGTCCTCGCCTGAGGCCTGTGGACTTCTTGGATCTGTAAGTTTTCCATCTAGTTTGTAAAGACGCGGGCTCACATTTCTTCAAATATTTTTTCTGACCATCTCTCTCTCTCCTCTCCTCCTGGGACTTTTAAAGTGTATGTTAGACCGCTTGATATTTTCCCACATCTTTAAAGCTGTTTTTTTGCTTTTTGTGTTTTTGATGTTATTGTTGGTTTTTGTTTTTTGTTGTTGTTTTTATCATTTTTTTTGTTTGTTTTTGTTTTGTTTTTTTGCTATGTGCCTCAATTTTATCAGATTCTAATGCCCTGACTTTAAGGTGACTGATTATCTTCCTGAGGTGTTTCGTCTTCTGCTGATCTCCCATCCTGTGGATTTCTCATGTCATATTATATTCTGTGGTTTTTAGATTCTCACTTGTTTTTTTAAGTTAGAATTCGGTTAAGTTAGAATTCTCAGTTCTGTTTTCCCTGGTGAGGTTACCACCTGTTCCCTCGGTGTGGACTCCTTCCTTTCATGCCCTTGACTGCATTTGCAGTAGCTATTCAAAAGCCTGTTCTCCTAACCCCATTAACTGTCTGCTCTGTTCCACTTCAGTTATTGACTTGTGCTTTGTCCTTCACGCTGCCCTGCCTCTTCCTGTGTCTAGTAATATTTTACAGTGTGCTAGGCATTGTGCAGTGGCTGAATTTGTTGTCTCCCTTTTAAATAACTCAGGCTTTGTCTGGCTGACAGTTAATTTCCCCAGCTTAATCCCTGGGGGCTTATTTTTAGATGTGTTGGGCGAGTCTGGGGCAACTCCAGGTCCCCCTTCTCCAAACACACGGCCTTTCCTGTGTTTTCACTGAGGATGCAGCAACGTCTGATCATGCAGGACCCCTGTGCTACGACAGCCTCTTGCAGTTCTGTACACGCTCCAGAATGACAGGTCAGCTCATGGCTACCCTGCTCTGGGCCTGGCCTCCTGGACTCTGGTCTTGCATACATGCCTCTCGGTATTCAGCCAAAGGCCAGCGGAGCTGATGCTTAGGCAGATTTCTGAAGCTCTTTCTCGGATGACTGCCGTCTCTCCACGACGCTGCCCTGTGCATCCCAGCCCTGCTATCAGACCTGACGCTGGGCTCTGCTGCAGCTCTCCCTCCCTGCACACTTCAACCTAAAAAGAGCTGCAAACCAGAAGGCAGGGTCATCAAGGGGACTATTTTGTGCATTTGAAAGCCAGGTTCCAGTTTGTGTGTTTGGGTCTCCAACCAAGTTGTGCCCCACACATTAGTCGCATTATTTAAATGTGTCTAATAATAAGCAGACATCAACTGGGTTATATTAAATACCTTTGCAAGCTAACTGAAGTCCCGGCTCTGGCCTCTCAACCTTCCCTCTCCTGGAAGAGTCACGTGAGCCAAGCGTCACCCAGATCTAGATGCAGTGTCAAGGCCAGGAGACCTCAGCAGTAGGGTCCTCTCTGAGAGCAGGCCTCCCTCAACTTTCTACCCACTCAAAGAAGGACTGAGGACTGGTTCACAGTGTCTGGCCCAGCCAGACCTCCTGAAGTCTATTAATTCACTCAATAAGAATCAACTTATATAGTATCAAATATATTCATTTAAAATCCCTAATTTTACCAGTTTAAAAAAAAAAAAAGCATTTCTAATGTTCATTTTGTTAATGACTGAGGACTCTAGATTTCATGAAGGCTTTTGGAATGAATGCTTCTGGAATATTCCTGATTAAAAGAGAGCCAAATGCCTGGTGTAGAGATTCCTCCCCTGGGTAGCAGGCTGCCCCCACCACTTAGCTAAAGCGGACACAGATGAAATACCACCTGTCCCTGGGGAGCTGTAGCCACTTCCCTTAATTCTCTCAAGCAAAGAGCTGGCAGGAGAGACGTCTGAAGTCTGTGTCCCGTGGGCTCAGGTGGTGATGTAATGAGAGGAAACTCAGAGCAGCCCCCTCTGCCGAGGACCCGGCAGCTTCCAAGGCTCTTCCTGGAAGTGGCAGCATTTTCTCCCTCCCTCTCCATCCTCCACTGCTCCTGGGCATGGAGGCTCAGAACCGCAGTCCAGGCAGGTGAGTCCTTGGGACAGAGGATGTCACAAGGCCAGCCCAGAGTCAGAAGGCGAGGCAGGAGAATTGGGGTTGAGCTGCTCGTACCTTATGGCCGCCATATTCCAGCCACTGCAGCCCAGGTCCAGTTGGATGGTGAGCAAATAACATGAGTGTCCTGAAGAGAAGGAGCCGCGTTCTGCAGACGTGGGCGAGAAGTCAAGGGAATTCAGGGATCAGAGGAATCTGACTCCACCAAAGGATCACATCTCCCCAGAAGAGTGCTGTCTGATGGGAGATCTCAAGAATGAAGAGCGATTGAGGAGAGGGTTTGCGTGGGCTGCAGGAGTGTCACATGGGAAGATCTGTGGCCTGGTGCCTTTCACCATCATGGGGAATCATGAGGACACCTTCTCAGTCCAGCAGGGACAGAAATCTGGAAATCCCACGGAAGGATGAAGGGCTGCTTCTCTCCGTAAGTGGGCAGAGGAGCCCAGAACGGATCCCTTAGCAGCCAGGTATGTCTCCCAGCCAGGTGGCCACAGGTGCAGCGCTGGGGAAATGGCAGAATAGAAGAGCTGCCCCAGTCACCTGGTGCCACACTTCCCAAAGCATCTTATAAATGCAGCCAGCGAGGTGGCCCTCTTGTCCAAAATGCTGGAGAAACACACAGCTGAATGGGCTTCTGGCTGACTGGGCGTCTTTGACAAGCTCTAAGTACTGGGGAAATGGCAGGTTGGTGAACCCTTCATAACTAGTTCTCAAAAAACTAAACAGCCCTGAGGAAGCACTGCCCCGTCCCCCTGCCGAGACTGATTCAAGCTACCAGCATGACGCCCCTGGAAGCCTGGTTGGGAGAAGCGTGGTGGGCTGCATTGTGCAGTGTTTCTATGGGTGGAAACCTCCTCCAGATGACAGATGACAAGAAAGTGCAGTAGCCTCGTTGGGAAGTGCAGGCTTTGAGTCCCCATCCTTTTCTTCACATCACCCGTCAGTTTCTATAAGTTAGTTTTTAATGACGGCTGTGTTTAAAAACCAGCTCACAAAATTTCCAAAAATGTGGCCATCCACTTTTGTGAACGGGTACAAACCGGCTCCAGGCCACCTTGCTGGAACTTTCTGGAAGCCGGGAACGGAGCGTCTCCCCAGCCTTCACGGCCACGGCACCCTTTCCATGGGGCATCCAAAGGGAAGAGTATTCTCCAGACACCTCTGGGAGGTTCTGTCTTATAGATATGGACGCTGAGAAGCTTGCCAAGGACTCAGATCCAAACGCGCGCCAAGCTCTTCTAAGCCTGAGTCCATGACAAAGTGTCTCATGTTCTTGCCGCTTTCCAAACTGTCCTCTGTCATAGCCACCACTTACCTGGCTGTGCTGATACCCGGCGACCGTGGCCACGTTTTATGCCTCCAAGGCCCTGGGAGATGTGCGTCTCCTCTTCCATTCTCCAGATGAGGAAACTGCGGTGCAGGGTGAGGCAGAGCCACGTTTGCTAAGAGACGCTCTGCTCCCATTCAGTGACCTGGAGCTGCCCTGCGCCTCACTGTGGCTCTGTGTGGCGGAACAAGAGTGAGGCTCGTCCCCTTCTGTGCTCCTCAAGGAAAGGGCAGCTTGCAAGTGCCCACTCCCAGGCTCTGATCCCGGATCTCAGGGGCCAACCTTGAGCAGCCCTGTGTGCCAGTGGCCAGTCACCCCACCACATTTAGTGACATGGAGAAGGTCCATTTGGGCACAGAAACGGGAAGGAGGGAGGAGGTTAGTTCAGTGGTCAGAGAATCATTGTCCACTTCTTAGGAGTCCACTTGGTAGTCATAGCAACCATAGCTTTCTACGTATACCCTGTCACATCATGAGGACACTTGATCCTCGAAGGACTCTGGACCTTTCCTGTCTGGAGAGGTCTGACCTTGTCCATGGTCACCTAGCTCCAAGGCCGGCAGGTCCCACTCGATCCACCTGGTATGGTTACCAGTACATCGACAAGGGCCGGGTCTTCCCCATGCATTGAGCTGCTTCAGGCTCACCGCCCAGCTCTCCCAGATCAACCCTACGTGGCATTTGCTATTTCCTTCCAGTTAGGAAATGCAGCGTGCTTATCTTTAAATCAAGGTCGCATGGAATGAATAGCGCTCACTCAGGACATAGATGTGGGGACTGAGAGTTAAAGCTGAACCGGTGACTAGCGAACCGTGCGGTACTGCCATGGTGGCCAGAGCTTTCCGCCTGTCGATCCGCTCCATCCTCCGACAGTAGTCCTGGGCTGCTGTGTGCTGACCCCTGAGGAGGGAAGATGACCAGGGTTGGCAGAGCTCTGCTCAGGATGCCTCTCAGTCTGGATGGGGTGTGGGAGGTGGAGGAGAGCAGGGCGCTGTCCTGGGTGGAGGAAGAGGGCATGGTCCCTGGTGGAGGAGAGAAGGGTGAAAGCTCGCAAAGGCAGCGGGTGGCCAAAGGAGTAAGCTTGCCAGGCCGGTTCACCAGAGTCAGACAAAAGTAGTGGCTTGAGATTTTTTAGAGTCTGTGTCCCGGGCGAAATTTCCAGCCCCCCGGGTTGGGGTGGGAGAGCCAGGAGAAATCGCACGTGGCTTTGGCTGCTCAGGGTTTTTATACAGGGGAAGGGGTCAGGGGTCCTGCCCAGGAAAAGGTGGACCCAAGGTGGACGTCAGGGTCAGCAGGTCTGCCTCATTGGTCACTTCTGTCACAGTGTGTTGCTAGGTGACCTTGCTCCCTCCCCCTGCAGCCGCCCAAATTTGACCTGACAAAGGGCAGCGCGGTTCACGGTTCGGGGACGGTGGCCCTCGTTCTGCCTCTGGCTGTGCTCCGGGGCAGAGCAGCCCCTCGTAGCTGCAGATACTCCACAGCCCCATCGCTCTTCCAACCTGAGACATTGGCAAGATCAGTTAAAGGACAAACCTGCCTCCGGAGGGACAGACATGGAACCTCTATTTCCCACTGAAGTATCTTTGTGAATTCCTTTTCCTCAGGGGACTCTGGTCATTGTCCCCCAGAGCACATAGCCAGGGCCTGCATGCTGCCCTGGGGAACTGAGTCCGTCCTGGGCAAGCATCGTAAGAGCTGGTGTGTCCCGATCACCGCCTGCCAGGCCCCGCGCTGCTCTGCCGAGGCCCACAGGGCGGTTCCCCGGCCAGACACCATGCTATCCCCCTTCCACAGAGCAGAAACCTGAGCTGGGGGAGGCTGCGAGGCCCACCTGAGCCATGAGTAAGTGAGGCAGAGGAGGAGTAGCCGGAAAGCACTGGGTGTTTGGTGTGGTCTGAGCGCCCAGGACAGGAGAGGGAAGGTGGAGGGAAGGTGGGAGAGGGACCTGGCGAGAGAGGAGGGGAGGGGCTCTGGCCCGCACTTCCCTTCCCTCCCAGCCGCCTGCTATGACCCTGTGGCAGCAGGTTCTGCAAGTTCCCCCAAGGACTTCACGGCCCCCTGGGGTTCCCGGGACTCTCTGGGGTCAGTCCTGCCAGGAGACCAAAGACAGTTCCTGGTCCTTACATCACCTTTCCCTCGAAGGTCCCTGGGGTGCAGGCAGGCAGAGGCTGTCCAGCCGTGAGGCCAGGTGGGGCCAGGCCCTCTCCCAGATCCCTAGCAGGCCTGGGTCCCCCGAGGCCCCTGCAGGCTCCTGGGTGGGGAAGCCCCAAGAACGGCACCCCAGCCCTTGCTGCTGCGGGCCGAGGAGGATGGGGTCCTACCAGACCCTGCTCAGCGCCTCTTTTCCTGTGTCGCATGGCAGGTGGCCGGGAAGAGAGGCAGCTAACACTCAGGAAGTGCTGAGCCAGGGCCTGGCCCCCAGGGATGCCCGGCCAGCCCTGCTGCTCTCAGTGGCCCCAGTGCTGCCCTGCAGAGTGGAGGGGCTGCCGTCATCTGGGGGGCTCACTGCTTTCCCCCCCTGGCTTTTCTCCCCAGACGCACATGCACACGTGCACACACATGTACACACCTGCACACACTCGCACGTGCACCCCCTTGCTGTGGATGAGGCAGGCAGAACCTAAAGGGGGAGCCCAGATCCACGCTGAGCCAGGCCCCCCTCACGGGGTGGCCTTGGGCTATTCGCTCCTCCTTGCAAGGCTTCCTTGAGGACTTGTCATTTATCCAGAAATGGGTGGTACAAACCATCAGAGGCCAGGACCCAGGGAGCTCAGGCCGCTGACAAGTCCTGCGGGGTCTTCACTGCGCTTTGAAAATGGGCAATGTCCGTCAAGTAAGTCCAGATCCTTGGCTCCTCAGCATTTGGAGTGACCTGTGCTGTGTCCCCTGGGGACCAGGGGATCTGCCAGAGGTGTCCTGCACCTTCCGGCCATTCTCCTGACCCTCTGATCATTTCTGGCACCTGCCCCTGTGGGCCTTGGGCTCCGCAATCTTCTACACACACCTCAGAATTTTTAGGTATGTTTTTAGCTCTAAAATTCAGCAGAGAAACCTCAGGTCTGCCCTGCAGGCTGGGGAGGGATCTGTCTGCCTGCCAAGGGGGTTAAGTGGCTGTTTTTGAAGGGACAAAGCAGGCGATGCTGTGATAAGATAAGGAGCTGTTTGCAGGAGGCGCTCCTCCGGAAGAGCAGGCTCTTGCCTGATCCAGAGGATAAGAGGCTGAGCCTCCCATTCCTCACAGCCCCCGCCCCCCCCGGCCAGCGCTCCCCATGCCCTGGGATGTGTCTGGAGCTGCTGCCATCTGCTGGGGCACAGAGTCACTGCAGCCAGCTGGAGGTGACACTGGTGCTGGCTGCCTGCCCTTCCTGGCCATGTCCAGCAGTTGCTGGCATGTGGAACACCCGCTGGGGGACAAAGCTGCCTCCCGCTTCCAGGAGGGTCTCCTGCCCCATTCTCTTGTGGACGATGAGGTCATCATGCAGAGACATAGAGGCTTCAAGTGTCTTGCATGGCCTTCAAGGGACACTGGAAAGGTGCTTGACCCGGATGGCTTCGTGTTCCTGCGAGTGAGGTCAGAGGTGGCCGCGGGAGGGTGGCAGGAAGGACTCGGGAGCCAGGGTCCTTGGAGCTCAGAATCAGGGCTGCCCGTCCCTGGAAGCTGAGCCACACTGACAAGATGCCGCAGGGGCTGGGACCACAAGGAGCATGGGGGCACCAGACCAGGGCAGGAGGCGTGGCTCAGGTTGTGTGTGTGTTTATAACAAACCTCACTGTTTTGGGCAGTTCCAGACTTACAGAGAGTAGTCCCCAGGCACCCCCTCCCGGCCCACCTCCCCGTCATTACCGTCTTGCACGAGTGTGGGCGTTTGCCTCGGCTGAGGAGGGGAACTGAAGCATTCTTGTTAACCGAAGTTCATGGCTGTCCTCGGGGTTCACTCTGGGGGTCGAATATTCTGCAGGTTTGTGCAAACGCTTACTGCCTGGGCCTGCAGCTTCAAGGCCCTGGCCATCCTCTGCTCCGCTGTGGACCCCTCCTTCCCCACCCCGGCCATCACTGGTGTTCACGACTGTCTCCGTAGTTTGCATTTTCTAGATTGTTGTGAACTTGCCGTCACCTTGCTTTTGGACTGGCTACTTAGCAGCTGTAGACACTTAAGGTTCCTCCATGCCTTTGTGTGATTTGTTACCTCTCCCCAATCCCCCCTCCATGTTGGGGATGCACCCAGGGCCCCATGCATGCTAGCCAGCACCCCACCACACAAGAGCCTCACCCCCAGCCTCCTTTTGCCTTATGACTGAGTAATATTCCACTGAAGGGTCATGCCACAGTGGAGCACCCACCCACCTAGAGAGGGACCCTGGTTTGCCTCCGAGTTCCCAGCAATGAGGGAAGCCTGTGCATGTGTCTCTCCATGAACGGAGGTTTTCGCTCCTGGATGGGTCCTCAGTGCCAGCACAGTGGCCAGTTTGTAGGGTAACTTTCGTAAGAAGCTTTCTTCCAAACAGTTATACAAGGCTGTGTTCCAAAGCGTCTGTGCTTGTTTTGTGCTTTAGGATGTGGCTCTTAGTAACAGACACGCTGGCCTGGGGTTTCCGGTTCCCCAGGATGGTGAGGCAGGGAGAGGGCAGGCCCGTGACCTCTCCCGTCCCATCTGCATCCTGCACCCTTGCTGAGCCAAACCCACTTCCCCTGCCGAACTGAACTCAACAGGGGAGCTTTCTTTTCATCCTTCAAAGAGGGACCATTTCAGATGAAGGCTGGCACCTTGGACATTTAAAATGCCCAGGTCGGCCCTGGGCTGCAGGGAGGGTCCACTGCTCTGGCTTTGGCTCATAATTCTTGGCTCCAGCTGAGGGCTGGGGAACGGACAAAACAGCTTCTATTCTGATGGGAGACATGTGGGTCCTAGGTTCATGAAACAGATGTCACTGGAACCTAGACACTCTGCGGTCGTCACTTTCCACTGTTGACAAGTTAGCAGCTCTAGTGACATCATCCCACGAGTCAGGGTACTTAGAATGTTCTAGAAATCAGGGAGAGATAAGCTAGCTAAGTGTTTACTTTACTTTCCCTTAAAAAAAAAAAAAAGAAAATCACCGCAGTGGATTTATCCAAGCTCATTGCTAACATCAACAATAAAGAATGTGCTTTGGAAAAAAAGATGTTGGTGGAACACTGATTTGGATTCTCTGGTGAGCAGTTTAGCAAACCGTACAAAACCCTTGAAATTCCACATGACCTCTGACCCAGTCTTCTTGGTCATCACCTGTGCTAAGGAAGTCATCAGAGACGCACCCCAAGTGAAGTGCAGGCACAACGAGGTGTCCTGAGCACCGTGCACCATGCAAACTCTCCACAACACCCTGAGTCTCCGGGGTCGGGGATGGCGCAGGTTTTGAACTCTGTACCTATGAGAGGGCACCGCACTGCACGTACATTGATGTCACATCAATAAACTAAAGAAAAAGCATCGCCAGAGGAAGTTGGAGAAACGTCCCTTCAAAGTCCACTTTAAGAACCCAGCCCTAGTCACACTGCCGCCTTCTTTTTTTTTTTTTAAGTTGTGTTTTTTATATTATTTTCCAGATTCCCAAATTCCATGTGCGGTTGCCTCTCTGCAGTTGTATGTCTCTCCCTGCCCTGAAAAACAAATAGCAGGGAACTCCATGTTCCACACCCACGGGAGCTGGTCCTTGGACCTTGGTCTGCAAGACCTGTCCTCCCCGGCTGCCCGGCCGGCTCCGGGGTCTCACGTGGCCTGTTGGAATCTGGGAAAAGGAAGCACACTCTGGTGCTGGGTCGGAGGGGTCCAGCGGGGTGCCCGCTCCCCGGGCTCGGCCCTGCCCGTGTGAACTCTGAGAAGGAGAACGTGGCAGGATTAGCCAGGTCCCCGAGCATCTGCTTTGGCTTACTGGACGCGGGCCAGAGCAGTCAAGGCGGACGTGACAGAGTGCGTGTCTGCTGAAGTGACTGAGAGCCATTACGTTCTGTCCCAGCCAAGGTTTCCCAAAGGGTGGGGATGGGTTGGGGTCCAGGGGGCAATGTCAGTAAGCCCTCCAGATGACTGTCTTTGAGAATCTCTCCCAAGGGAATTCTCTTCTTTTTAATTTCTTCCTTTTCTAGCTTTACCTACAAAATAACACATTTTGATCCAGGTCCTTGTTATATATGACCATCTCGTGGAAAACATTTTTAACTCTTCAACTTTCTTATGACTTTCTTTTTCAGTGAGTGTTTTAGCTTTCCATTGCTGTGAGAAAATGCCTGAGGTCGTGAACGTCCAGGAGGAGAAATTCTTTTCGGCTCACTGTTTCTGAGGTTTCCATCCCTGGTCAGCTGACCCTGTTGTTTGGGGCCTGGGGTGGGGCAGAGCGTCCTGGTGAGGCAAACTGCTCCCCTCATGGCAGGCAGGAAGCAAAAAAAGAAAGGAAGGGGCTGGTGTCCCCCGATTCCCTCCCAGGACAGCCCCAGTGACCTAACTTCCTCCCGCTAGGCTCCGCCTCTCGGGGGTCCCTCTCCAACAATGCCTTGAGCTGGTAACCAAGCCTGCCAAACAGCCTTTGGGGACACTCCGGGTCCAGACTGCAGCAGTGAGCATCTAGTGAAGTGTGTGTGTGCGCTTGTTCAAATTTTCACACTTGCATGGATTCCCGTGGCCACCACCACAGGGGAAGTGCAAGATGGTCACGTGCCCCAGGAAGCTCCCTCATGCTGTCCACTTGAAGTCCACCCTCCCTGCCCCCCTTTCCTTGGCAGCTGCTTCTCTTTTATCCATCATCTAAGTGTTGTCTTCTGCAGAGGTCATGGGAGTGGGCTTGTGCAGTGTACGATCTGGGAGACTGGACTCTTTCACTCAGCATGCCTCTGAGATTCGTCCGCTTCCTTCCAAGTGTCCCTGGTCCATTTCTGTGTCTTGCTGAGTGGAATTCCTTTCTGTGGATGGAGCTGGGTTTGTTTGTTTAGTCATGGCTCCTGGACGGCTTGCCATCTGGTTTCCAGTTGGGGTGGTTTGGAAGAGAGCTGCCCTAATCACTTCCACACGGGTTCTCAGACGAAGGTAAGTTTTCATGCCGTGGGGCGCCTGGGTAGTTCGTGGGCACGGGGCTTCCTTACCTCTGTCCTGGTGGAGGTGCAGGGCCCTCTGCACGCTTCACCTGCATCCCCCAGCGCCTTCTCATTAAGTGTCCATTTAAGTCTTCTGCTCTCTTTAAACATTGGATCATTTGTTCTCTGACGATGGAGTTCCGACAGTTCTTAATAGATTCTGGACATGAGTTTTTGTTGTTGTTTTGTGGGGTTTTTTAATGATTGTTGGTGTTTTTGGTTTTGCTAACATATGACCTATATTTTCTCTGCCTGTAGCTTTTACTTTTCGTTCTTTTAACTGTGTCTTTCCCAGAGCGTGTTTTTAATCCTAATGAAGTCCACTTTGTCCATCCTTTTCCTTTTATAGTTCATGAAGATTTTTCCCTATGTTTAATTCTAAAAGTCTTGTTATGTTATAACTTATGTTGAAGTGTGTGATTTAGTTTGAGTTGATTTGGGTACAAGATATGAGATTTTAGTCTAGTGATTTCCCTGCATAGAGATGTCTGAATGTGTCCACATCATTTGTGGAGAAGATGATCTTGTCTCTGTTGAATTAACTCTTCACTTTCATCAAAACTCAGTTGGGCTGGGTATGGTGGCCATGCCTGTCTTCCCAGTGACTCAGGAGGCTGAGGCAGGAGGATCACAAGTTAGAGCTGGACTTGGCAACTTAGCAAGACCTTGTCTCAATAAAATAAGAGGGTTGGGGATACAGTTCAGTGGAAGAGCACCCCTGGATTCAATCCCCTTTCCCCCCAAAATAAGCCACTCGATTAGGAAAACAGCAGTTGCCCAGGGAGTAGGTGTTTACTGGGATGCAAGAGAAACTTTGTGTAAGAGAAACAGGGATGTTCTTTTGCGGGGGTGGGTCACACAAGCACAGGCATGGGTCAGAGCTCGTTAATTCACACTCTTGGCTCTGTGCGCTTCAGTGTATATGAATTACACTTCAGTTACAATAGCCCACTGGCCAGGCTTGTTCAGGTCCACCAGTGGAGTCTGTTCTGTCCCATAGGCCTGCCTCCTGTCTTCTGTCAGTATCTTGCTTCCCTGTGGGCTTACGATGGCCTTAGACTAGAGCAGTGTGGCTCCTCAGCTGTATCATTTTTTCAGAATGGCTCTGGCCGTTCTTGTTTTCTACTTCTCCATGTGCATTTAAGAATGAGCACATTTCTAGCTACAAAACATCTTGGGACACTGGGTGGGTGTGTTTTAGACCTACAGACAAATTTGAGGATACTGCACATCTTTACAGTGTCATCTCCAGTTTAGGAACATGGTATGTCTTTCCATTTTTTTAGTTCTTCTTTGATTTATTTCATCAGCATTTTATTGATTTCTGTATACAGATTCTTCATGTATTTCATTATATTTACACATGTCAATTTCTAGAGATATTCTAAACATTTTTTTAAACATTTGTTTTCTAGTTTCTTATTGGTAGTATATAGAAACATGACCAATTTGGTTTTTTTTAACTTGCATTCTGCAACATTGCTAAACGTGTGAGTTCTAGGAAAGCCATGCGTGTGGCTGTGTGGGTGTGTACATGGGGGGTGGGGGTGCTCCATGGGGTTTTCCACATAGATGATCACTTCATCTGTAAACTGGGACACTTTTGTTTCTTCTTTTCCAAACTGTGTGTCTTATTTCTTTTTCTTGACTAATTGCATAGGCTAGGTACTCTAGTGTGTGTCAAATAGGAATGAAGATGAGAGAAATTCATCTCATTCCCATTCATAGGAGGGGCCCATTCAAGTAGTCATTATTACTATGACATTCTTGTCGCTTTTTCAATAATCTTCTTTATTAGGATCATCAAAGTCCTTTTTTCATAGTTTGCTCAGTTATTTTTTTACTCATAAGTTAACATTAAATTTTGTGAAATAGTTTAACTGATACGCTCATATGGCCTTTTTGCTTTTGACAGTTAATATTACACTGATTGATCTTTAAATATTGAAAGAACTTGTTAATAGTGAGGATAAAACCTACTTCCTTGTGATTTATTGTTTTTATGTGTTGTTAGATGCAAGTTGCTAGAATTCTGTGAAGGATTTTTGCATCTGTCTTTGTGAGGAATGTGGGTCTGTAATTTTTTTCTTCACCTATCTTTGTTTTTAGTACCAAGGTAAATGAGTGGGGAGAATTCCCTTCCATTTTCTGGGAAAGATCATATAGATTTGCCATTATTTAATAACTAAATGTTTGGCAGAATTTTTCAATGAAATTCTTTGGAACTGTGGTTTTCTTGTTTGGAAAGTTTAAATTGTGCTTTTGTTTTCTTTACTAGTGATAGGACCATTCATATTTTCTACTGCACATTGGGTATAATTTTAATCCTCTGTGGATTCCAAAGTGACATCTCCTACCTCTTCATTTCTGTTATTGGTAGTTTTTGTCTTTCTCTCCCGACCTCCCTCACAACCTTTTCCTGTTTTATCACTTTTTCTATATTTATAAATTTTACTGATCTTTTCAAGAAATCATATTTTGTTCT
>JAJEJO010004761.1:0-130000 GCA_020662805.1 Glaucomys volans
TACTATAAAGGTAAACATGAGCATTGATTGTTACAAAACGTCTTTACTGAACAAAATTTTTAGAATGTATAATTTTACCTGCTATCCAGTGTATATTTAGAATAGCATGTTTTAGTTTAGGTTTATAAGTTCAGGATACTTTTTCCAAATAATGCTTTATTTTGAAGTTATGAGGGAAAAAGTGTTTTCTTGAATAGGCTCAAGAACACATTTTAAGATAAAAGTATAGGTATGCTCATATCACGTGCACTATTGTTACTACTGCCATTTTATTTTATGTGCTCTTTGGTCTTAAAATGCAAATGTGATGGTGACATTTAACATCTGCATTAGTTGGTCTAGATTATACCTTGGTCTTCTGATTTTTATTAGTAGGTACAGCTCTTATTTCATAATCTAGCTAGTGTTGTCTATTTTGGGTCATACATTCTGTGAGGCTGGAATATCTTCTAAGTTATGCTTTCATTCACTCAGTTCAAGAAAAATAAATATTAAAATCACAATGGGAATTGCTTCCATCTCTCCGTTAACTAGAACTTGAATGACAGGTGTTGTTCTTTATCTTCACATTATCTTCTTTATAAAAATTCTATTTATAAACTATGAATTGGATATATGTGTGTATATATTCATTTATATGAATATGGATATATATAACATATGGATATGTGAATGAAATAAGCCAAAAAGCAGTAGGGGCCACACTGATGTTATAAAACACAGTTCAATTATAAGAAAAAAATTAGCTAGTTTTTTTTCCCATCATTTGTATTTTTGTTGGCCACCTAGTTACAAAAAAAAATACACATGTAGGGTCTACTTGCTCTATGAGATTAGGTATAGTTATCTTTGGTTAGTCCAAATACTTTAGAGACTGAAAAGGAAAACTATTAATGCACATGATATGAAAAAAGGCACAAACTGGAGCTACCCTGGACACACCAGGACATATAATCACCCTAGATAGAAATAAATGAAGTACTTAATTCTTCTGTACTCTTTGGTAGATTCCTTTTTATAGAGTTTGGGAGGCAAAAAATAAGATATCATAATTTAATCTTTTTTTCTTCCCCACTCCTTCCCACCCTCCCTCCTCTACTTCCCCCCTCCTTTTTCTCTCTCATTACTATGTATAGAACACAGAGGTGCTCTACCACTAAGCTGCATCCCCAGACCTTTTTTTTTTTTTTTCCAGGCAGGATCTCACTAAGTTGCTGAGGCTGGCCTCCAACTTGCTATCTTCCTGTCTCAGCCTCCCAAGTTGCTGAGATTGCAGGTGTGCAGCACTGCACCTAGCATGTTAACCTTAAAAAAAATCCATAGAGATCAGACTGCAATTGTGTAAAATGAAAGAAAAATTAAAAGAAGTTGCAAATTTTTACAACTTAGTAGAGGAAAGATAAAGTGAGGGAAAAACAAAGCCTTTAAATAGGATAACTTCAAAAGTACATGCAAGAAGAAAGGCCTAATTGGTGTTCCTTGACACCAATGTTCTTATTTGCCAGAGGGCAGCTTGAAGTGGCCAAATGCCTTCTTATTTCAGAATATCTACCTCCATAATGATTTATGCAAGTATGGAAAGAAAACAAAAATTATTTTGATTAAGAAATGAGAAAGTTCAAACACATTTTTTGTTTTCTATCTGTAGGAAAAAGTAAATTAATATCCTATTTGGTAAATTTCATCTAAGGAAATGCAATACTGAACCTAGGAAATAAAATGATTAAGATTTTAAGGAAATGACTAGATTATTTTAACAAACTAATTTCAAAAGTTTGTTAAATTCAAAGTATATAAGAGGGCTAAAGTCTGTTATCAAAAGTTTTGGAAGGACAGCTTGACCCCCAAATGCCTAACTCACTGCTCCAGCTTGAACATCCTTCATTACTATGCTATTTTGGGATGTTTGTAGATTTAAGATGACCTACAATTCTTGTCCCGAATGCTACATGGGTATATGTAAATGTCACAATTTTAGGTATGCAGCTTTATCTATTGACAAAAGTATACATAGCCTATGTCCTATTTTTTTATTTACATATAGTTTTGGTTACTTATGTAAGAAAACATCACAAACCTATCTACCTTAAAAAAAGTTACATTTTCTCCAACCCATAAATATATAAGTAGATACATGCCTATTTGTTTAAAAACTTCTAAATATGTATATATTATTTATTCATTAACATTGAACTCACCTTGTACTGTGTGTTCCTTCAAGCGCTAAATGTGACTGAAAGAGTCTTATCCAACACAGGGATTTTCTCCTTAAAGCATGTGACAGGCTTTTAAAAAATTTTTATTTATTTATTTATTTATTTATTTATTTATTTATTTATTTATTTTTGTATTTAGGAACAGTGACAATACTTCAGCACAAAACTTGGGAATCTTTTTCTATTTTTGGTAGGGGGATTGACCACTGAGGCACATCCCCAGCCCTATTCTGTATTCTATATTGAGACAGGGTCTAACTGAATCGCTTAGCGCCTCGCTGTTGCTGAGGGTGGCTTTGAACTCGAGATCCTCCAGAGCCACTGGGTTTATAGGCATTTGTCGCTACGCCTGGCAGGAGTCAATTTAAACAGCAAAATAACAAGAAAAAGCATAAATATGAGAAAAATGAGGCATTAAATAGAACACGAGAAGAAAGACATTTGTCACAGCAGCCAGACAGACGCTAGGAAGGCCCCACCCCATTTTTCACACACACCTCTCCAGTTCTCACAGCCCTGCACCCACAACAGGAACCTGGTAGAAGACCTAACCTCAGAACCAGTTCGAACCATAAATACCCAAGATGGTGGGGAAGTGGAGTGTGCAAAAAGGACCGTATGAAAAAGGTGTGGATCTGCGCATGCTCCCTGGGTCTCCCATCGTGCTGTTTGTTCTATTCCCATAGAAGAAGCTGATCTTGCTGGGCTTTCCCGTCCCCTTTCTTTGATTAAAGACTAAAGATTCTATTTTGCCTTGCCCAGTCGGTTGGCACTTGAAATAGGCCTCAAGAGACTTGAGACGCTGGGTAGGGGCACCCTCCAGGAAGAATCTTTGACTCAAGAGCTGAAGAGGCAAGAAGTCAGTACCACCTTATTCCAATAATTGGAAGTGCACACGCCAGGCAAAATTTTCTGAGATTCTGTGTGTCCACAAGAAACACGAAGGCACAGCAAGTATTGATTTGGAATTGTAAGTAAATTTACTTGCTAATAAGTAATAATTTGCAAATATGAAGTTTATGAATAATAAGGATGGAGTCTCTATGCAGGGTGTATGTATGTATATCTATTGCTTTCTTTAAAGGATTTGAATAGTTTGCCTTGATATTTAGGGATTTGAAGAATCTACACTTTAGTATGAATCTTTTAATTGTGTCTGACTGCCTGCTAGTTCAGTCGATCAAAATAACCCTTTGTTGTTTTGTAAAATTTTCCTTCTTTGCATTTTCTCCATTATCTTAAACTCATTACTTATAGTACTCTCTCCTTATTCTCTTTCCATTTCTTCTACCTTTTCCATGTTTTAGCCCTTTTTTCCTAATTTTCAATAGCATTCTTAATTTCCTCTTGGAAAATATTAATGGAAATTTTAATTTTTACAACTTTTTCTGAAACTTGCCTTCCAACTTGTGCTTTGTAATATCTTATTTCTATTTTACCAATAAGTATTCTATTTTATCTCTTTGAAGTGTAGATTATAATTTTTACTGAATCCTTGTTTCCTGCAAAGTTATTTTTTTTGTTTTGTTTACAAACAAAACAAACTTTGTTTTGGTTTCTATCTTACTTTGTTTTGGTTTCTATCTTCCATATTAGAAGTTTCCTGTACCTTAAAACTCAGATGACTGATGGTGGACTATCATTTCATATATAAAAATGAGTCATCAAAATGTGTAAACTGGTGGACCTCACTATCGGAAAATGTATCA
Organism: Glaucomys volans; assembly: GCA_020662805.1. NCBI lineage: Eukaryota > Metazoa > Chordata > Mammalia > Rodentia > Sciuridae > Glaucomys > Glaucomys volans. The sequence continues at coordinate 3,926 of JAJEJO010004761.1, forward strand.
GGATTTTACTGTTTTCTTGAGGAACTTCCAAAGAACTATCTTTATGGGCTTTTTTCTTGCACTAAAACATTTCTCAGACATATTTTAGGCATTTTTCTCAATGTGAATGAAATTGAGAAGAGATTAAAGGTAGATTTCAAGGGGATTAAGTTTTATTTTAATTTAAACAGAGCCTGACTCAAAATCAAACATTCACATCTTAAAATTTATTTTAATGGACAAAATTTGTGTACATTTGTCACATGCAGAATTTTATTTTGAAATATGTATACATTGTAGAATAGCTAGAGTTAATTACTATGTATTACCTCATATATTTATTATTTCATTGTAATAAGTATACTTAAAAATATATTCTCTTGGCAATATTCAAAAATGCAACACATTGTTATTACTATATTCACCATGGTGTAAAATAGATCCTTTGAACTTACTGCTTTTCTCTAGCTGAAGTTTTGTATCCTTTCACCAATATCTTCCCAGTCATCTGCCTTCTGATCCAAGCCCCTGGTGACCATGATTCAACTCTCTATTTCAATGAGTTCAACATTTTTAGATTACACATGTAAATGAGATCATGTACTAGGCGTGTCTTTCAATGCATGGCTTATTTCACTTAACATAATGTCCTCCAGGTTCATGTTGTTGCAAATGATATGTTATTGTTTCTTTAAGGTTTAATAGTGCTCTGTAATGTATAGTAACATATTTTCTTTAGTCATTAATTTGTTGATGGCCACTTAGGTCAACTCCATACCTCAACTATTGTGAATAGTACTACAATAAACATGAAAGTTCAGGTATCTTTTCAAGATATTGATTTCCATTTTTTAGATACACACTTATTAATAGGACGACTGGACCACATGATAGCTTTGATATTTAATTTTTTGAGGAGCTTTCATATTGTTTTCCATATGATGCTATATTCCCACCAAGCATATTCAAGAGTTCCCTTTCTACCACATCCCCACCAGCACTTATCTTTTGTCATTTTGATAATAACTCATTTTAAAATGTGTGAGGTGATATCATATTGTATTTTAATTTGCATTTTTCTGATTATTGATGTTGAACATTTTTTTCATGACTGTTAGTCATTTGTATATGTTCTTTAGAGGAATGGCTATTCTGATTATTTTTCTGCATATTTGAAAAATTGCCCAATCTTGTCCATCTTTTTGTTTTCTTTGTTATTGAGTTGTTTGATCTCATTTATTTTGGATGTTAGCCCTTAACAAATGTATGGTTTGCAGATACTTTCTCTTTTTCTATAAATGGTCTCTTTCCACTGTCCTTCACTATGCAAAAGCTTTTTGGTTTGATGTAATCTGATTTCTCTGTTTTGCTTTTGTTGTCAGTCCTTTTGAATGCATCTCCTTTTGTCATTTCTATTATTGTTTATTTGTGTCTCCATTATTTTTTCTTAGCCTAGCTGAAGGTCTGCCAATTTTGTTTACCTTTTCAAAGAAAAAATAGCTTATAGTTTTGTGATATTTTGTATTATTTTTCCTAATCTGTATCAATTATTTCTACTTTGGTCTTTAGTATTTCCTCCTCACTTTGGACTTAAATTTTCTTTAGTTGTTGTTGTTGTTTGGTTGGCTGGTTTTTAGATCCTTGAAGTATAATAAGTTGTTTATTTGTGATTTTTTTTTCAGACTCACCTTCTTCTGTTTGAGACTCATTTCACCTGTAAGGAAACACATAAAATTCAAAGTGAAGGAATGGAAAATTATATTTTATATAATAGAAATCAAAAAGAGCAAGAGTAACCATTCTATCTGTTAAAAGAGACTTCAAGTAAAAAGACTCTAAAATGAGAGGAAGAACATTAAATAATGATTATCATCAATAGGATATAATAATTATCAATATATATATGTATTCAACACCAAAATACCTAAGTATATACAGCAAATATTAATAAATCCAAAGAGACAGAGAGACTGTAATGCAATAATATTAGGGAACTTCCATGCCTGGTGTTCAGCAGTAGATTATCCAGACAGAAAATAAATTTGGAAACAATTGGACATAAATTGCACTTTAGACCAACCGTACCTAACAAATATATTCTAAACATTCCATCCAACAGCACTAGAATATACATTCTGCTGAAGTCCCCAGGGAACATTCTTTAGGAAAGATCATTCGTTTGGTCACAAAACAAGTCCTAACAAATTTAAGATTGGAATCATATCAATTATCTTTTCAACCATAATTGTATGAAACTAGAAATCAGTACCTTGGAATTGCAAAAAATTTACAAATAGATGGAAGTTAAATAATATGTTCCTAATAATTAATGGGTTCCTGACAATTAATGGGATTTTTAAAAATATCTTGACAGAAACAAAAATGGAAACACAACATGACACCTCTTATTGGGTTAATTTATCTCTTCATTGAGATTTATAAAGCTTTCTGCCAATGTTGTGTGATCTTAGTAGGGGAAAATAACTAGATCACACTTTTCTTTGTAAGGTCATTACTCAAGTCCTCCTTTCCCTCAGGTGTTCTTGTTGTACAAAATTCTGAGATTGTCTAATTTAACATATTCAGATATGAATCCAATTTTCTGCATTGTTAAGGGAGCAGAAGCCATTTAATATGGTTGCAGGCATAGTCTATATTTTAGAATATTGCTTTATTTCAAGACAAATTTCTGGTTAAAAAAAAGATGGTGGTGGTTCAATATGTCTTTACATGTAACAGAATTTGGTATTACAGGATTTTATCTATTTCTTATGGTTTGAACCCTAAAACTGAAGAGCCCCTGTACGAGAACAAACTCAGCTGTCATCAGACATGGGAAAGTGTAGATTCTACTGCTCTGGAAGGGATGGCTTCTGGGATCTCCTGCCAGACCAGCTGCCCTGGTCCCCAGGTTCACTATGGGATCTCAGCTTCTCTAAGCCAAGGATATCTTTCCCTTAGGGAAAAGAAAGTTTGGACTGAACAAAAGTTTGAAAATTCAGCTTCTTTCTTTTTTGATTGTAGAAGAGACTTGTGAGTGATATTCAGAAGGGATTCGGAGTTCTTAAATGGGAGCTTTTCTCCCTGTTAATATCTGATGACATGTTGAACACCACCATCCCCTTTTTTAAAGCCAGAAACTTAACTTGAAATAAACCATTCTTTAGATACACACTTATTAATAGGATGGCTGGACCATATGATAGTCTGATCATTTTTAAAAAAATTTAAAGAGTTCCTGAGACATTAAAAGATTATGCAACTATTAATTCTTTGGATTCTAAATGGACATCTCCAGTACAAATGCTTAAGCTCTCGCTTCTGCTCACCTAAATCAGATGCCATTTACTTTCTGTTTTCCATTATCATTATTTGTGGAATATTCTTTTGAACTATTATGATTTCTGCACTTTGTTTTGTCCTTTTGGGTTTAAATATTTTTATTTAATTTTGAGGTGATACTAAAGGAAACAAAGTTAGCTTCTGCCTTCAGTCAAAATGGATTAATAGGACCTAATATTTTTCCACCTGAAATCCCAAGAAAGGAAGGAAGGAAAGAAGAAGAAAGAAAGAAATATATAAGACACTGAACTTATGTCAGTGAAGGACTGATTCTAGTGAGCTGAGCCCTGCAATTGTCCCAATTTATTGCCTGAGAGCACTTCCAAGACTAGGTACAGGGAGGAAGGAAAATGCAGGGTTAGTAATCAGACTCTGAATTGAGAAACCCCCAAAGTCCATGGTTGCTAACACTCTGAAGAGTTGAGCAGAGAGCTACACAAAGACAAAATCTATAGAGATTCAGAGAGGTGACTTTTCCAATATTTTTCAGAGTATAAATCACCTACATACTCATATACACACACTTATGGGTGGGTGAGAACTACTTTAGGTTAAAAAATAGCCACTTCAAAAGGTTAGAGAAACAGTATTTGACTTTCAAAAAGGGCTAGAAAAAAACAGTCCATATCACCTGCATTTGAAAAAAAAATTCCTAGGTCATTGAATAGATAAATGCCATATGTTAGTGATGGACGTTAGTTGGCCCTGGACTGTGCACTTTTAATGCTACAGTTTTAATAAATTTTAAAAGCAAGACCTGAAAGAAACTGTTTCTAGATAACTGCATTCAAGGAAAAAGCTCAAGAATTTCCCAATAACATTAAAATGTCACAACCTAAAATTCATATCTTTTAGCTAATAAAATATTACCAGGCATGCACAAAAGCAGGAAAATAGGACCTATAATGAAAAGAAAAATCAATCTATCAAAATTGATATTAGAATTATTAAACTCATTGGCATTAAACTGTGTTCCATATGTTCAAAAATTTAAGTGCAGACATAGAATGTGTGTGTACATTTTTAAAAAGAGTGAAAGAAACTCACATCAAACTGCTAGACATGAAAACTACAATGGGCAGGAGGAAAATTAGATTAGATAGAATAAATGATAGGTTAGAAATTGCGGTTTATTCAGTTTTAAAACATAGCAATTAATGAACTTGAAGATAACAATATATAAAATAAATTTTTTTAAAAATGAACAGAGAAGCAGTAAACAAAACAATTTAAAGTTGCTTGAAATACATTTTATTAAAGTCTCTAAAGGAGAGTAGGAGAGACAGAAAAAAAATTGAAGAAAATTTGACCACAATATTTTTCAGAAGCCACAGATCCAGAAATCTCAAGGGACCCCAAGTATAAAAAATAAATAAATAAATAAATAAATAAATAAACTTCACTGTGAAACATCATAATATCAAATTACTCAGAATCAGTGATAAAGAGAAGGAAAAGATATTATGAACAGAGAAATAAAGGCAAAAGTGTCCACATTTTTGTTGTAAATAGTTTAAGTGGAAAAAAAGTAACAGGCTCAAAGTACATAAAGGAAAAAATTTATGTACAGAAATCATCTCTTTCAAATACGAACACAAAAAAAGGGCAAAAGAATCTATCACCGGGAGACTCACAGAAGAGGAACTTTGACAGAAAAGTCCTTATTCCAAGTAAAATACTAAATGGAAATATTTGTCTACACAAAGAAATGAAGAGTACAGGAGATGATAGCTACATAGTTTAATTTATCTCTTGTACTTCCTATAAACTGTTTTCAAAATTACAATGAGATACCCTTATATTTTTTACAATGGGTAGCATTTTCAGACAATATGAAGTGCTGGAAAAGATGTGGTACAATTTGAACTTTCATACACTGCTGGTTGCAGTTCACAGAGACACTTTGCAAAACAGTTTTTTTCAGTTTCTTATAAAGCTAATAATGTACCTATTAAATATCCAGCAATGGCTAAGGATTTATCTAAAGGACTATAAACTAACCCAAAACCTATACACAAATATTTTAACAGCTTCATTCATAATCATCAAATCTAGAAAAACATTCATGTCTGTTGATTAGTGAATGAATGAATATAATACTACTCAGCAGTTAAAGGGGGGAAAGATACTGGCATTCTAAGAAACATGGACGAATCACAAATGCATTATGCAAAATGAAAGAGGCTACTCTGAGAAGGCAACATATTGTACGATTCCATTCATGTATTTTGGAAAAACAATCTTATAGGAATAGAAAGCAGATCAGGAGTTGGAGGAGAAATTGACTCAGAGTTGTATAGCATAAGGTCATTTAGTGAGTGATGTAACTTTTCTATATCTTAATGGTAGTGATGGTTATACAACTGCATTAATTTTTTTCAGTACATTTTTCTTTTTAGATGTACATGACAATTAATTTTTAGAACCCAAACTCCAAAGTTTGTATGCATGCTTTAATTTTTATCAGTACATTGTAGTTATACAAAATACTGAGGTTCATTTTGTCATAATCATAAAGCATGGAATATAATTTACTTTACTTCAGTCCCTGGTACTTCTCTTTTCCCTTCCCTCTTCTCTCTCCACTTTCTCCTTCTTCTACTCTACTGATCTTCCTTCTCTTTCTTTATAGGGTTTTAATTATTACTTTATGTATACATTACAAAGGTGAAATTCACTATAGTATATTCATGTATGTACCTAGCATTATCAATTTAATTTCTTTCTTTTCCCAATCTCTTTCCTACCCATCAGTTCCCTCCCTTAGCTCCACTGATCTCTCTTCAATTTTTATGGAATCACCCCTTCTTTCCTTATTTTGGTCTAGTTTATGCATATGAGAGAAAACATGTTTAAAGTGTGAGTGAAAATCCAAGTTAAAGTATTTTTAGCCAAAAATAAATACTGTGTGGTTTTGTCAATCAATTTATTTAATATTTATTTTCACCTATAAATGCCCTTGTAATGGTGCACAAAGTATAAATGAATGAAACAGAAATGGCATAGCAAGATAACGAAGAGACTATTACTTTGTTCTGGGTAGTAGCCAGTAGATGCAAAATGTTAAAAATCTGAGTATCTTCCATAATCATTTTAATAGAAAGGAAAAGGACAAATCTAAACAACAGGTTGCTTTCAAAAAAGTTACTGGGTACCATAGGAAATAAAATAAATACAAATGATTAAAATGTCATTCTTCTAAACACACACACACACACACACACACACACACACAAAGAGAAATAGAAGAAAGAAGTGAAAAAGCTGAGTTATTTTAACACCAACAATGTCTCTAAGATAAAATGAATAGGAAATACACTTTTTTGCATGGTGTGCATTGCAAAAGTGTGATTTGTTTTTCCACAACTCATATCACATTCTACTGTCCTAGGAAATCACTTGGCAAGGTGTCCAAGGATACAAATGTGATCTTTGCATAGATATGAGGAGATGAATCCTAAAGCCAAATTTGTTACCAGGGGTGGCAGGATACTTCAGGAAGGCATTTGATGAAAATTTGGGTGGACTCAGAAGAATAAACAAAATAAGAGGAGTTTTCTTTATTTATTCTTCTGCGGTTTTGTGTAACTGTGACAATCAGTGTGGTTGGAAATTAATGGAGGTCCGCATATATGACAATGTTACCATTAAGATAGTCATCAAATAGCCACACAAATATGAAATTTTAATCTATTTTAATTTTCTTCAATTATGTATGCACTTTTTTAGGACAGAGACCTCATATCACCCCCACTGTGATGATGAGGTAGGATATTTGTTACTGAAAACTGTTCTGAAGAGCAAAAGGCTTTAAAAATCATGTTCTCTCTCTCTCCCCTTAGAAATATAATAAACTGAAAACTTACCATAAGGTGAAATGGAGATAGCTTCACAAAATGACTGTTATTTTCTTTGTTTCTCAGGTAACTTTTGATTGAACTAGAATTGAATATATTTTTTAATTCTCTTTACCTGTACCATTTTATTGTCTTTGCATAGGAACTCATTTTTTCTCTTTATGATATCAACAGAGTTACATGAACTCTTCAAGAGGAGTGATGTATATACTGTGTCTGACATAATTGTTTTTTTCTTGGAGCAGATTTTAGAAAACATAACCATCTGCAAATTCTGAATCTGTGAGTGGAGACTGTATAAGCTATAGCACAGGAGAAATAAAGCAAATTCAAAGTGGGAGTATAAATTCACTTATCTCTTACAAAGTAGGAATACAGAAAAAAATGACAACATGTTTATTATGCAAATTTCAGTTATAACATGTTTGTTTTTGTAAGGAACCCCCCAAACAACATGTAAATGGAGAGTAGAATGGATTCTAGAAAAAACTATGTGTGAAAAAATACATACATGCGTGTGTGTTTGTATCAGTGAATTACTTTGAAAATTATGCCCTTATCTTAACAGATGGAAAAACAATGAAGTGATTTGCCCAAGAAGAAACAGATTCTATGTCAAAGAATGAGATAAAACCCAGTTAAATAGTACCCTATTGTGTTCAAAAGCAGATAGTTTATATTGGCATGTCATATATGGTGGTTCGGAGAATAGACCTTGGAGCCGGACTGCCTAGTTTTAATTTCAGTTTGACTATGTATGAATTCTGAGGGCCTTTACCTCTCTGCTCAGTGCTCTCATCCATAGAATGGGATGAGATTTGTTCCTGCCTGGTAGGTTTATTGCTCCTTTATCACACAACTATGATCTTAGGACTAGTTGTAAAAGCTTTATAAGCTGACTAATAGAGGGTAGAAGAGAAATTGAAAGGGGAAGAATGGGGGCATTCTGCATTTATTTCACACTGTGATTCCAAAGAAAGAATGGAACCACGAGAATCCCCCACCCCTGCCCTGTCAAACTAGGGGTCAAACAGTTATGCCAATCACATTCATTGTGTTCCACAAAGCTAGGTTTTGTCTGTGTTCACAAATGTAGACTTCCCTTATGCTAATTATCTCATAGAATCTAGATCCATTATTTTGTTTTCCTGACAATTTCACTGTGATCAGTAGCATTAGGCTTATGGAGAAATGAAACCAATCCATTATGGACCAAATATCAGAAATTTTCTGTTATATTTACTGAATCTTAGCTCATTGTTGTTTGTTCAAATTGTTGTTGATTTGACAGCTCAAATATAAAACTATTGGAAGGTGTTTCAGATATAAAGTAATAATAGAATAGCCAGTAGCTAAGTTAGTTTCTTCTGCTAGACTTTGTAAAATCTTGTATTGTTCTTTAAAATGATATGCATTATTTAAAAAGTGTTCAGAATTCAGTAGGACAAATTAGTTAACACACATAGTCCAGATAGATGAGTAAAAAATTTTATGTAGTTCAGTGTGTAAGCAAGCCACGGTACTGCTAGGAAAATTGATTCTCAAAGCTGAAAGTGATCTTGTTGAAAAGGCCTGAAAGGAATACGTAAATAGAGTCTTCATGTAACCTGATAGTACTAAAAAGAAAACTGGTGGGAGTAAACTTTATGCTTTGTTTTCTTGGATAACAAGTGATATGTGCAATAAAAAATCTTTGACTCTGATATTAGCATTAGAATTAAATAATTACTGAAATTATTATAGTACTGACATTTTCAATTAATTCGAGGTCTCTTATTTATGTTCCTCCCTTTCTTATACCAATTCTACAGCACAACAAAACTTAGACAATTCATACAATTTAGTGACATTCTAATGATTTTATGTAGGTAGAGCTGAGGACTCAACTTTTAGTGAACTATATATAAATTTCTCATACAGTTTCATGATCTTCCTGTTTCTTGACAATAAAATGTCAGCTTTTAAAGGACAGTGTATTACTAATTTCTCATGAATATTAGGAGGTAATTCATTCTCTTGTACTGTCCTCAATTCTCTTCCATTTTAGAATTGTCCCGTCATTTAAGACTTCCACATGCAAACAGTTTTTGCCTTTGAGGTGACAAGGACATTGTCGTTGGTGTGCAGAAATGCATCTTCAATAGGGTCCATGCTCACAAGAGAAGCTCAAATGACTATAGCTTGTCTTGACTGGGGTCAGCAGAACATCTGCTTTCCCATGTAATCCTGCATCTGATTCCTTTGGCTTTGAGGATCATAGTAAATAGAGTATGAAAAAGAGTGGGCGGAATAATTTGACATTGGTTTTATTTGGATAGAATTCATTAAGGATTTAAAAATATTTAGAACTTCAAAGCAGTCAATACTATGTGATGATTCTGAAATAATATAATTTTTAGATAAGCAGAATATACAGAGTATATCAACACAAATTCTGTGTGTGTCTATATATACACATATGTATATACACACGCAAAAAAGAAAACACAGTGCTAGATTTTCTGTAATGAAAAGTTCAGAATATTTAAATATAGGTACTCAAAATTTGACAGACCTAATGTTTGGGCCCATGGAAAGGCAAGTAGCAAAAATCTACAAATATCCAACTGTTGGATTGTGGGAAAAGGAATGATTTTTGCAAAATATCAGCAATAAACCTAGAATTAATTATTCTATGAAGTTCTGTGTGTGTGAATCACAATTCTCAGACACAAATAGTGCAGAAATTTGAAATAGGGTTTGTCAAACTGAGCTTCCTGAATCCTGAATCCTGTGGATATGTCCTTGGAGGTTTGTGAATTTTTATTTATTTATTTATTTATTTATTTATTTATTTTGGTTCATTGTACAAAAATGGAGTACAACTATCGTATTTTTCTGGTTGTACACAAAGTAGAATCATACAATTTGCATATTCATACATAACATAGGGTAATGATGTTTGTCTCATTCTATTATCTTTCCTTCCGTGCCCCTCCCCACCCCTCATTATCCTCTATACAATCCATCCTTTCTCCATTCTTCCCTTACCTCTCCCCAACCCCATTATGTGTCATCAACCACTTATCAGAGAAATCATTCGGTCTTTGGTTTCTTGGGATTGGCTTATTTCACTTAACATGATATTCTCCAACTCCATCAATTTACCTGCAAATGTCATAATTTTTCTGTTCTTTATGGCTGAATAATATTTCATTATATACCACAGTTTCTTTATCCATTCATCCATTGAACCGCATCTAGGTTGGTTCCACAATCTAGCTATAGTGAATTGGACTGCTGTAAATATTGATGTGGCTGCATCACTGTAGTATGCTGAATTTTTAATAATAGTTTTTAAATGCTTGATATTTTATAATATCAAACATGGTGATAAAAACTACTTAGAGAGGCCTGAGTGTAGTGGCACATGCCTGTAATCCCAGCTACTTAAGAGACTAAGCCAGGAGTATTACAAGTTTGAGAACAGCCTTAGCAACTTAGCAAGGCCCTAAGCAACTTAGCAAGACCTGCCTCAAAATAAACTGGCTGGGGATGTGATTCAGTGGTTATTGGGAACTGAGTAAGAAGGACATTTTAAAGTATTGAACACGTTAACTTCTAAAACTCTCATAAAGCTATGAAAATAATAACTATTATTTTCTCTCAGTTAATCAGATAAGGAGACTAATGTACAGAAAGTATTGTTTCAAGTCTAAGGTCATTTGCCAATATAAAAAACCAGAACATTATTTAAAATGATTGCATGTGTATTCTGAGTTCTGTGGCTCAACACATGCCTTTAAATAGTACAATAAAATGTTTATGTCCAGGTTTGCATTTTAGTTCACCTTAACTTTGATGCTGCACTCTTTATTAGAATTGTCTCACATTAATGAAAGAACTGAGGAAGACTTAATATATGATGTTTAGATAAATTATACATTTGTGTCATATAATTGCCATATAAATTCAGAACAGTCTGCAGATTTCCATTGGAGTTTGACAGTGGGAGACTATTAGCAAATTCATGTCTCATCAAACAGTAGTATTAATTATCAGGTCAAATATTAGAGTTGACTAGTTTAGTCATGATTCTTTTCATTCATTCTGTAAGCAGCATTATCAATTATAATAAATTTATTGATTTGGAGGTTTGCTTCATTTAATATATACATTTATTTGCTTCATGTGATTAAAAATAAAATATATTTCTACTTTTATATTAACTATAATTGAAATAAGTCAATAATAATTGCATCTGATAGAATTGTATCTACTTTAAAATATTATTCAGGTTTGGGAAATACTGGCTTAAATTGTCTCATTTGATGTTAACATTTTTCTGATAACTATGCATTTAACATCATTGTCTGATAGTCATATACATAGATATGAAGTACCCAGGCATAAAGTAAAGATTTTGAAAGAGTAATTATAGAGTATGACAAATTGGATTTTATTACTCCATTATCTACCTTCTAGCTGTGTGACCTTAGGAAAGTTACCTAAAGTTTACAACATTATCTCCTTTTCATTACAGGTCTGATACTTACTTTATAAATTTGTTTATGGTGATGATTCACTTAGATAGTGTGGTGTGATGATGTAATGTGCCCTAAAACAGTGCCCCATCAAAGATTCATAATAAATATTTCCCAAATCAATTTTCTTATTTTGATATTTATCTTCTGGGAAGCATAAACAGCAAATTTCACTTTTGCTTTATTCACAAAATGTAGCACAGAATTTCTTCAAGTAAGAATATACCACCTTCCATCCCAAGGATTCAGATCTTCTCTGTGTACATTGTCTTGCAGGGTCTCCCATTAAGTAAAGGATGGTAGTCACACTTGGAAGTCTATTGATGTGTTGGAGCTCTCCAGAGAAAGCTAACTAATTGCTTGTTTATCTGGAGAGAGAAGAAAAGAGAGAGGAAGAGAGTGCTCAATCTGCAGTCCCATGCTACAGACCTGAGAACAAATGGTGGTGTTCTTATATTAACCATAATTGAAATAAGTCAAAATAATAATTGCATCTGATAGAATTGTATCTACTTTAAGTCCAAATGCTGGTAGGATCAAAACCCCTCAAAAAGCCCATGTTTCATACCAAGTCCAAAAGCAGGAAACAATGCCCCTACTCACAGCAGTCAGACACAAATTCTTAGTTAAGGGAGATTCAGCACTTTGTTCCATTAAGAACCTCACCTAAATGAGACCCACTCACAGAAGGGAGGTCAAGCTGCAATCTATCAATTTAAATGTTAAACTCACCGCAAAACACACTAACAGACACATCCTGAATGATGTTTGACCAAATATCAGAAAAATAATACAAAAACTTAACTCTCACTATGTGCTATCAGTCTTGAACCTTGAGAGATGTTGTCAATCTTTGTAATCCAATAGTCTGATTCGGTTCAGAGCAACAAGTGTCTCTCCATTCATCAGAAACTTAAATTCACCTCAAACCATAACCTCCCACTTCCAAACAGACCTGGGGGCCCCTACCATGCAGTCAGCTGTCAAGGTGAATCCTCTTACAATCTTAGCGATCTGTTTGACATTTTCCTTATTATTGCCAAAAATGTAAGATGCTCTTGCTTTTCTTAACTTCATTGTTCCATTTCTGATTTTCTCATCAGCTTTGTACCAGTTCTTCCATGATATTTCATCCATTTTTACCTGTTTTTTTCCCTACCTCTCTGACCACACCTTTTAAAAGTTTCAACTTATTTTTTCCAAGTGGTAAAAGAGAATAACTACTGTCTTGACTTTCTTATTATCTTACAACTTCTACAGCTTCTCTGATTGATCTCATTCACTGTCATGGCTTTCTTTAATAATCAGTATCCTCAAGTTTCTCAGACTTCTGTCTTTAGCTTTAGTTCTGTGATTCACAAAATTTCTTAAAATATTATTTTCAACTTGATATCCTGTGACAACCTGAATCTTCAGTGAACTGAACTATTCATTTTCATGTGCTTTACCAACAAATGGACTATTTACGTTTTCTAGCTCAATGATTGGTGCTATTGTTTTCTCTGTTATTGCTATTTTTATGGGTAGGAGCCTGTCAGAGTCCTCACTTTCTCTCTCACTTCATGTGTCTAATAAATCACTGAGATCTCAGACTACATATTACATTCATCCACTGGGGAGAGCATCCCTATATCACTTCCCTTTTCCAGTCCACCTTTATCTCCTACTGAGTTACAACCATCGCCTAACTAAAGGTCCTCCTTTCTTTATTTTTGTTTCTTTTCAAACCTTCTTAGAAGGCAGCTTGCTTAGAAGGCCACTATATAATATCTCTGCTTAAAATTCTTTAAAGCTTTCCTATTATCTTTATGACACAGGGCAAAATCACTGTAAAGCACTGTATCATTCAATTCTTACTTTTATCTGGAGATCACTTATGAATAATGGTGCAAATGATTTTTCTGTATTGATCTTATATTCAGAAATTTTGGACCCATTAACAGTCCATGATTTGTATACTTTATTTTTCCTACTTTACAGAGAATGCCCTCATTAACTAAAACTGATTATTGTTTTCCTTATTTTTATGTTTTCTATTCACCACCAAAAATCTCCAATATAATGGTGAATAGGAGCAGTGATAGTATTCTTATACTTCGTTGACTTTAATAGGAAGTTTTAAGATTTATGTTTGATAGGGTGTTTGTTAAAGTTTACTAAAGACATGAATAAGCTTTTTTAATCAAGCGAAGCAAGCTGTTAATTTCTTAGTTGAGAGATTTAGTCTACCCTTTCTATTTCTGAATGGTTGTCTAGAACCATACCATGAATTTTCTTCTATCACAATATAATTTCAAATAATACTATGCTAATTTAGATGTGATATATGATTATTTTTTATTTTTAAATTTTTAAATTTTTTATTTGTTCTAATTAGTAGTACATGACAGTAGAATGCATTTATACATTTTGATAGCTCATACATAGATGGAGTGTAATTTTTCATTTTTCTGATTGTACATATTGTAGGATCACCTTGGTCATGTAGTCACATATGTACATAAGGTACTAATGTCTGTTTTACTCTACTATGCTTCCTACCCCATACTGCTTCCCCTCCCTTCACTCATGATTCTTAAAACAGTATAACAAGTCCTGTTTTCCTCCACAGTTCATTGATTTCATTTGTATTAATGCACTTTGTTTATAGGTATGACTCTCCCAGGTGGAAATAAATGGAGATAGTTATTTGGTGATTTCAGGCCTCCCAAAGAGGAACTGCTAAGAGCCCAGAGGTGTCCCTGGATGTCCTAGACTAATGGTCACACTCAAGGCATTATCTTGAATAGTTGTTGCTAGAAATATCCAATAATGTTGCTTTGGAGATAAAGTTTATGTAGCTTCTTGAATGAAGTAATGTGTGTTACTTTACTATACTTACATCAATCCCAAACTCATGACAGATTTTTGAACCGTGAGAGAGGGCGATGAAGTGAGTGAAATGATGTTCTAAGGCAAACATCTGGAATAGACCCTGTGGGTGACTGGGAAAACACGCTGCCCCTCTCCCTTCCTGCACCATTCAACAGTGAGCAAATGCACCTGTTGGACTGTGGTGTACAGCGGGAACAGAGATAGCTTTTTATGGACAAAAATGTTGAAATAAATAAAAATGTTAAGAAACCAGAAAGAACAAAGTGCTACAAGACTTGAATCTTCTCTTCCTGAGGAGATGTAAATACTAACACAAATTCAATAAATTACCCTCCTTCCGGAAAAAGAAAAAGGTGAATGACTGTAATCTGAGAGTAGCCTATCTTCAGATTTTCCCAGTGTAATTCAAATCTAAGGGGAACCCTTGGGAAATATTTATTAGCCAATTTGTTCAGTACCCAGGTAGCACAAATAAATGTCTTCTGACTATAATTTTTAGTGAAGATCTATACTGAAGAAAAATGGAAACTTCTTACTTTTAGTAAGAAGAAACTTTTAGTCCTTTTAAAATAACAGGGTCACTTGGACCAAGATAAGGAGATCTATGTTTTCACATAAAAATTATTAAATTTGCTTTATTTATTTTGAACAACTACTTAACAAGTGCAATTTATAAATCATAAAAAATGAGCCAGAAAAAGAAATCATCCAGCAAACAAGTTCAGCATTATTTTTCTTAGATGAAATGCTCTGAGAATAGAGAAAAGATATCTGAACAATGCTACGTTAAAACAAACAAACAAACTATACATTAAGAATCCCTTTGTATTTGATGTTAGTTTTCCTGTCACTATAAAGACAGTTTAGGCACATAATGAATTCTTACTGCTAGGAGACAAATCTCAGTAGGCCTTAGCATAACCTTCTGGGCATCAACAGTTTGTGCCCAGACCTGTAGAAGGAATGAGTGTAGGAGATATTGTTAGTATATGAGACCTGGAAGGAGGATGAATATTCCAGTTATCCACAAGCTATGTGTTATTTCTTTCTTGATCATCCCTCTAAATTAAATTCCTTGGAATATTTAAGAAATGACATAGGGAAAATCAAGTATGGATGAATACAATGTTTATATCATATTTCCATTTTTACCAAATTTGTGTGAACACATTTGTAGTACAGAAACATACTACAGTGGAAAGGATTTTATCCCATTTTGTTATTTTAAAAATGAAAAGGAAAAGTTTATATTTTGTATTGAACTTAGTGTCACAGAATTTCACTTGTGGCAGAAATGAACAGAGAACAGCAGATAGCACTTGTGTGCCTGAGTGATTGGTGATTAAGTGATGCCGTGGCTGCCACCAGTGCTGCTGTTTCCATCAGTTATCTCTTCGTGTCTCGTTGTTCTTCTGCTTTATCAATCTTAGGAACAAGACAGGAAACCTGGCACTAAAGAGCAATTCTGGATGCTATGCCTTGAAAGCCATGTTAACACCATTTCATTAAGTAATCAGTCCATTGTTTTAGTGTACATTTGATATTATCCATTAATTTAAATTTCAGTATTTCAGATTGGAAATTGGTAAACTCTCATATTTAGTGCTATGACTGTGTCAATATGAAAGCCTGCACAGATTTACAAAGTAAATAAAAAATCTTAGTGTTTTCATGTACTTTCTAGTAATTAGAATACATTTGGTAACACAGTAAAATTCAAACATATTTAAAAAGGCAGTCTTTGTATTGTTTGTTCTTCTTGATTAGGATCCACTAACTGTTCCAATTAGTTACCATTCAATAATACATTTTCTCAATTTATGGTTCATTGTTACTTGCAACAGATTCACTGGAGGTATGTGGCAGATGCGTCAGATTAGTTTGTTCAATATAGAGTAGAAGTTAGAGCAGCTTTTCAAGGTTCCCCTCACTTTGTTTTGTTTTGTTTTGGGTACTAGAGATTGATCCCAGGGGTGCTTAACCACATCCCCATCACTTTTTGAGATGGTCCCACTAAGTTGCTTCAGGTCTTGCTCAGTTCCTAAAGCTGTCCTTGATCTTGGAATCCTGCCTCTGCCTCCTGAGTCTCTGGGAATAGATGTGCACCACCACAGCTGGCTCCCTTCACTTTAAATTAGATATAGGACTATCTTCTTCAAGTAGATCAATCCGTGAGAATTGCAAAAAGGAAATGAATATCAGGAAAGAGAAGCTTTGCTTCCCTATTTCTTTCTGATTTCTGCTACTTGTAGGATTAGATCTTTCTAGTTCAGGTGTAGGAGGGGCCCCCTGTCTCAACCATAGCTATTCAATGCTAACAGGGAAGGTGTGTGCTGTCCATTTGGCTGGCATGCATTTTGGTAGATACTGCCTAATTCCCTAACTTCCTTAATGACAGGTGAGGGAGCTCTTTTCATGGTTAGTTTTCATCGTGTTCTTTGGGGAATTATTCCTGGAAGCTAAATGTGGAGCCAAGTATTCTAACCTTCCCAACATTTTGTAAATATCTGATTGTCTCTTTGATGAAACATCTTTCATTGAAACTAATCAATCAATGGTCTTATCTGAAACCTAATGGACACAAAATGTTTATTAAAAATGCAAATTTAGGGTCCCATCCCAAATTAATTTTATTAGAATCTCTGGAAGTTTTTTCAGGTATATTTAAGCAATCATTGTAGGATATTTTTGTATGAATAAAATTTGCTAGTTACTTATGTGACAAACATTATGGTAATAAAATTCTAGAAAGATATTCTATGGATTACTATGAATTAGTAAGTTGGCCAGTGAAATTCAGTTTAAATTGTCCCTTACCAGCATATTACTGCCTTCTTTGTCCATAGCCCTCCTTCTAAAAAGTCCTTTATATATACATCACCATGTTGTGTGCCCTGTGATCTCATTAATTTGGCCAAATCACAGGCTTGAAAGCCATCATTTATATAAACCAACTAATAATAGAATATGGAACAGGAGATCTACCCAAGGTACATACTTTATTTTGAATGGTAAAATAATCTAACATGAAAATATTCTCTCAGCTAAGAGATTTGAATCTGAGACACAACGCAGACAGTGGAGTGATAGAAAAGCAGAGAATAAAGAATAGTGTGGTATCTGTGAAGATTAGAAGTCATCATTAAAAATACAAATTAAACTAATAGAAATAGAGCAATAAAATCATAGACCAAACATAGATAAAATACCACAAAGCAGACTAGAAAGAGTAAAGGACACTAAGTATATGGTATCTATTGCTACAGAGGTGCTGTGTTTTGAACTCTGGTCTGGTTTCTTAGTCTGAGTTGCACAATTAGGGAGGAAATTCCTCATTTTCATCTTATAAGGATTGCTGTTGTATCTAACCATATATTTTACCTTCAAGGTTCATTCTCCAAGCTGTTCTGCTTATTGGCATCTAACATCTCCTATCTAAGGTCATTTCTCTCCTTGGAGACAAGCCATATCTAAGTACATACAATCTGTAAGAATCATGACACCCAACATTCCTTGCTTATTATGTGATACAACTCCTCACAGTCATTCCAGCTCTCCTATGGGATAGGCTGAGGTCTCTCTTATACCAGACTGAATCTCAGCTTTACCATTTGCTCTGTCCTGTTTTCTTCAATCTCTCATTTTGATTGTTCCAAAGAGTATATCCCAATACATATTCTGTATCTGAATTTTGGTTTGAAACTTTTTTCTCAGAGAACTCCATCTGTGATCCATTTCCCATATGTTCTCAAAAGAAGTTCCAGCTGTCTCAAGGAATATGAGGCTATCTCTGACTTTACAACCTAAAAAAATCAAAAAACTATGTTTTAACCAAAATTAATCTTTTTTTTTTTTCTTTTTTTTTTTGTTGCTGGGGATTGAACCCAGGGGCACTCAAACACTGAGCCACATCCCAGCCCTATTTTGTATTTTGTTTAGAGACAGGGTCTCACTGAGTTGCTTAGGGCTTCGCTAAGCTGCTGAGGCTGGCTTTGAACTCACGATCTTCCTGTCTCAGCCTCCCAAGTGCTGGGATTACAGACGTGCACTACCCCAGCCCAAAATTAATCTTAAGATTCAACTAAGTATTTTAAGAACTTAACTTGCTTTCAGCCTTTGAAGATGATGACATCTTCAAAGCTTCTGTACTGGAATTATTTGCTGAAATATCTTCAACTTATATAATGGTTTTCCTAATATAACTATTTTTCTCTTACAAATGTTTATTGTTGTACCTGAGTTTTCCTAATTAAATTAATTGTTTATTGACTAAAATTAAGCTTAAATTAAGTTACAAGTTCTCATTTTATTAAGTGTCAAATTCTCAGGGATAACAACAAATTTTAGTTGGTTCTATTTTGATATCAAATATAACTAGATGTGCTCGTAAAGACTAACATACTTTTGCTTCTTCATATATGAAGAGTTGTGATAATTTTGGAGCATATTAAGAAAGATTCAACAACTTTGGCCTTTTTCCTGAGCACAAAACTATAGGAAAACAGACATGAAATCACTATTCAACATGACAGCTGAACAACAGTGAACAGACTTTTAATAGATATATTTCCTAATATTGATCTTCATTTGTTCAAAAGCCAAGAAAATAATGTATCTAGTGCAGAGTCATCTACAAATATGACTACTCATTGGGAAATGTACAAATTGGAGCAGCAAAAAAATCAATCAGATTTGAATTAAGAATGCTGTAAACTATAATATTAATATAGGTTGCATACTGTGCCAACAAGTCTGGAATATACTTTCCAGTTTTCTTCAAACCTTAAATGCATCCTTGGTTAGAAAATACCATGGTTCTCTTTAGGAATCCATTGTCAATAGGCATTCAAGTAGAATGACTGCTGATATTTATACTCTCTTTAACGGTAGAAGCCTGAGTCAAAAATATTCATAGCTTTACTAGTATTTTTTATTCGATTGGCTTTCAAAATATGCTCATGAACTATCAAATCCGTCCAGGTAAACTAAAGCTAACTCGTTTGGTAGTAAACATAGTTTGTACCTACAGTTGCATTTATTATATCACTATTTT
Source organism: Glaucomys volans (assembly GCA_020662805.1). Lineage (NCBI taxonomy): Eukaryota > Metazoa > Chordata > Mammalia > Rodentia > Sciuridae > Glaucomys > Glaucomys volans. Next base: position 23,554 of record JAJEJO010004761.1, read on the forward strand.
AATAGAAAAAGTTAAAGCAATTTGAGAACTTACATTGTACCCTGATATTGTGATCCAAACTTCTGTAAATCCTCTTTCCCAATATTTCCTTCTTTGTTCCTAGTTGTTTCCCAATGTCTCAGATATGCTACTCTCTCTTTGACCTGGGTTGGGAGAAACTGTCGCAGGTCCTTTAGGCAGTGCCCTAAAAGGCTGGGGAAACCTGTTGGTCATCCTACTCTTCTCTTTACAGGGGAAACTTACAGGCTAGGTAGTTCCCTTTTAGTGCTGAACTATAGCAGGCTGGAGCATGGAATAATGCAGGCAAATTAAACCTTTCTTCCTACACTTTCTGCGTGATATTTCTCTCTCTCTCACTCTCTCTCTCTTGCTCTCTCTCTCGCTCTCTCTCTCTGTACTGTATTACTCTATTGTTGCACTTCCTTAGCTTCTGATGTCTCTCAGAGTGTTTTATTGTTCATGGATAGATATCTAATTGTTGTGTTTTTTGGGGGAATGAAGTTTGGTATATCCTTTCCCATCATCCCCCAGATGTCACCCCTTTATCATCTTTTACATTTTCTTCATCTTCTCCATCTTTGTGTTTTCCTTTGGTTTATTTTTCAGTTTTACCAGTTATCTGAATTCTTTGCACAAGAAAATGGAGGGGCCAGGAATGCTGTCAAAGGGTGTCAGTGAATAAAAGTTTCGAGCATTCATTTAGGATCACTTATTTTATATAGTCACCTACCACTTCAAATGGATTAAAAATCTTCCCATGCTCAAAGTCAGAAGCACTTAATAAAAATATCTTAAATTTTCTTCAACTTCATGCCTGTGGCTGTAAAATGTGAATAAGATGCATAATTCAAAATGGCATGTGACTAAGTGAGATAATGTATGCCAACAAGCCATGAAAAATGGGAACTTAAGATGTCACCTCTTCCATTAACCTCTCATCAACAACTATATTGGATATGTGGTAGGGTCAATCTGGCATTCCACTTTGTTTTCTGTAAAAATACTGCACTGTACCTCTATTGGATGACCTTACCTTTCCCATTCTCTTCCAAGTAATTTGAGTTTGACTCCCCCATTACTCTAGAGGTGACTATGACTCAAATCATTCATAGTAGCAATTCCACTTAGTTTTAAGTCACCAAGACCATTTTGTTTCTTCAATGACACTAACAGGTGTAACAATTTTTTATTTTATTTTGGTTCATTGTACAAAAATGGAGTACAATTATCATTTTTCTGGTTGTACACAAAGTAGAATCATACAATTTGCGTATTCATCATATACATAGGATAACGATGTTTGTCTCATTCTTTAATCTTTCCTTCCCCACCTCTCCCCACCCCTCATTTTCCTGTATACAATCCGTCCTTTCTCCATTCTTCCCTTACCTCCCCCCACCCCCATTATGTGTCATCAACCACTTATCAGAGAAATTATTTGACCTTTGGTTTTTTGGGATTGGCTTATTTCACTTAACATGATGTTCTCCAACTCCATCCATTTACCTGCAAATGTCATAATTTTTCTATTCTTTATGGCCGAATAATATTTCATTATATACCACGATTTCTTTATCCATTCATCCATTGAAGGGCATCTAGTTTAGTTCCACAATCTAGCTATAGTGAATTGGGCTGCTATAAACATTGATGTGGCTGCATCACTGTATTATGCTGATTTTAAGTCCTTTGGGTATAGGCCAAGGAGTGGGATAGCTGGGTAAAATGGTGGTTCCATTCTGAGTTTTCTTTACACCAAGAATACAAATAACTAAATCAATAAATGGGCTAAGGAATTGAACAGACACTTCACAGAAGAGGATCTACAAGCAATCAAGAGATATATGAAAAAATGTTCAACATCTCTAGTAATAAGAGAAATGCAAATCAAAACTACCCTATGATATCATCTCACCCCAATTAGAATGTCTATTATCAAGAATACAAGCAACAATAGGTGTTGATGAGGATGTGGAGATAAAGGTACACTCATACATTGCTGGTGGGGTTGCAAATTGGTACAACCACTCTAGAAAACATTTTTTTTTTAAAGTTGAAGTTATAAAAGTTAGGACTCACCCAAACAAACAGATGGGTGGTGTAGGAGAAGGGTGTTGTATTTTACACATGCATTCAGGGGAATATGGTAAAGCAAACTGTTCATCATCACATGTGCTTTATTCTGTACCTCTGAGGCTAACATCTGCAGGGGGAAAAGGAGTACACAGAATCATGTGGGGATATTTCAGTGGACCAGGCCTGGAAGTTCATATATCAATGTTATCCTCAATCTATTGGCTAGAATTCATTCACATGCTGTTAGAAGCCAATAACCTGAAGGAAAAAAAATATCTACTACTTCACTATGCTATGGAAATAGTGAATTCAGTTAACAACACCAACAACAACAAAAGTAGCCACTTTAGCCACACTGTTGGTTAAGAAACATTCTTCAGTAGAAAAATAGAAATAGAACCCAGGAGCATAGAAGATTATAGATGCCAGAAGAATTTAAGATTCTCTATGACTCTTGAATGAAATAGAAAAAAGAAAGGATCAATTGAGAGAGAAAAATATATACTGGTTATATTATTGAGGCCCTTATTCAAACCATAAAAGATACTACAATAACCCTTGAGTTTACATTTTTTTTATTTTTAGTTTTAGCTTAGGAAACTTTGATCTGAGGTTTCTGTAGTTAGTGAAGGAATTTTGACTCTTAGAAACCAATGGTTGAGATTATTGACTATGAGTAGTCCCATAAACACTATTTTTATTTATCTATATAAATAAACACTAATTTTATTTATTATTATTTATCTATAAAATAGTTATATTAAATGACAGAAAAATTTATGGCCAGTTTAGTTTATTATTTTTAATGATTTTAGCAAGAGTTGAATCAACAACTAGAACTCATTCACAGAGATGGGGTCTATAACATAAATAATAAAGAAGGCATAATTATTTCCTTGAAGATGCATATTCAAAGAAAATAAATCAGATAAAAACAATGATAAATAAAGTTTTAGATGTGTTCATGGATTCAGATACTATGTATTGGAGTCAAGAAGTACCTAGCCTTTGTTCAGTAAGCTGGATAGAGAGGATAGTGTGTTAGTCAGCTTTTCATCCCTGTGACCAAAATACCCAACCAGAACAGCTTAGAGGACGAAATGTTTATTTTGGGCTAACAGCTTCAGAAGCTTATTTCATGGTCAGCCTATTCCATTTCTCTGGCCCAAGGTAAGGCAGAACATCATGGCAGAAAGACCTGGAGGAGGATAGCTATTCAGCTCACAGAAGCCAGGATGGTGGGAGGGAGAGAAAGAGAGAGAGGGGTAGGGGAGAGAAGCAGGAGATAAAATATAATCCCCAGAGCACACCCCTAGTAATTTACTTCTTCCAGACATATCCCACCCACCTGCCTATAGTAACCACTTAGTAATCCATTTAAATTATTAATCCATCAAATCGATTAATCCACTGACTGTTATAGCTCTCATTATCTAATCACTTCACCTCTGAACATTCCTGCATTGTCTCATGAGCTTTTTGGGAAACACTTCATATCCAAACCATAATGGATGGTCAAGAAATTCTTCCTGAGAGCTGGAAAGGAAAGAGGAAAAGAAAGGTGGGGGCAGGTATTACGAAAATAAAAGATCAGAAGAGGAAAGGGACCAAGGGGGTGGGAGATGTGAAGGAGGGAGGAAGTGCTAAGGAGTGATATTGACCAACTTATATTGTTATATTGTGTACATGTACAAATGTAATAGAAATACCATCATTATATACCATTCAATTATAATTCAATAATAAAAATAGGGGGAAAATTCTTCCTGAGAAGTTGGCACCTGATTGATTCATAATTAAGATTAGAAAGAATTAACAAAACAAACATTGAACAGAGATGTCTCGCCATCTAGGGCTGAATAAATGATATCTTAGTGAAAAAAACTATATTTGCAATAGAAAATTTTGTGGCACTCAAAATTTCTGGAATATTTGGTATCAGCCAGTCAGAGTAGAAATGACAGATACGTATGAGAGCAAAATGAGAGAAAGTACTGCTAACAGCTCTTCAAATGATTATGCATGTGAACCAATGAGGGTATTAAAAGGAAAAAAATATATATGATAAAAGAGGAAGAGAAGGGAAAGAAATAAGCAACTGAAAGCTAACCTGGTAATAGACTTCAAAATGTAATTATTTGAGTCTATCTTTCTTGGCCCAATAACCAACATGTAAATAAATGTGTGTTTTGTGAACAAATTTAACTTCTAGACAAGATGGAGTAATAAGAATTGGACTTATCTTTTAGCCCAAGACAACTAAATGGGAAGATAAATACAAAAAAAAAATTGAAACATAAGTCATCTGTCAATAAAAGGTAGTACTCTTTATGAGACAGAAAATAAGTAGAGAATTCTTAACATTTCCAAGGCTCACTACATGGAGAGAGATTTCAGGCTTCAACACAAAGAAGAAGATAGACACAACCTACAGAAGAACTTTCTCAATGAAGAGATGGACCTTAGAGTGTGGGGAGAATGAGACTTCTAGAATTCACAGAGCACAGTACTGGCAAAGAAACTACAGCACAGAAAGAGAACGTATATTATGTATAGAACATTTTTTTAGTTTTCAGCAGTCAGCACCTCTGTGTGAAGGAAAACGAGAGAAGTCTGACAAAGCAATCTCCAAATAAGAAGACTGTTAGATATGAGATAAAGTAGATAAGGCTCAGACAGGTCTGAGAATAGTGCCCATTTCCAAAACCGTACACTAAAAACCTATAGTTCGTTGACTTTAGGGTACCCAAAAGGGTCTTATTTCATCAGTGAACAAATTCATTGATGAATTAATAATCTGATGATATTATTGGGAAGTGGTAGAAACAATAGACAATAGGGAATTGTGTGAAAAAAACAGGTCACTGGGGCCATGCCCTAGAAGGGTATATCTTATTCCCTGATCCCTTTTTCTCTCTCTTTCACTCTCACCCCTCTCTCTTTCCCTCTCCTTCCTGACTACCATAAAGTGAGCAACTGTCCTCTACCACACACTCTCCACCATGATGTTGTGCTTCACCATAGACCTATAGCAGTGGAGTCCAACAACTATGGACTGAAACCTCTGAAACCATGAGCTAAATAAATTTTTCTTTAAGTTGATTGTTCAAGGTATTTTGTCCCAACCATGAAAAAAGCTAACACAACTACCAGAAAGTAAAATTTCTTACTTTTTCTATAATTTCATTTAAAAATAATTTTTGAAAATACACTTTGGAAACAAATTATTTAAGAAGTAAGAGATGCAATAAGAATTATAAATTGATGATAGCAATACTAATTTAAAAAACCATAAAATGGCAGACTACTAACAACAATGAGTGTTTATGGGAAACAGGAAAATTATAAATAAAATAACATCTAAAATAGGAATAAGTGGAATGAAGCTATTTTAAGGGACCTGTATTCTTTGGAAAGAAGCAGCATATTGAAATATTGTACACTTTACTAAGTTAGGTAAACCTCTTAAAATTTTGAGAATATTCACTGGCAAAATAGAAATGAGTATGAAACTAGAGTGTATAGTTTACCAAACATTCTAGGAGGAAAAAAATAGAATGAGGAAACACCCTTTAAAAATGGGAATAAAGCCGGGCACCGTGGCACGTGCCTGTAACCTTAGCGACTTTGGAGGCTGAGGCAGGAGCATCACACGTTCAAAGCCAGCCTCAGCAAAAATGAGGTGCTAAGCAACTTAGGGAAAACTAGGGCTGGGGTTGTGACTCAGTGGTCAAGTGCCCCTGAGTTCAATCCCCAGTTACCCAAATAATAATAATTAAAAAACAGGAATAAATACAAAGGAATTCTGAAAAATGAGAACAAATAGATATAATTAAGATAAAAATCAACATAAATTTTCAGAAATCTCTAGAAACAGATTTGTCTGGATTTTTTTAAACAACTGTCTTTAACTGTATGTAACATGTAATACCACCAATTTTCTGCTGATGTTCCAGAATTAAGGCTCGTGAGGTTAAAGTTTCTCTGAAAGATCTTTTAGAGCTCCAGATCAAGCAAGTGCTCAGCAATTAATGGAGCTATTGAAGGGATACAGTCCTCAGCTTGAGTGAGCTACTGCAGGCCAAATATATGGCATTTTAGCACAAAAAGAGCAATATGTTGTTATTATATTTACAATTTTATATTAGCATTAACACATTTTTCAAATATTTCAAGAATCCTTAAAATTTCTGAGAGTGGAAGGTGTAGGGGTGGGGAAGAGTAGTGCCAGAGCACCAGAGCACACAAATGGGATAAAATGTTAATAATCAGTGATTCTATTTTTTAGAGCTTTGAAATAGTTCATAATAAAAATATGCCTATAAGCAGTTAACCATAAAATTATACTCAACCTACTCTGCAAAATGCTGTCATAATATAAATAACAAACATTTGAATATCTTGCAGATTCTTCTGTTTTTCTTTTTTGCAGTACTGGGAATCCAACACTGGGCCTCAAGAAAGCAAGGCAAGCACTCTGCAACTGAGCTATATTCTGAGCCCAAGTTCTGTACTTTTGATGTGATAATAATAAAGCAGAAACCAAAAAGAAGAAGAAGATATGGTAATGGTTAATATAAAAACAAAATGTAGACAGAAAGTCATTTATTTATAGTTCTGGCCAATTAACAGCTCTCTTCTTCCAGGATCCATTCTTATACCACTAAAACTCTGGACAAAACACAACAAGCATAGTTTCTGCAAGGTGGAAAGAATGAGAACTACTTAGGGGTCTCAAGCTTTGAGGAATGACAGAGGTGAGACACCTGCTTTTTTTGTTTTGTTTTGTTTTGTTTTTTTATCTCCACATAACTCAGAGAAAGTCCTGTAGAAGTCTAAAGTCCAGAACCACTTAGAGACCCCCTCAAAAAAATCTCCAAGATAAACCCGTTCCTCTACCCAAATGACCAGTTAACTGGTGAAACGTTTTAGGCACTATCCACCACACTCCTGCCAAACACCAAAGAAAAACTGCTTCTGAAGCCATCCCACCCTCTGTGTTTCAGGAGGATGAAGTGTATTAGTGTGAAAAGTGAGAAACTGATCTTTTGCCTTCTTGTGGAAGCAGAAGTCAGGCTCCGCCACCACCCCTTCCTGTGGACAGAAGTCAGGTTCTAATCCTTTTGTTAACAGAAGCTAATCATCCTTCTGTCTACTCAAGGGAGAGAACTGAGCTTCCATCCCCACTGAGTGGTAGCTATGGGATTCAGTGAGACAGTGCAAGATTGTGCTAGTCACCACTTAGATTCATAGCCCACTAATCCCTGGTTGTTGGGTTCCAGTGAGAAACTAAACTTCCATCTCTACCTGGCATGAAGTAGACAGAAAGAGGAGGTATGTCCCTCTTTCCTGTGTCTTACATTGCAGATGGGAATGTGAAACAGTATAGCCACTCTAGAAAACAGTCTCTCAGTTTATTACAAAAATAAACAGGTCATTACTTTATGACTCAGCAACTGTACTCTTGGGAGTGCAGAGAAATGAGAACTCTTATTCACAATGAAAACATATTTGTATATACCTAGCAGGTTTATTCATAATACTCACAAACTGGAAACAATCCCCAATGTCCTTCAATAGGTAAATGACTAAACAAAAGTTGGTATATCCATCCTAGGGAATAATAGTCAACAACAAAAAAATGAACTAATAAGTGCAATACTTTTATAGATCTCAAGGGCATTACACTGTGAACAAAGTCAATCTCAAAGGTTTCATACGTCATGACTCCATTTGTATAATATTCTTGAATTGACAAAGAGATGGAAAATAGACTAAACTTTTGCCAATGCTGAAGTGAAGCTGGGAGAGGTTGGTTGTTGTGGTTATAAAAAAAATAACATGAGGGATCTTTGTGACAGAAATATTCTGTGTCTTCATTGTGACGGTGGTAACATGAATCTATGTATGTGATGAAGTTTTATAAAACTAAACACACACAAATGAATACATGTAAAACTTGAAATCTGAGTAAGTTTGATAGATGGTTTCAGTGTAAATTTCTTGGTTGTGATTCTGCTCCATGTTTATGCAAAATGTTATCTTGGGGGACAATGAATGAAGAGTCATAGGATGTCTCTGTATTGATTCTTACAATTGACTGTAATACAGAATTATCTCAAAATTTTTAAACTAATTAATAAAATGGAAAGTAAAATGGATACCACATCTAAAGCAAGATGCTAGGTCATGCAAAAGTTGCAAATGGGTATCTGGTAATTAATTATGTAAACTAAGCTATTCATTCACCTCGAAATTATGAGAGGTTTAAGATACAGAGTAAAGAATTTGAAGTAAAAGATGGTTGTTGGTGAGAACTGAGAGTTACTTTGGTTTCACGTTTCTCCCAACACCCATACGCTGAGACAAATGTATGTCTTTCATCTTAAATCTAGAGAAGAAACCTTGATGGAATCACTCAGAGAACCACTCAGAGGTTTTTTGTTCCCTAGAAGTTCATGGACACTGAGGACCAGTATCCATCTCATAGTTGAATTTTTCATGGTAGGACTATATGTCTGATGTACTGCTCTGACAAAAGTACAGAGATAGTTTGCTGCATATGGAAAATACTCCAGCATTCTCAGTGTTTGTGTGTCCAAATGTCCGAGGATTTGTTGTGGATACATGTGGCATAGATATAAGAATGAGTAGATGATAATCAGGACCTAATAAGGAATACTCAGCAGATAAAAGAGGAGTCAGTCAAAATGGTAGTGTATTTGCCTTCATCAAGGTAATGGCGGATGAAAGATTCCCCAGGGTCAGAAGTTGCCCCACAAAGCCCCTGACAATCAACTTGGACCTAGATGTTAAATCATTTTTGTTAGTCAATTAAGAATCCCCCCCCCCACACACACACCTTACCTTTCTCCTTTTAGGATACATTGTGTTGTTAGGTAATTTACCCACTTGTTCTTTGATCATATTCTCTGCTCTGGCTCTATCCTATTCTGTATTGCAGGAACTTCATTTCCCAAGATCCTTGCCCACTATTACTTAGGCCCTGTTGTGTATCTCTTGTCTCAAAGTAATTGTCTGCGGGAAAAGAAAACGCATGTGTAAAGCATACATTAAAAAGCATCAAAATATATTAATGGAGTGAGCCACAAGCCATTCAGCTTAAATGAATTCCGTTATATGAGAGTCAGATGGATTTATTTGAATGATCCAACTCAATGGAAACCATTTTTCTTTTCCAATCTCCATCCCCCGTTTCCCTTCTGTCTCTCCTCCTTTCATTCTCTCTCTCCTCCTCTATTCATCTTCCTTTCACTTCTTTTTTTTATTAATGATTGGTGTTTCCTGCCTATAAATACAGATGAAATTCTTTTGATAACATGATATTATTATCAAAACATGATATTGTTGAAATTATGAGATGACTTAAAAGACAAACTGAAAACTGATTTCAGTATCTTCTAGCTCCCTCACTTGTGGGAGAAACCTGCAGTAGGATTTTTTTAAATTTATATATTTTAATAACTAATTAATAGTCATTTTAGTCCTTAATTTTTAAAATATCAATTTGAAGTATATTGTTGAAATTGGCTACACAATGCTAAATATAAAATACATGTACAGTACTGAATATGTATCAACTAACTTTTCTTCATCTGTCGGCTAAGGTAATAGACAATGTTTGTCATAAAATTAGCATTGTTGAAAGAGCAGCCAAAGTACCTGAGAGGTTTGGAAACTACTAGTAAGTACTAATGAAGTACCTTAAACCTCTGGATAAACTATGAAAATATGTACTGTTTATCTGGAGGCTAATCACCATAACATTCTAGTTTTATACATATATAAAACTTTGAACAATCAAAACAATTATATATATAATATGTGTGTGTATGTGTATATATATATATATATTATATATATATATATTTTAGTGGTTGCTTAGGTATTAAGTTATATTTGCAAAGCCCATCACAGTCTTCTTACATTGACTGTCTTGTACCAGTACCAGTAAAGTGTAGAAACATTATCTTCTTTCAACCAACTTTACATTCTTCCATTAATGCAAATGTGTTAACATTTGTTCTCTATCTACATTGAGAACCACATCAGACTGTTAAAACTGTGTTTCTATAATCTCTGAAAAGAATAGCTTATGGCTCCATCTCAGAGGCTAGATCCTAGGCATGAAAAACATGGGTTTTCGGACCAGTGAAAATGTTTAGAACCTTCAGAGGAGAAATCTTCAGAAAAAATTGAGATAGAATTTTTATGTCCATGCACATTTAGTTGCTACAAGGATGAGATTTATCAATGTTTTTAGAAAAAAAATCATGTAACTTGCATTTGAGCAAGAAAATTCATATTCAATTTAGAATTAAGTTCATAATGCTAAAATTATTTTTCAAAATATTTGATCATCCATCATAACACAGTTTACAGTGGTCTCTACCTCACTACCAACTACCTCTCTGTTCCTCAGCAGAAACATCATATGTGATACTGGTCACTTTCCCAGTTTCTCAACCTTGGATGTTCATTGGAATCACCTAAAAAATTTAAAAATCCTGATGCCATACCCAATCACAGAGATTCCAATTTGATTGAATACAATAGTCTCTAAAATTCTCCAAATGCATCCAAGGTATTGCCAAGATAATTTGCTGGCATGTTCTCTGACATGAGGTAATCAGAATTTTCAGGAAATCTGATACAGGAAAAGAAAGAGAAAATGATTGGTTCATTCCCATGGGTTGGGTTTTATGTTCCTGAATAATAAAGGAGTTAAGAGATGAACAAGAGAAGCAAACATGTCTGCAGTGAGAGAGACAAAAAGCAGAGCTACTGAGCAGAGCAGAAAGAGGAAGGCAAAAGAGGGTACCTGTCCCCTGGCCCTGAGGAGTTGCCTATCTTCATATCTTAAAGTTCCATGTGAACCCCTCTGTCTTTATAACCAATTCCTTTGATTTTTAACCTTGCAGGAATTCGTTTTAGTTACAACAAAGGATCTTAGCTGATCCAATTGTTCAATTTGAAATCTCCAGTTCATTAATCTCTAAATATAAATGATGCCACTAGTGCAAATGTCACTCATCGCTTTAGCACACATTTGGCATTTAGGAATTTGTGCTCTGGGTTTGAATCATTTTAAGCCATTACTTACCTTGGAGATACATAGAAACTGAATGCTAAATATTAAATATTTTACATTCATCATCAGTAATCTGAATATATCAGAAATTTATTGTTTGTTGCCAAAATTACTTTTTACCTGTAATTAAACATGGAACTTAGCTTCAAACAAAGTTTACGACCATTGGTTAAGAATAAAGATATAATTGACATAAATGAATAACATAAAAAGAATAACTGGTATGGTGCTTTAGCTAGGGAAAAATATATATTTACTTTATCTCAATTCCTAGACAATTGTTTGACTCCTCAAACATCTTGTACCACTCTCTAGAAAGTTAAAGTATAAAGTGAGTCACTAGACTGTTACTACCTGGAGGAAAGGTGTCTAAGTCAATACCCTCTTAATACCAGTTCTGTGTCTACTGCTGAGCAAATGATGCTCAGTGACTATCTTTTTTCCTGAAAATGCAATTGCCTATTCCTACAAAATTATGAACTGTTCTGGGACAACTATGTTTTCAACTTTAGTCAGTACAACATCTAGTGTAGTGCTCTGTGCAACATAGAGGCTTTATTAATGAATCAACTGAAATGAATTAATGAATAAACTTAAATGAATAAATGAGAATCAATTCAGCTTACATATACCAGTTACACATGTCAAACAGAAGTGTTGGCACCGAGCTAGCACTTGAAGAAAACTGATAATTTTACATTGCTGTTTTCAGTAATATTTTGATTCTATTAAAATCTTTAGTCCTATGTTTTAAAAATGCAATCCATGTAATTTATATTAGTGAGATACTCTCCCCCAGTAGTACATGGCTTTTGTGCAGATTTTAAATTTGCTAGCTCCTATGAAAATACATGGGGATAAACCTAAATTATTATCAACTGAATTCCACTAACATCATGAGGTTTTATGATGTTCTAACACAAGTCTTAACTAACATAAGCACATAATGACAGAAGACAAAAATGTATTCATAATGGTTACATAAACATTTTAGGTTTTTATTAGGGAAAAATCATAATTTGTTCATAGACTGTTTCGAGAATTCATTGAAATAATTCATTTAGACAGAAAAAAATCTTTTTTTCCATTCTTTTGAGAATGTTTAGAATATTCACAAAGATAGCAACCAAATATTTCTTCAAATGTGGCACTTTAGATTGATTAAAATGTTTGTATATTATTAAAAGATATTGTAATTTCAAAGTTACTAAAGGCATTTTTGCATTGATAGAACTGAAAGCAAAACACTGAGTTAGAGTTACAAATCCACACTCTTATAGATATGGGAATAATATATTTTGTTCCATCAACATGTCTACTTTACATTATTCAGCACAAAGCTTTGTGAAATAAGAATCATGGGAATATAAGAATATAAAGGAAAAAGGTACAAATAACAGCTTCATAAACTGAGAAATGTACATAAATAAATCATGTATATGTGGGCAGTTTGCTTAGCTGGCAAGAAACAAAATATGGAAAATCTGCTTGTTAAACAATAACTACAGAGTGTGCTTTTATGATGTTTTTCACCACAGTAATTCATATTAGAGATAGAAGCAGTTGCATGTTAAATAAAATCATTGAGCATTGTTCCCTTTGAATTGCAAAGAGCTGACTTATGTTGTTTTTAGATGCCTCCCATTAGAAAGTAAATATTCCTTCAATGCTATGCATTTCACAAAATGTAATAAAGACGAACTGTAAATAAAGTCACAAGGAGATTTCAGACATTTTTATTAGGAGATTGTTGAAAAGAAAAAGAAAATTAAATACAATAACAGTAAACGTGGTTCTCACATTGAAACCAGGCTCAAATAACTAGGCTACCATAGAAAAATTTCCAATTCTTGCATTATGATGTAAAAACAGATTTTTGTACAGGTTTTGTACAACAAAATTCGTAATAACCTTTTATCATTTTTAGAAAACTTTAAATATATAGATAAAAATAGACAATTTTCATAGGTCCTACATGAAGATGAGTATGTTCTGTTCCAAGGGCTTGCATAGAGCGCAAATGTGGTTATAATATAGAACAACTAGACATTAATATTTGTAAGATTACAAAAGCATGGAAACAATAAAATGGGCACAATTTTACCTGCTTAATGCCAAAACACAAATTTCTAAACCAATTTGTTTAACTAAAAAAGGGGGGAAATTAAGTTACAGACTTACAATAACATTTCATGAATTGTAATATTTACAACATGTTAGTAAGAGTCTCTCTTAACATACAGCTGATAGCTTTTTTCTTTAATCCTTACTAGAATTTCCTTTTATTTTGAAACAAACACTAAAGCATTCTCAAAGGTCTTGAAAGTATGTATTTTAAAACTTTTCAAGCCCACTTAACAAATGACTCTATGCCAGGAGCAGAGCAATGACTGATTCTACTACATAGGTAAGTTGTAGGCTTTTTAAAAAATCTTTCAAAAAATGTATGACTCAAAGCTTGCCACAAGTCTCTCCAATTTCAAATGCTGTAATCCTTTTAAAACTGCATATAGGGAAAAACAAACAAAAACATACAACTAGGAATAGAATCTCTTGTGCTCAAACAACAAAAGATGGTTATGGAAGAACTATGCTTAGAAAACCAAGTTTCTATAAAGCATTTACTAACAATATTTTAAATAAAAATATTGCTCCCTTTTTAAGCAAGCTAAAATAGGAACTGTACATATAACTTTTTATTGTATTAAAAATGGACTTAGCTGGTAAATAGAGAGTTACATAAAAGAATTATGATCCAGCATTACAAGGAAGACCTAAAAAGTATAGAAGCTTAGTGCCAGAGTATCTATAATGTTAATTTTTTTCTTACCCAAATAATTATTATCCAATCAGAACTACCTTTAAACATTTTATGCTACTTTTTTTTAGTCACTTAAGATTTTGCTGTTTTATGGAAATAAATAATGTTATAATCATAAAATTTTAAGATGACAGAAAAATCATAAAATGTATAGTGAGTGTACTAATTTATATCAGTTTTTAAGGGTGTAACTCCAGATATATAAAAACAATGAAAAGGTAACTTCAGGATGTAATAAGCACTATTTGCAGCTTTACTTCCAGTTATCTGCACAAAAGTGAAAACACATACTGTAACTTTCAAAAAGACAGTGAAAATAACAAGTAGCCACCCTTCCCTCTGTCCAGGGTGGGAAGCACAACACATTTTAACTTTATCACTCAGGGCTACATGGTATCGGACTGGTACATCAAGGGCTTGTTAGGTTTTGTTTTTCAGCAACATTAACATAATATGGCATTAACATATAAAAATATTTCTGGTGTTTTGATTTTACTGTTCAGCCACAAATCCATTCTCAGTAGTGCAGTTTGGGGCACTAATAAGGGATCAATATACAAATAAAAGTGGCTGACACAGAGTTTGATGTCACCAGATACTTAAGATCTCATTCATTAATACTGTGACTCCAGACAAATATTTACATGCCTGCATGCGTTAAAACCAGAAAGACATCTTTCTGACCAACAGGGTGACAAAACATATTTTCTAAAATTTTCATTTTCCTAAGTTCTAGTATACTACTGCATACATAATACCTTCCTGTGTGTTTTATGTTTATATACTGTACATGTGACCAACAGTTTGAATAAGAAGCAACATTATTATTTCTGATTCTATATACCACTACCAGTTTGGAATCAAAACATGTTACATTTATTTATATATATATATATATTTATTTATTTTTAAGAAAAAGAGACCTTCAGTGAAACCTTTTGGCTTATGTTTAATGCTTCTTTTCAGATATGCAAAATGTTATTCATTGGATTGTTGTCAGCATCCATGTGTTGGTCTTTTGGAAAGTATATGGAAAAAAATCTTCAGGAGAAAACCCACAATTAGAGATGTAACAGAATATTACTTTTTTCCCCAGAATCCTCTAGGCCCCTTACAAGTTCATTTCCATGTGTTCTTGCTGGTTTGGGGGGGACATAATTCTGTAAGTCTGGGTGACCACTGCTACAGGAGTCTGTTGATGTGCTCAGATACAGAATTTTCAGAAGAGGAAAATGGTTCATTCTATTAAAAAAAAAAAAAGGCTAGGTCTTATTCAGACCTACCTTTAACTCTTGTATACAAGTGTCCAGCAGCAAAGTTGCAGTTATTCACTGTAAGAAGATTGATACTTGTACATTTACAAACATTCTCAAGTCTCTGGTATGAACCACAGGTGAAAATCAATGGAGAAAACTGGGTTTTGTAGAACACTTAAATGTTAAAGAACATTAATACACAAAATTGAGGAAGTTCCCTTAAAAGGACTTTATTTTTTCTGAACTTTCCAATGACGAATGTCTGACTGCAAAGTTCTTTACTATAACAAGGAATTCTTCAACAGGAAAGATTCAGTACATGACAGTAGTTTTCAAATACAGTCTTCCATCTAAAAATAAATAATAAAAAAACAATTAATGACATAGCATTTAGGGAACGAATGTGGATATGAGAACTATGTAGCCTGGTATAAAATTTGGAGTTTTTATTTTACCTTCACTTACCTTAGGAAGAGTTTTCATATATTCTTAAAGTTAATTTAATAATTACATGAAGTTTATATGATCAAGAAGAATACCGCATTTTTACTTCTCATAAATATATATTTGCTTTTTTGATATCAATTCCAGAACACTCGGAAACTAGATAAGAGGATGTGTGTGTGTTTTACTGATATGCAAAGTTAGTTTATTTCTCCTGAATGATAATTACTTCCTCCAAGCTTGCAGAACCAAATTTTCTCTGAATGCACTCAGGTGTGTCTGCATCAGGAAAGACTGAGCCCCCTCTTACTCTTTAGAAGTGCTGTTAAATATGCCACGTAATGTAACTATTGTGCACATTTCCTGCTATTTATATGAAAGCCACCAAGGTTATTTCATTACTGTCAATGAACTATAACCTTTCCCTCTGAAGTGAGATTAACACAACAATTAAATCTTAAAGTGTAAATATATATTATTCAACTTTTACCAATGATAAAACATAGTTAGGTGAAAAATAAGAAATCAAATCTTGGACACATTGAATGAAGCAGAAATAAGAAACGGGAAAATAAAATCCAATGGAAAATCAAAACAAAACGTGAGACTCTTCTTCAAACAAAACACCCTCTAAACTGTCCACTTTGTATTTGGCTTAAAGTTTGGATATATTCGTGTTAGACATGTCTGAATTGCAATTTTAAAACTTGAAGTATAGAGTAAAAGGATCAGAAAAGCAAAGTTTTCCAAACTTAGAAAATGTATACTACCATATGAATACTTGCAAAATTTCTGATTGTTTCAAGGAAACAGAATAACCGAACAGTAGTTTCTAGAAAAGATAATCTAAATATTTACAGATCTTACCTTTAATATGAAACTGATTAAGTGCTTTTATCTTATCTACAGTAGATATAGTAATTAATAATGAACTTATAACCACCAATGATAAATCATTTTCTACATAATAGAAATACTGATGTGCCCCAATTCTGTATTCCTCACACATATTTTTTCTTAGCCTAATTTGCAGTGTTGAAATGTTCTTCCAGGATGAAATGGAACTCTGTTTTGGTCATTGTTATATCCCAACCACATTCAGTAAATATGTGTTAAATGAATAAATGAGAGTTTTCCATGTAGTTTACGTAAAATACATAAAAACACCTGCCCAAATATGTTAATGGACATTTATTTATTTATTTATATGCAATGCTGAGAAATGACCCCAGTGCCCCACACATGCTAGGCAAGCCCTCTACCACTGATCCACAACCCTAGCCCCGTGCCCACACAAATATGTATACATTATATAATTTATTATATTGTTAACATTTACATTTTACTGGTTTTACTCAGCAGGGGCAGGAATGTCTGTGAGATTAGTCTCCAATTAACTACTTTCTAATAAATTGTGTTAAATATTAGTTTCCTCTCTAAAATTAATCTAGTTCAAATTTAAGAATAATGATAACAAATATCTCAGCTTTCTAGTTTAGCAATCCTATATCAGGGTTCTTAGTAATTCAAACATATAATCACAATGAATATCTGTTCATTCAAAATAGCATACAATTTTGGATATAAGATATAGTCTAATATTCATCAATGAAAAGGTACTATTCATGCAACTGCATTCTTAATTTTGAACAATGACTTAGGATATATACAAACTGTGCTGAATAACCTGCCTAGATATGTGGCCTAAACATATTTATCTCCTCAGGCCCCCAACTACAGTCTCTCTTTGATGCTAAATATCACTGTAATTTAGCAGTAGCCATTGTGATATTAAAGATAGCAATTTTATAAAGCACACATGGATCAAATATCAATATTGAAGTCATATAATTTTGATGAATATTTCTAAGTGTGGATATGTTAGTACCGCACTTGCATGCTGTGAAATATTCAGGATTTTTGCATGGAATATGGACTCATTTATTCTGTTTGCTTATTCTGTTTGCAGTACAAAGCTATGTGTTTCTCACATTATTTAAGTGTATTAACATATAATTATTTATAGTTTCAGTTTAGTAGGAGTTTCAATTTCTGACTCTATAAATAAACCCAATAAACTTTATATTATATAAAGAAACTAAACATCTTAGTCTTTCAGAGACTTACCAGCACCTGATTAAAATTGGTCTTTTTAAAGATAATTTTGATTCTAATGATATCTGCTAAATAAAACAACATATTTTTAAAAACAATATAGTAATAGATATTATAGAAGTAACTCCAGAACCTACCTTTTAAAAAAATTCTACTTTACACTTTCATTATTTATTGAAATTTACTTCTGGATAATTAAAAGTCTGTTGGAATAAACATTTTTAACGAGTTTTATATTATTTCAGAGAAGTTTTTGGCCTTATTGGTCACAGTAAATATCCACATATGGACATACCCAGAGAGTTTACATTAGGCCTCTGACCTATGGGGCTACAGTTCTAATTCATGCTTCTGAATAACAAACCACCTGAATAAAAGCTGAATGACACGAGTGCTAGGAAGGCAAAATGGGCTATAAATCAAACTATGCCATGCTTCATATGCTATAAAATCATGGTTCCAATATTCCCTTCTCTCCTGACTCTCAACAGCAAAAACAGCCATGAACCCATAGAGAAGGCCCAGTGAAAACAAGATGCAGAACAGAGATTATTGAAATCCCTAGTTTTTCCATAGCTGAGGCCTCACATTTCAGAGGTGTGCTCTTTGATTTTTGGAGACTCAGAGGGCTTATTCATACATTTCTTTGTAAGAGCTGCCCATTGTGGGTCATACTTAACTCCTAAATAGATGGTCTCATACCTGCCCACTCTCGTCCCATTTCCTACATTGTCTTGATGTGTTTTTTCATGCATTGGCCACAGAAAAATATTTTTCCTGTTTGTTCTTGATGCTGAGTTGAACTTTCCAAATGATTGCTGCCTGATATCCAAATAACAGCTTTACTTTAATATCCAGTAAGTCGATGATAATGGTACTAATGATTAATATCAGTACAGCTAATATTTTCTGAGCACTATTGAATTCAAAGTACTTCACATTTTAACTCTAAAATCCCCAACAACTGAAGAAAGTAGGTATTCTTAGTATTTTTTAATAGAAATCACTGAATAAGGCATATTTTTGCAGAGCAAAATGAAAGCAGTGATTTACTATTTGTGTGAATACAATTTTTGTGTTTGTTCCATTATATCATTTTTCCTCTACTAAGTAACTGGAGGAAATACAGTTATCTTTGACTTGCAGTCATTACCTTGCCTTGCTGTGCTTCCAGGGTCAGGGACTTCCTTTTAGTCTCCCCTGCCTCAACTGACAGCTCAAAATAAGAACCAGAATTCTTACGGCCTGGTTTCAGAAAAAGCACCTTCTTTTGACACGATTATTATTTTCTTTTGTATGGGATGTTGATATGACAGGAAAATTGTCAAGCTAAACTTTGTGCTTGGGAGTACTTAATTAAAAAGTCTGTTCTAATTAAAAGCAGTTGGGAGTAGGGGTTGAGTGAAACTATTTAAATTACAAATTCCTAATAGTCTCAAAGTTCATTGTGATTTGATGCTTACAGCTATAATTTAGCATATAAGAAAGTATCTAAATCACTGATAATTTATCACAGGTATGAATTTTATTGTTATTATGTAGATATGTAACCACAGATAAGGAACTGAAGAAAAAAATCTTGAATCTTTTTTAAAACTGGATCTCAGTTTCTAATATTAAACTTGAAACCATCAAATCAGACTCAGTAGGTATATATAATCTTTGTTATGTATTTGCTGTTGCTGAGGAAGGAGAAATGAGAGCTAGAAGTTTTATGTTCACTTAATAAATTTAATGTTTTGGTTTAATGTTTTATCAGATATTATATATAGTTATTGGTAATGACATATATATATATACAGACAGATAAAGAATTTATCACTTTTCCATATGTAAAAATTAGAATATTGAATAAATCATGTATTTTAAAAATCAATGAAGTTTTTTTGATAACCAATCACATTACATAGTAAGATTCTTTATTTGAAGACAACCTGAAAGTTGGAACAGTTTTAAATTGCTCCATTGGGTGACAACAAAATCCAACTAATCACTGTGTGAACATCGTGTCATTAAGAACGGATTGTTCTAGTGAAAAGTATCACAAAATACACATAAATATATATTTTAATTTTCAATAGAACATTCTCACAAACATCTATAAAGATCTAATACATGTCTTTTGCACAAAGGGCTCAATAAATTGCATTTCCTGCTAGAAATAGCCTTATTAAAAATGGCATATATTTGTTCAAAAATTATATCCAGAACACCTGGAATTTAATAAAAGTTGCTGCTCCTCACAAAACAGTAGCAACTGTAGTTCCTCCTACAGAGGCACAGGTACATGCCTTGTTACTCTAGAACACAGGAAAATATTAGCACAGCAGGAGGCAAACATATAAGATCAGCTATCTTGAAGTTTAATATTTACTTAAAGAATATGAGGTTAATATAAAATATGGTAGCCCTGTACCTCTTTCAACATAATATCTTAATCATGTGAAGAAAAGGAAATCAAAACAAGTGATGAAAACAAATGTTAATGATTCATGTGGTATTTGATAAGACAACGAAAGGAAGTCAAAATAAAAGCAAACAAACAGGAACAGATGGGAAGGATCTTTGTCAAGTCATAACCCCTCTTCTAAAACCCCCAAAGGAAGAAGCTAATTAAAGAAAATATTGTTTCTTGCTTTTTTTTAAATTTTATATTTAGAGTAAGAACATTCTGCTACTGCTAAAGTAAAGAAGCAGAGACACAAAGTCTACATTGAACATGAGAAATATTTTAAGAGAGATTGATGTTCAACACAAACCCATTTATAAGAGGATATTGAGTAAACATCATTTCATCTCGTGAAATGCAGATAATAAAGTTCAAGTCACTGCCAGATGCTAGAATACTAATATGTTCAAGGTTATGTTAAAATATAATTAAAAAGTAAAAACTGAAAAGGTTGCAACATTTTGATTTTTTTTTTAATTCAAAGTTACAGCTGGGAAACCTGAAATCCACAGAGTTGGTTCAAAGTGAGAAAGGACTAGAAGTCCTTTTTGTATGCTTTATCCATGCACCTGGTGCTACTAGAGAATGGGCATAGACTGTGTGTAGTACAGGACTTCATGTCTGAATCATCCCAATATAATGGTACAAGAGGTAGATAATATAATGGTAAAATTCAGACTTCCTGTCTGAATCATCCCAATATAATGGTACAAGAGGTAGATAACAGATTACCTAACAGACCAATATGGCATACTTCATTTGAAATAGAGTAGATAATATCATGTAGTATGAAGCAAAGTACTTTTTTCTTTTGTTTTTGCTGAGGATTGAATCTGGGGACCTGGAATGTTTGTTTACTGTTTCTCTGTCCAATAGAGAACAGATAATTCTCTGTTTAATGTTAAGAAAGCCCTTATACTCTACCACTGAGCTATAGCCCCACTCCCTGAAATAAAGATATTGACTGTGGCTATGATAAAGACAAGAAAGTTGGCATTGGAAAGAAATTTTAGACATATTTTAGTTCTCTTCCACGAAGGAAGTACATGACAGAATATAGTCTAGGTTAAAACGTTCTGAAAAGAGAAGATCATCTGAAGTTATGATATACAAGTTGACCCAAGGAAATTATCTTTTCAGACAATGATGAATGTAAAGTCATCATTTCTCTAATGGAACTTTGTACCATACTCCAGGTAAGCACAGGTTGCAAGGAAAAATTGTAACTTGTATGATTTGAAAATTTGAAGCAGGTGGAACTAAACTGTGGAAATTATAGAACTAGACACCATCTTTACTAGGAAACATTCTTCCTAATTGAGAAACTAAACAGAAAACCAGCAATGAAAACTTAGCAGAGGAATGTGCAAGGAAGGCATTTCAAGATCTACAAATGGACATAGTTAATCTCACCAGTTTGGAGTTACTTAGTCAACTCCAGCCCTAAGAAATGCTTTTACCAAATGGTCAGTTTAGCTTGCAATATCACAGTTCCTCTAGAAGTACATTCTTATGAGAATCCTAAAAAAGAGGCCCTTTGCCTGAATTTTAAGTTCAACAATCTTGGTGCTCTGTGTGGGCAAAGAGAAATTTACTTTCAAAAGGAAGATAATCCTACTTCACTGAATATTAAAGATGTTACTCAGTACAGAAGAATCTTCCCACTTGTGATGAAAATCTGGACCCTGTAGTTCTGTGTACTCATATGTATCAATAACTGAATCATAAAATCACATCACCATGACCACACCAAGCACAATTGGTAAAAAAAAAATGATCATCACCAATCTATTTGTCTATGCAATATGGAACAGGGACTTCTATGTTTAATGTTAAGAAAGCCCTTCTGACAAAATGTTTTAATTGAAGTATTGGTCTAAATTCATGTAGACAGGATACAACCATATATTATAGCAATATAAAAACATATATTGCTAAATCCTGAGTGTGGTTACAACCACTTATAGTATCCAAACAGCTATTTCTTCCAAATAGTCTTCACTATACTAACAAAATGCTTTGCTAGAAATTGCTTAAAGTCTGGCTATAATTTCCTTTAGAGCAGATAATAGGTCATATGACTTTGTATATTTCTAGCACCTTGAATGTAGTCTGGCATTTGGAAGTTCTCAGGAAATATATATGAAAGGAATTATCAAAATTAATAACACAAAACAAGGGAAAGGCAATGGACATTGTGTGCCTCTGGATGTTAATACCCTGAGAAGAATACTACCTCAGTTGGCTGGTATACTGGCTTAGAATACATGAGCTGAGCCTAATCATGAAGAAACATTGGATGCAACATGAGAAACACTCTATTAAAAAAAGGATGGTATTCTTCAAAAATGTCTGTTTTATAAATTGTAAGGTTAAGGAAATACTCAAGAGAACATTAAGACTAAAGAGAAATGGCAACTAAGTATAATATGTGATCCTCATTTGGATTCTCATTTGGAAATGAAGGAAAACAAAGGACATTTTGGGTCAAATGACAAAACTGGAATCTGGATGTCAGATTAAAGTATTGTGTCAATAAAATATTTACTGAGCTGATAAATAGATTGTGTTTTGTATGAGAACATCCCATTGTAAATACTCCCTGAAAGAAGAATGGTTAATTATTACAGGTAAAAGGCCTATGTATCTTACTCTCAAAGGTTCGGAAAATATTAGATTGAGGAAATGATAAAGCACATTGGGGCTAAATATTGGGAATAGATGAATTTTTGTAAAAGGTAAATAACAATTTTCATACTATTCCTTAATGCTTCTATAAGTTTGGATTTTTTCAGTACCATTGATAAGTTTTTAAATTTACTTTTAAGCTTGTATGTAGAAACATAAAAATTATATATGATAGTGGTATACCATGCAGTGTTTCAAAACCTATGTAACAGTGCATAATGTTTAAATCAGGTTAAGCATATGTATCTACTAAAATATTTGTCATTTCTTAATGATTTACACCAAACTTTAAAACAATGTTTGCCACAGTTAAATAAAATATCAATAAGTCAGTAACACTGGATATTTTCTAATAGCAAATTGAAGTTTCTCATTCTCTGCTGTCCCCATATAATGTTTCACTGTTTATATGGACAGTATCTCCATGATATATGCCTTCTGATCAGCAATAAGGCTTCTGAGAAGTCTTGTTCAAGTATTAGACAGTAAATAAATGGTTAGTGATTTTCTTAATAGATTTCTCCAGAAAAAGCAGGTTCAGATTCATGGAACTTACTGTTCTGAGGGTGTGGACATAAACTAGATTCTGGTCTATTGGTCCATCATGTTTTAATGGTAAATTTATAATTGTTAAGTTTATGAAGTCTATTTAAGTCTATTACCTGTTAACAGTTAGGACTGTATATGCTAATACATATTCATTACTGTAGGGAAATTACCCCTCTCTTAAGTTGCATTTGAAAGAAATATCAGTTTATCTTTTAAAAGTTATCCAAAACAATAAAAAGGCAGAGCACAGGCTTCTCTGAAGTTTTGTTTGGTTTATATAGATAAAGAAAAAATTATGTTACTGGTAGGTCTGCTTTGGTAAAGTATTTGTGCATGTGTGTGTGTTCTAATTAAACATTCATTAGTAAGAAGCTAGAGACCATCAGAGTGCTTAATGTACCAGCAAGTGAGAATGAAGTACTTTGCACTTAGGTTACCTTGTCCTGATTGGAAGGTGAGACCTCCCAACAACTTCAGCAAAGTGAAACACAATGAAATCTCTCATTAATTTCTCCATTCTTCTATTTCTTTTATGGGAAAAGAAGACTAAGAAACAGGAATGGAAGGAAATAATAATTTGGGGGCACATCTAAACCTGAGTTATGAATGTATAATTCATTATGCTTAATTAAAACAGTACATAGAAGAAAAGTGATTCCTTATTTGAGCAAATAAGATTCTACAAAGGAAAATAGGGATCTTTCAAATCAAGTCTTTGTATTCTCTCACAACTGCAAAAGATAGGCAAAATCCTGTGAATAAATTGAATTTTCAGAATAAATTCATTTTTTATTCCTGACAGAAAAAAAGGAGGCAGGCAGAAGGGCAACTCTTTTCAGAACCTAGTTATTTTAAGTTTGCAGCAAAGAAACATCAAATATAGACTATATTATATTTATATTATATTTATAATATAGTTATATATTATAAATATTATAATATATATAATAAATATCTATATTATATTTATAATATAGTCTAGCTCTTTCTACTTTTTAAATTTCTATAGCATATCTAATTTGGTAATTTTAATAAAGGTTATATTTGTTTAGGGAGATAATTGTGAATGAATGAATTTCTAAATCTCTGGAGTCTTATTTAATGTATTTACACAATGCTGAAATGAAATGCAGGTCTAGGCCTAAACTTGACAAATGATAAGCATATTTCAATGGAAGATCACTCTAATTTTTTCAATAAATAGAAATTTTAATGAAAGAAATGACACTTTTGTGGGGAATACTTTTTCTTAATACCTTATCTAATGGAATCATCAACTATTGTTTAGACAGTATGTGGGTGAGAACAATTACATGCTGTACAAGAACTATTAAATAAGGTAGTCCTCTGTGCACTCAATTTTAAAGTCAACACATCAGGAATCAGTTCATAGATGTGAAAGTTATATTAAAGAACACATCAGAAAACAGACAAGAAATGATGATAGAAATTTCTAAAGGAAGAATATGAGAAGCAGTGTTGTGTTTGTCAAGAAATCCAGCCTAAGAGGAAGTAGAATTAATTGGGCAAGTTTCACCAGTCAGGAGTGAGGTTAACTTTAAAGACTGATGTTGACTTTGGGTCTACCTTTAGATATGTTTCTGACTCCCCTAAATGTTTGAACTATATAGTACTTTTTGTTCCAATTCCAATCTTACCAAGTAACTTTATTTTCTTTTCTTCATAGCCCTCTGTAATAGGCATCCCCTAAAAGGGCCAGCTATAGCCCCTGCCTCATATATTCACATCCTCATGCAATCTCTCCCTCTAAAGTGTGGGCTGTACCTCATGACAGAGATCTGCTTTCAAAGAAGAGTACAGCAACAATGATAGGGCATCACTTCCACGATTAGTTTCTAAAAAGACTATAACTTCCACATTGCTGGCACATACGCTCTTGATCTTTTCATTTCTGCAGTCTGATAAAGAAGACTGCCATGTAGTGAGCTTTCCTGTGGATAACCTCATGTGGCAAGGAACTGATGTTGCAGTCAGCAAGGATCTGAGGCCTTCAGTGCAACCCCTCTGAGGATGTGAAGCATGCCAAGAACCACACTAGGGAGTTTACATATGCATCCTGCTTCAGGGGAGTCTAGAGTTGACTGCAGCCCCTGCCACTATCCTATTGCAGCTCAGACCACAAAGCAAGGCATCCTATAACCTATTCTCAGATTGCTCACATACAAACTTTGAAAGAGAGAATACTGTTAAGCTATGAAGTTTTGAGGTACTTTTTTTTTGCCACTAATAGTTCTTCTCTTATAATAAAGATTTACTGGCCAATACATTAGGTAAATATTTTAGTTCCAATGAGTTGTAGTGTGTGATATACCTCAGTTTGCTCTTTTCTGGAACACAGGAAAGACTGATCTACAACTGCAGGCAATTTGAACTTGCCAAACCAAATGCCACCTTGTGAATTCTCCTAAAAGCCTGCATGCCTTTCTGATAAATAATATGGCCAACTGCAAGTTTCCCAGAAGAATATTTCTTTTATTAGGCAAAACCAAACCAAATGAAAATCCCTTTTACTTATAGGAGGATACATTGTTCTAAATCATAAAATGTTTTTAAACTTTTAAAATGTTTGCTTTGTCATATACAAATATATATACAAACATATTTTCCTTTAGGAAGTGGAATTAAATTTACTTGTCTTATCCTGTTTCTTTGATTTTGCTGAAAATAAAAATAGGTTTCCCTTAAAAGACTGATAATATTATTTCCTGACATGTGGCCATCTTCTCAGAAATGAAAACAATAGTTGTTAATAATCTAATCCTCAGATTAAACTTGTCTCAGACTAACAAAGATCATATCAAGTCACAGTGCACTGTGATGGAAGTAATGGCTCAGGCAATCATATAGCTCCCGATTGCTGGAGTTGTTACAATTTAATGAACCATCAAAAAGGAAGAGAAAAATATATACTGTATAACTGTTCATTAAAATCATCTAAAAGATACTACTACACTGAGCAAGGACAACATATTCAATGTCCCTCTGAACTTTTGATTCAGTGGGGTGATTGGCTGAGATAAATTTTGGTTAAATATGGTGTCTTGCAATCTTGAAAACTGTTGTTTATTATACTGCATGTTTTCAAAGGAAACACTTAATTCTTTGAAAATTAATCTTGAAAATATCAACAAACTGGCCACAAACAATAACACGTGTTAAGAAATGCTTTCTAAAATGGAAAGCAATGATAAAAAAGATAAAATATGCTATCCTCAAAATATTCAATACTAATGGACAATTTGCATTTTACAAATTGTGTTTGTCTCTAGAAACAAAGAATTTCAGGAAATAGGAGCACTTTAGATTTTTAACTTGCATAAATTTCAGTTTGTTCTCAGCATATATTAAATTCCATGAGATTGCCAAATTTCTTTAATAAAATCTTAAAAAATAAATATAAAACTTTACAACTAAACATTTAAAGTATATTAAAATAAATGTGCATATATTTAGAAATAAGATAAATGCTGATGTATGTATATTACATGCCTACTGTGAAATTCTGCCTTGGGTCATGGTAACACAGGCCACTATTTACATTAAAATTAATAGCTTATGGCTGTGGTTACTGTCAGTATTGCCTTATTTTCCCATCACTAGCAATTGTGACTTGAATAAAATTAACTTATGTCATCAAGTAGATCATTATGTCATGAATTAATGTTAGATTTCAAGAAGATTATGAATTTAAGGAACTCGGTTGTGTCAAAACAACTTCATAATAAAATATTTTCCTATCATAGAAGCTCTATACTACTCTAGGGATAATCTAAAGTTGCACTCACAAAATACTAAATCATTCAACTAAAAATACATATTTTTTATCTAAAATTCTTGAAAACCTATCTCCACTTCAACTGGATAAATTTCAGTTCCATTTTTTCTTAAGAAAATGTACTTTTGAAAGTATAAGAAAATTAACTTGTAAGTCTTGCATAATAAATCTTGCCCATTTTGCTATAATATCCTTAATACATAATGGCTATATGATGAGTTCACAACTTCTTCAGGCATGTTTAACAGGTTCAGTTCTTGGTTGATTCTTTCCTAGTGAAATGTTCAATTGAAAATTCTGTAAATGTTGCAACCTTGAACTGAACTTTGATGCATCTATTTCAATGTGCCTTATGTATTGAAAAATCATGAAGTTCCTAAAGTTGAAAATGGGGGTAAGGCTAGTATTATTTTGGTATAACCCACACTTTGTTGTGATAATTCAGAACACTGTTACATGAGCCTATTTTTCTTTACTTACCGAGTCCAAAGAATAATTTTTACTTTCCCTTCATCAAAATAAAAATGCATTATACTGTTCAAATGATTGCAAAGAATACCTATGCATCAAAGGGGAAAGCTTACAATGAGAGTAAATTATTGCTGCTTTTTTGTTTATGGCTCTATTCAATGTAGTCTGATTACTTGAAAGGAGTGATAGGCAACATATTGCTATACAAAACAATATCATGAAAAATACATGTCTCTTAATGCAAGAGTTGAATAGACAGTTTGTCATAGAAAAAAAATCTGCAGAATCAACAAAGATGCAAAATAAATAAGTCAAAATATGAATTATCTAACATGCTATTATGTGTTTTTATCATTTGCTATTCTAATTTCATGTACATAAGCTAACACTGTAACTTTTTGGTCTCAAGTTTTATTATACTCACTTTCATGGACAAATTCAATCCATCCTTTCTGCCATAGAAAAAGTCACATAATGTGTTTTTTTCCCATATAAAAAAATATTAGATCAATTCATTACATGTAAAGATAGTGTAAAATGTTATAAAGTGTATTAACTCATCCATTTGAATATATTTTGCTTCTTAATGTTACATTTGTTGCTCTTAGTATGTGGTCTTATCATTGGGGAAGAATGGGTTGGGCAATAACTTTATAATGTAAAGATTATGCTAAAAGCTTTTATGTTTTCAATGTAAGGATTTTATCAGCTTCAGTAGTGCTCAAAATTATATATCTTACATGGACCTCACATTCAAATTCCAACACCATTTCCATACAGGTGTTGACAATCCTATCCAAATGCATCCAATATCAGCAAACCCAAACTTATTATCACTATAGCCTATATCTCTTTCACAGATTACCAATTTGAAATTATCAAATAACCATTTTCCATTTTCATTTACTAAGTCCTACAACTTAATTTACTCCCCTGTATTTCCAAGTTGATTGGCCTTCCCAATCAACTCTGCATCACAACAAAACTTGAACCTTATTAATCTCATTTCTGAATTAATAACATTCTTCATATCTTTATTTTTACTCTATATGAATACCTCTTACATAATGTATATATTACTTAGTATTTAGTATATTGATTCAGATTTAACAAAAATAGGAGGCCTAGGTTTTTATTTTAATAAATATTATTTAATGCCATTCTCACAAGAATTCATGATGTTCAGTTCTGTTCTATTTGCCAGAGTTATATAAAATATATTGATGGCTTCTCAGAAGATCTGGGCATACAGATCTTGACTTGAGTCTTCACCAATTACCTAACCAGAATGAATTGTTTTGTTTTTGCTCTGAAAGCACTTTGTTTACATTTCAGAAGCATTGAATCAAATCAGTTATTTTATTAAAAGAGAAAAATAGAGCTTTTACATCTGCCTGGAAAAAAAATCAAGATTTCTAAATTTTGGATTTTCTCTAGTAAGTTAATTTTAGGCTTCAGATTCATGCTGTCAATAGGGTGTAAGCGAGTTCTTATAGCTATAGAGGTGAAAATAAGTTCTACAGAAAAATTTTAAAACATGAATACATACACTGTTTTATATAGAATGCTAGTATTTATATGTGGAGACATATAATGATACAGTCATATTTTGATTGGTTGAAATTCTTCCTTTTTCATACAGTAAAATCAAATGCATAAATACTTCATGCTTTTATATAAATAAAGTTTCACTTGCAGTTTCTGTCCTTCCTATAATTACCTTAATATCTACAGCTGTATCAGTAGAAATTACTAGATACATATTTTATTAGAAATATTTGTTTCTTAATGTCAGTATATTTTGAATTATTTAGAAGAGATATCATGTCTTGCACTTTTTTTGGTTCTAGAACTTAGGTATACAAGCATTTGGTAAAACGAATTAACTATGACATATAGACTTTCCAGGAATTAGTTATAATGGTTTGCCAAAATTCATTCCATGAGATATTTTTTACTTTCCTGCAGAACTTTTGTAATGTCTAAATTGCTAAATGAGAACTTTAAAAATCGAGAGGACATGTATATGAAAAAATTGATGCTCATTTTTTAGAGAGTAATTTTAAAAATTTTGTTCTCCCAAACTGTTCATGAGATGATTCTCAGAGTAGTTAACTGAAAACTGCCTGGAAGTCACTTGAAGGATCATGTTCACCTATATCTTTTTTCTCACTTCACAGTGCAGCAAAGATTTCACAATGTTACAGTATTTACAGGGGTTTCAAAAAGAGAAACAGAAGTACAATATTTAGGGGAAATGAAAATAGTAATTCTAAGGTTTTATAATAACAATTACGATTTTGGAACTTCTGTAACTTTATTTTTGAGATATGGTTATACTTCGTATTTATTACCTGACCCAAATGAAAATATAGGCCATTAGACAGTGGGATGCAAGGAAGAAAGGCAACCACAGTAGAGAAGAAATTAAAATTAAAAAATTAATATTAAATTCTAAAGTTTACATGATTAATAAAAAAAATACTGAATACCCAAGGCAATCATAAGAAAAAACAACAAAATTGGAATATTACACTACCTGATCTCAAACTATACTACATAGATATGGTAATTAACACAGCACAGTACTGGCAAGAAGAAAAAATAGACACATCAACAAATGGGACAAAATAGACATACCAGAAATGAATTCATACTTATACAGAAAAAACTGATTTTCAACAAATTTTCCAAGAATGTACAAGGGGAAAGGACAGCCTTCAATAAATCATGTTGGGGAAAACTGTATTTCCACATGCAAAAGAATAAAATTGGACACTTATTTTACATAGTATTTGAAAATCAACTCAAAATGGATTAAATATTTAAACAATAGACCAGTAATTATAAAACTAACAGAAAAAATAGGGGGAAAACTACATGATGTTGGTATGGGTAATGACTTTCGGCAATAGAAGCAAACAGCAAAGCAAAAAAAAAAAAACAAGAAAACTAGACAAGTGGGATTATACCCAAAAGTTCTGCACTGCAAAGGAAACAGTAACATGCAGAAACGACCTACAGGTTAGTAGAAAATGTCTGCAAGTCATAAATCCAGTAAGGGGTTAATATCAAAATATATTAGGACATCAAACAGTTCAATAGCAAGAAAAACAACCAAAACCCAGTTATGTAATGGGCAAGAGACTTGAATTGACATTTCTCAAAAAAAGGCCTACAAGCATATTTGAAAAATGCTCAACGTTTTTTATCTTTAGGAAAATACAATCTAAAACCACAGTGATATATATCATCGCACACTAATCAGAATGGCTTTTATCAAAAAGACATAAAGTTTGTTGAGGATCTGTAGGAAAGGGAACCCTTGGATACTGTTTGTGAGAATTTCAATTAGTACAGCCATTATGGAAAACTCCATGGAGGTTCTTCAAAACTAAAAATTGAATTACTACATGTTTAGGCAATCATACCCAAAAGACTTGAAATCAGTTTATCAAAGAGATATCTATCCTCATATCATTGCAGTATTATTCACAATAGCCAAAGTATAGAATCAACCTCAATATCTATCAAGAGATAAATGGATAAATAAAATGTAGTACACACACAATGAAACACTTTTCAGACTTTCATAAAAGAAGACTTCACCATTTATGACAACATGGAAAGAACTAGAGACCATAAGCCAAGTAGGGTAGGTCAGGCATGGAAAGACAAACATTGCATGTTCTCACTTATGTGGAATGTAAAACAATTGAAATCAAGGAAGCAGAGAACAGAATGTTGGTTACAGAGGCCAGAGGATGAGGGGCATGGGAAGATGGGGTTCAGAGTACAAAATCTTAGGCAGGAACCATATATGAGGTTCTTTTAGCTCTATCACGCACCATGGTGAATATATTTAACAATAGGGTATTTTAAATTTCACACTTGCTTAAGAGTAAATTTCAAATGTTCTCACTACAAAACAATTCAAAGCATTTGAAGTTATGGATCTGTTAAGTAGCTTGATTTAATTATTTCATATTAATAAATCACAGTATCACTTTATATACCATTAGTGTACATAATTATAAATTGCCAAATTTCAATAAAAATTAAACATAAGAACAAAAAAGAGAAATTCTGGTATTACGAATTTATACGTTTGTGACATTGTTAAGTCATTTTATCCAGAAACAATAAATTCTGCCAATAATGAAAACTAATATTATTTTCAACCTTATTATGTTTTGGATGTGAGATATTCCTCAAAAGCTCATGTATGAAACAATTCAAGAAGGTTTAAAGGAGAAATGAATGGGTTATGAATTGGGTTAACCCAATCAGTGAATTAATCCCTGTTGCAATTAAATGGCAATTGAAGACCAGTAGGGTGTGGTTGGAGGACTGGGTCTATGAGGGGGATGTGCCTTTGGGATATATATATTGTATCTCCAGAGTGGAGTCTTTCACTCTCTCTGATCATCATGTGAGTCGCTTCCACCACACTCTTATGGCCATGATGTTCTGCTTCATCTCAAGCCCTGAGGAATGAAACTGGCTAGCAATGGACTGAAACTTCTGAAACTGCCCCCAAATAATCTTTTCCTCCTCTCAGTTTGTTCTTGTCGGTCTGCTAGTTCCAGCAGTGAAAAAGCTGACTAAAAGTCTTTCAGAAATCTGAACAATCATTGGTCACATTAAATATGGCTTAAATTTCATGCATACTTACTCCATAAAACATCAGGTGAAAGCACTGCAACTATTAAAATATAAAAATCTGTAGTTTCAGAATAATGAAATAAAATTTCACCTCTTTGTTGACCATAAATTTCTAACATTGAGAAAATAGTTGGGAAGGTTTTCACATTTACTTTGTGTTACAAATACAGCATATAAAGGAGCCTACTGAGTTCTAAGAGTTGTTGGGTTTAAATAAATGGTTATGTTCTAATTTCTGACAAAGGAATAGATTCACACATTGAAATACTATTCAAGATGAGGCAACCAAGAGATGCATTTCAGATCCAAATGGGCAATTACTCACAAATCTATTTGTGCACAAATTCAGGAAAGCAATTTTATGGGCTTACCAAAACCAAAACACAAAAATCTATTTATACTAAAACTTGAGTAAAAAAACAAACTAAAAAATTCACCAGATTTTTCTATGTTAATTTATAATCACTCAAGCATTAATTTTCATAGCATTTTCACAGAAATGTTATCAGTGTTTCTGGAATTAGAGACTTGAGAGTCTTATGAAGGATGTAAAATTAAGATATAAGAGACTAGAATTTAAACACTATTCCCAGTGTTCTTAACAAAATGAGTTTTGCTATGCTGTTTAACCTGACAGCTCATTTTCTTTGCTATTATTATACTTCCTCTGGATAAATGGCCTGTTGATGTTGATAACCAATCCAACAGGCTTAATCTAGATTTGGTAAGGGTGTCTTTTTGAGAGCCAGTGAGGAAGTTTCTGCATAGTTTCAATCCAAATTAGTTCAGTTCAATGGAGCCACTGGCCTTTATTTGTTATATTTGTAGTTGTAAAAAGGAACTATAAGTCACTGGTTAAATTTTGCCCATATTTTAAAATTTCACTTTAGTACTACAATAAAATATATACATTTAATGTAGTTATTTAGAGAAAAAATTATTGTAGTCATCTATAACTTTACTACTGGTAACCCTTCGAAAGTAAATACAAATATGACATACCTCAAGGGGATTGCATCCAGAAAAGTGTTATAAGAGATATGTTCCAAAAGATAGACTACAAATATGATGTCTATCCCATGAACTCTTTTTTTCTTTTATCTATCATATTTACTTCACTCTTTCCATTTATTGAGACGTTTGACTCATATTTTCATTTGACAGGAAACATTCAAGATTAATCCTGAATTCTTAGGGAAGTACAAGTCTATTAGCTATAGTACATGATAAAATGACTCTTCAAAGTATTTTGCAATTTCTTTAAATTTTCTTTATCCTAACAACTTAAACAATTTGAATGTACAAAATATTGGACATTTTTTATTCTTTGCAATATTCGTACCACTTAAATGCCTAATACAATAGGATTAAACTGAATTACATAATTTAAAGGAAAACTTGGGCAAATAGTCTTCAAAATATTATCTCCAAAGTATGTCTATATTCAAAGCACTTAGCATTCATTTGATAAAGATTTGTGAGCTTCTCCCATTTTATTTGTGACTCAGGGATATTTTCAATTTGGTTTGTATGTTGACACACTGTGTTATATTACAGGCTGTTTGAGATTCACAGGTCTTTTATCTGTCTTAATATTACTAGAGAACATGAATAAACCTGCATCATGTTTGGGCTTCTACATTGTTTTTAAAAATTTGTAATTTTACATAAAAATGTGTATTTCTGAATTTCTTTAGAAGATGGATATAACACTACTGGGCTTAAGGTCCCACATGGGCAACAGTTGGCTGGAACCCAGTGCCATCTGTTGGTATAGAAGAGGAATATGCTTTCCATTCCTCTTTGCTTATATTTAATCTTTTCTCATTTGTGAAAATTCTCCTCTTTCTCAACCCTTTAACTAGTCTGAAGGCCTAGATTGTGAAATTTCATAAAACT
Organism: Glaucomys volans; assembly: GCA_020662805.1. NCBI lineage: Eukaryota > Metazoa > Chordata > Mammalia > Rodentia > Sciuridae > Glaucomys > Glaucomys volans. The sequence continues at coordinate 57,895 of JAJEJO010004761.1, forward strand.
TGCTGGAGAAATTTATTAAAGCAAGCCAGAGACAATAATGACTCAAGTAGGCCTAAAACTATATTAATCTATAAAAGCCATTAAAATAAGATGCTGAAATTATTAATACAAGGAAAGATTTTACCATGAAAAACAAATAAGCAGTTCTTAATTTTGGTACAATGATTCATAAGACTTCATAAGTTAATGTAAAACCATCCTATGGAATAAAGTTAAAGATGGCACACCTGAATTATATGGGAATAATTTATGATCTAAAATCTCCCCATCCAGTACTCTTTCTCCCAGGGAGAAATAAATAAAGAATGAGAGTCAGATCCAATAATTTGTAGCCATCATTCATCGTTTTATAGGTGTAATTAGTAAGCTTAAGTGGAACTATGTTTGGAGATTTACTATCTCAGGAGTGTGATTATATATGAATTAGAAGAGTCTGTAGTTACTCCAGACTATATGAAAATACAAATCATATTAAGAGAAATTCACCAAAATACAATAAAAAATTAAAAAGCTCTAACACTTCCATCTTCAATTTGAGTCAAAAATAACGCATTCATCTTTAATTTTGAAGAAGATAAATAATCTTACATAATGTGGCTGCAAATTAATCTCCTTAAGCTTTACTGTTTAAATTGCATAAATACTAGAATTCATACCCTGTCATGAATTTGGAAAGTAGTCTGGAAAATCTGGTGAATATAATTATCATTTTCCAGCTTAAATCATGCCTAAAAGAAAAAGCATGAGTCATACAGAAAAAAAAATATTCTTTGACCTGGGAGAATCTTTTTAACAATCATCCAAGATATGTTTGATTTTTACCAAAAATGAATATCATTGCAAGTACTATTAAATTTGTGCATAACTGTAAAAACTGCAAACATTTAAAATCCATTTAATCCACATTTAAAAATCTATATTTATTATCATTATCTGAAATTTACAGATTAAGAATCCAAAAAGTTAAAGATTCATTTATGTACTCACTATAATACGAATAATAAACAGTAGCATGGGAAATTGAGCCCAGAAATTCTGGATTAAGAATCCATATATATATGTATATATGTACAAATGGACCACGGACACACTGTGTGTGTGTGTGTATGTGTGTGTGTGCCTATGTGCCCACAGAAAAAAAATGTAGGCACTTTTTGCCATCTTGATAAAAATATCAAGAATAGCAGTTAATGTAAGTTACCAAGGTCAGAAAATGAATGAATGGTAATTGACACTATCCTAACCGTTTTCAGTCCAATACTGTTTTCCTAGCATTAAATTATATTAATTTTAATCATTTTGAGATCAGTTATTTATATGTTATAATATTAAAGCTAAAGAATATCTGTATTGGCATTTATCTTATAAGTGAATTATTGACTATTCCTATAAATTAGTAGACTTGTTTTTCTTTACTTTAGATAAAGCTAAACTTTGTTTTACTTCAAAGGAAACTTTGTGAGAAATGCAAGTTAAGGGTGGTTGCCGGGGTGGGCAATAATCTTTGCCTAATGAAAATACCTTTTTACTACAGATGAGTTTGTTCTACAGAAAACCCAGGTCACTTTAATTGTCTTTATCACATTCCTAAAATCTTTACATGGAAAGAAATATATATTTTCATGGAAAATATAAACATGGAAAGAACTATGTATTTTCATTTTGAATCTTAATCCTTATAAATTTATGCTACCCTCATCATCTAGTTTACCCTTTCATACTCATAGTCACGTCATATATTATCCTGAGATAAAAAGATTGCTGTCATGTAGGAAGAAAGGCTTATAGAAATGAAAGGACTCAGAGGTCCTGAGTTGACTGAGTTCAAGTAATTTATGTATGTGTGCCTCAGTTTCTTCAAATATAAAATGAGCTTGCCATGAAAATCAATGCTAGTTGATGTTCTTTGTAATATATTAAAACACAGCTGTGTCAGAAAGAATGAATCCTATTAACAGATCACCATTTCCCTTCCCTCATGGCTTTTTAACTACCAGGCTCTCTCCTCACATTATTCCTCTGTTCCATTGAATATATACAATTTGGCACTTGCTGAGATTTTGGATTTCATCCTTTCCAAGGCACGTCTCTTGGTTTTCACTGTGATCTCTTAGTTTGTGAGAGGAGAAGCTCTTGCTGCAATTCTTCAAAAGACAGATTAGAATAAAGTTGGAACTGTACAGCTTCTTCCAGGAAAACATTGCTAGTCAATCTAGTAGTTGTTAATAATAACAAATGGATTTTTATGGATTCATTTCTTTGAACAGCTAAAATATTTTCAACCAATGAACTATTTCCCAAACAACTAACATACTGATTTTTCTTATCCATGCCACTTGAAGAAATATCAGTACTTTAAAAATTCTTTTTTTTAATTAAATAACTATATTTATCTAACAAATGCTTTTCCACCTTTGAAAAAGTGAAATTGAGCTTTCTTTTTTTTTAGAGTTTCTGTTGCTAAAATGATACTGAATGCTAAATAATGTGTTTGTTTTTCAGCTGCTGTAAGTCTAAAGAGATTTTTTGAATACTTCAATTATAAAAGCATTTAAAACATACAAACTTGTGCAATTTTTATTTTAATGAAGATGAGAAGTTCATTAAAGAAGATAAATATTTCATTAGATCTTAAATAAAACAAAGAGATTTTTTGGCTTCTCTCAGCACAAAATTCCTTTGAAAGATTAATTAATACATGCAAATTATGCAAATTAGACCCATGCAAATATTTTATGAAGACAATTAAGGGAACCATTAATTACTGCTTTTTTTGCTTCAGTGAGATTCATTCATTTAATTTTAATTTCACTTTAACTGTTTTGATGTATAATCTTGCAGCTAAGAACTTTATCTTTCCTGGCGGGTCACTTAAACTTATAAATTTCATCAAGTGAGCACACAGAAATCTGTAAAGGTATTCTCAAGACTATGTTTAGTATCAAGAAAGATTTTTGACACAATGCACTCCCACAAACAGGGAAACTGGAAGGGAATGTGAGCTCATTCTTGGACAAGGTTCAACTGCTGGAAAAGCAATTAATTTGCTTTGGCTGTGCTAATATAGGGGAATTAGAAAGTGTGACACAAGACAAATAGAAATAATTAGTTCTCCAAAATGATGTTCTCATTAATATGGTTCGAACAGTAGAAATAAAAAAACATTATTGTGGCATGTCTGCATTCTGTCCCTAACCATGGGAGGTGGAATAATACACCATAAGCATTTTGATATTTATAGACTAAATGATGATGTTTTAATTTTTTTCTAAGGGAGAATTTATATCAAAGGGTGTTACATGTCTTGGATGTCTAAATGTATATATGCTGTTGAAATCAATAACATACATTCTATAACCACGTATTTTGTGCCATTTAAAAATGTTCGTCATAGAAATCCTGTACTTTAATGAACATACTTAAATGTGGGAGTTTTCTGTAATTTAAATATTTTCATACCACTTTTATGACTCTAAGAATGAGAACATTTCTCAGAAAAAACATTTTTAAAATTGTCTTTATACTTCATTCTAAAAGTTACTCTGTTTTTAAAAATTTCTCTTAAGTTGCTTTTACTATCTAAGAATGGACACAAAAAAAGATAAAACAGGCTTGGAGAATATGCACAACTAGAGACACCTCTAATCAACATCACCAAATATAATCATCTTTGGCTTGGTAGACATTACATGTATTTTCTACTGTTATAATCTTCATTGAGCAAGTTAATTGGATAAATGCTCATCAATTTTCCCCTTGATAATAATGGTGAAAAACTCCAATCAAATACCTGTTATAAATGTTTTCCTTAAGTCTAAAGATAACATGCTCTCTAACAATTAAGAAAATAAGTATTGATCAGAACAAAAAACAACTTTCTAAGTTGTTTGGTATTCATTGTAATAAAAAATATCACTAATAAAAATATATAAAATTAAAATGGCAGGTTTATTTTTCTACTTGATCCCTGATTCTTCCCTCAGTTTTGCAGCTAGTCATTTGCTACTGTGGGACTACAAACATTTTAAGTGGACATATATTACCATTCATATTTACTGAGCTTTTTAATTTATATTTTCTAAATTAGGATCATTTTTGGATTGCATTGATACACTTGTTTAACCACTCTTCCACATCACTAATTAAGATATTAAATCAAAATGGATCTAGAATTGATCTCTAGCTAATATCATTCTAAGTATCTATTTATCACTCTCCTTTGATTGTAGTAGGTCTTCAGACAGTATTCAAGCCAAATCTTAAATATATTCATGAACAAGCCAGTTTAATTCAATTTTTTAATTTTGGCATGCTACTAAAACATTATTATATTTTGTATTAATATAGTCTGATTCAGTATTTAAAAGCAATTTAATTGTACAATGTCCATTTTCCTCTATCTAAATTTCCATTTCCAATCCACTATCCCTGGTATTCCCAGATAAAAGTAATTTCTATATCCCCAAAACCTTCACATTGCCAATCCTCTATTATATTATTCCTACTAGGAAAAATGATATCAAAAAAAATTACAACCTAAGCACATTCATTTTGCCTTCCTTACTGTGCCTTATACTTGGACAATGGAGTAGGAACTGAAATAACATCACAAAACCTCATGGAATGTCACCACTCAACACAGACAAAATGATCACAATCATGCTTTGCTTTTTAAAAAATGAACTAGGAATTTGGAAAACTAGCTCTATGGAAATAATACATTGAAATAATATTATAGAGTGATATTGAATTGATAATGAATTATGTTTTACTTTTTTAGTAGCCCCATACTTAATGTTTACTACGTCTAATTTCATATTTGGTTTAAATTATAAAGAAAACATTTCCAACAAAAGCCTGCAAGGGGCCTTCAGTATTTTTAGTTTAAGCATAACCACTTATATCACTTATATCCAAAAACAAGATTTGCTTTTCTATATATTTTAAACAAAAAAAGTTTATAATGAAATTATGAAAATACATTATTCTAAAATTTTATAATATTAAAATTCATGTGTCTTCTGAAACTTATTATTTAACGTAAAATGTGATTTCAGTTAAATGAGTGGTTAACAATGACCTATGATAACATGGAACAATAGCCTGTTTATTAGTTACCACCTACAATCAATAGCACCTTTTGTTCAACTTAATCAATGCTGTCTTAAATTGATTAGTTACATTGAAATGCTGCCAAACATTAGAAACCAGTGCCAAGGGACTAGGAGCAAATTTATTACTGTTTTGTTTTGTTCATAGTAATATCTTCTAATATTTATATTTTGAGATTAAAAAGAAATGTTTTAAGTAATCCCTTTGGTGATTATTTCTAAGTGAAAAAACAAAAGTCAATATGGTGTGCTATCAGCCCAGAATCCAGTTTTTAACCCTATATTATTATTGGTTTTGTTTTTAAGAAAGTCTTCTCTTATTTCCCCTTTTAATCTAAATAAAGAAATACTTAAATATGGTAAATTTAGGTAACCAAAATATATTCTTTTAAAATCTCCACAAACACTTAAGTGTAGAGCTAATTCAACACTGTATAATAAATGAAAACCAATTCTCCAAAAAAGGAAGTATAAATTATATATTAGAGTTAATAATAGCTTCAGTGTTTATCAGTTTCCAGGCCCTATAATAAACATTAATTCATAATAATAAAATTTAATATTAATATCTAAAACTTGTGTATGTACTATGTGTATGTACTATGTGCCCAGTATGTTCTATGTACATGGATAATTTTATTTAATCTTCACGGCTCTCAGTGGTTAATTAATTACTAATGAGAATGGGGCACAGTGGAGCAGCAATTTGAGTCTAGATCAGAATCCTAGCAATTTTTAACTGCTAGGTTCTGTAGAGGTGCCTAAAGAATCCCTATTCCCACATGAAGTCAGTTTTCAAGTATTAGAAATGCAAATATGCATAAAATGATTGTATGGCAATCAAATTAGAAAGATTCATAAAGATCTTAAAAGTGGTAAGTTCAAGTAGTGTTCAGTATGAAGTATGAGACTTGGGATGTCATTTAGCAACTTGTTATGCTTTAGATGTGGTGTCCCCCAAAAACTCACATTCGAGACAATGCAAGAAATTCAAAGGAGAAATGATTGGGTTATATCCTTAACCTAATCAGTGAATTAATCCCTGATGGGTAACTGTGGGGCATATATTTGCACCTGGCAAATGAAGATATGTCTCCTTTTCCCCTCTTCCCTCTCCCTCCCTCTCTGCTTCCTGATCACCATGTAAACTGCTTCCCTCTGCCACTCTCTTGCACCATGATGTTCTGCCTCACCTCAAGCCCTGAGGAATGGAGCCAGCCTTCTATGGCCTAAGACCTCTGAAACTGTGAGCCCTCAAATAAAATTTTCCTTCTCTACAGTTGTGCTGGTCAGGTCATTTAGTCAGAGCAGCAAAAAAACTGACTAAAACACAACTTATAATCAAACATGTACTTCAAAGGAAACCAAGAGACTCTCCAAGTGTCATAAACTATATAGAAATTAGATTTGTTGACTTTTAAGTTTATCATAAGTTCATTATATACGAAATTACAGGGATGAATATGAATCTTTTAGATAAATATGATTAATTTCTTAATTTTTTCATTACTATTTTATTTTCTTTGCTTAGGATGAGTTTTTCCCCAGTGCGTGTGAAGGGTCTATAAACATAGTATAAGCATAATGGCTCATAAAAAGATAAAAAGCAAGAAACATTTTTTCAACTGTAAATCATTTCCTAGAAATAGATCATGTGGACTTTTTAAGTCATTAACAGGCATTCTGCTAACTATCCAAAATGGCTGATATGGCTGCAAGTGATTATCCTATAAAAGAGACCTAAGTTCAGGAAGCAAAATATGGTGGAAAGAACAAAGTCTTTTGGGTCATAAATCTGGATTTAAGTGAAAAAAATCCAACCGATGACAGTGAGAAAATTAATTACCCACTCTAAGATTTAGGTAACCATCCCTTTAAATTAGAATATTAAACAGAAAAGGAAGAAAGCCTTAATAAACATCAATTCCTTTTCCACCTCACTATTTTAGTCAGTGAATACTTCCACCTAGTATGTAATATCCTAAAGTCTAAATGAAGGAAAATGTATTACTAGGAAATTCAATGACTGCTAGAACATTTGATTCAATAAAAAAGCTTGATCAGACAAGTTTCTTAAGAATGACATGCAGTATGTTTTGGAGCTATAAGTTATTAATTATATAATAATAATATATTTTAAGGAGAAAAAAGGCCATCATTTAATAATCCTAATCTGAAAGCACTCAGAAAGAAAATAGGTAGTATGGAAAGCAAAAGCTCTAACTCTGATAAATTCTTGGTGTGGCCAAGAATTAGTCATCCATTCTCACTAAGCCTCAATTTCCTCCTTTGCACAATAAATAGATTCAATTGATCTTAAAGTCCTTTTCCAATACTAATGCAGTAATATAATAAAAGTGTGCTTGGCATATCATCAATGTTGAATAAATATTTGTTGAATAAATGAATAATTTTGAAATTGAGCACATATCCTGAAATATATAGGAAACAGAAAGAAGACATTAAATTATAAAAAATTTGTTAATGTGTAGACAAGTCTTTTATGTCTTTTCATTGGAAGAATATTTGGTTTTCTGTGATCTGAGATCAGTCAAAAAGAATAAAAAGCCAAATAGTTTTGATTATGGTCATTGGATGTAAATGAAAGAGAGATACTTTCAAGTGAAGTCAAAATTTTGCAAGCATAATTTGCAGATAGCCTAAGATGTCAGAGAAACTATGGTTCACATTTCCATTTATTTTAAGTTAGTTTTTGGTTGAAAAGGCTAAGTTTGTACTTGAAAAGCAAAAAGCTACTATTTTGAAAATAAACTTTTAGACTTCAGAAATTTTATAAAAGACATAGATGGAACAGCAGTATAATCAGAAAAGAAGCATGAGGTTATTAATGTATATTAAAAGAAAAAAGTCACTTAGTAAATGTGATCATGGGATGTTAAATGAAATATGGATTTAAATAGAAATTTGGATATAAATGAGTATAGAATCTGAATCTTTTGTCAAATGTGCAAACAATAAAATGCATTAGAATTGTACACAAAGAATGAACATGCACTGTTAATTGGGCTATCAAAAATTAATATTAATTCTTCCAGAATTTATATTTCTGGCTTTCCCAATTGGAGTCTATCCTTTATTTTCTCCCATCAGTTTTTCCAACTACTGTCTGAGAAGCGTCAAACAAAAAGGATCTTCAGATCCACAAGATCTAACATAGGTCTTAATTTCTCAGTATCTAATTCATTCCTTCAGGAGTATGTATTAAGCACCACTGTGGTCTCTGCATGCTACCAGACGTGTACCAGTCATAAACAAAACACAATGGTGCACATTCAGCCCCAGCTATCTCTGAGAGAAGAAATTGCTGAAGAAAGAATTACAAACACACAGCATTTTCCAGTGGGGAAACGAAAAGTGTGGTAAGAATCTTTAATAGGCAGAACTGGTCCTAAGGGACAGGTAGGTACCCCAGGAGCAGGGTAAGGAATATAAAAAATGTTCTAAGAGTAACTTTTAAGCTGAGACTTCAAGGATGGGTAAGTAAATGCAAGGAAGAAGAGGGAATGTCCCTAGTGGGTGGACAAATAAGGTTTTCAGAAAAATAACATCAACAAAAATTCTAGTATGAGAGAACTTAGGAGTTAGTGCAGAAGAGGTATGAGGGGTGTAAAGGGTGAAAGAGTGAGGTAGGGAAATATCAGGTTCAGTTTTTCCTTCATATATAAAAGGACTGGACCTGATGAGTGTACTATAAAGAGGGAACACCAGAGGAAGGCAGGTTTGTGAAGAGAGGTTTGAACCCTGAACTTTCAAGTCTCTGTAAGATAAAAAAACACATATTATTTGGAACAGTTAAGAGATGTTTAAATCAGAGAGATATTTTTATAAATTTTCAAAATATGTGTTAAAGAAATAATTTAAGTCGATGGTGTTGCCTAGGGAGAGAGAATAAAATAAGACAAGGAATTAAATGGAGAAAGTCATGAGGTTATATATTTGACAACACAGACTCTATATATGTGTAGGAGCAGAAGAGGGTTTTGAAGGACACTTAATATCTAGCTAAAATCTTTCAATGAGTGTTTATGTGAAACGCTGTCTATATAGTCAAAGGATCCTAGAAAAAGCATGAAGTAGGATAAGTTTTTCAAATTCCACCACAAATCATGTCATATAAATCTGTTAAGACTCCTGGCATGAAAGAGTTCACTGGCATACAATTCAACTCTGAAATATTTTTTTTTTTTAATTTTTGGATGTTTATTCTACATTTATGCTATCTCCACCAAACTCATGAATTTCGAGTTAGTTATTAGAAAAATGAGTAATAAATCATTTATCCCTGTGTACCATGAGTTGATTTACCTTACCAAGAAAATTTAAATTATTTAGAATATTTTCTAAACCACTTAGGAATATTTTCTAAACTACTCTGATTTCCTCCTTCCTATTTCTTTAGTTTTATGGAAATGGTGATATAAAATGTCATTGAGGCAATATTTACCTGAGGTACTTATGTGAGGGTAATGACAGCACTTGAGCAGTATTTAGGTGCCTAACATCTAGGGAAGTGGTTCTTGGGCCAAGTGTGGCGTTTATTGATTGCTAAAATGCTGAAAATACATGAGAAGCATAAAAATTATTGTTTCTTTTTTCTTTCTCAATTGAGTTTCTTTTGGAATTGATAATAATTTCAGTTATGGTTGGATTGGGAGTAAGAAAGAATAGGGTATTGTAATACAGGGCTTAGGGACACTGGAAGAAAGAAAACCAAGGAAGCAAAAGGTGGAGTCTTTGTCCTTCTTGAATTGTGAAACAGCAGGTGCTCGTGCCTACCAAAATGCATGACATAGGCCATTTCACAAATAACGAGTTTTAGTTCTTGCTTATTTGCCTCTTCCATTCTCCTGCATAGGACAGAATTTAACTAAATCCAGTCTTCTTTTTTGATTTCTTCTCCTCACAGTTAATTTTATTCGGTTTGTTAGCTTCCAAATGTATTAATTTAGTCTAAGTTTAGAAAAAATTCAAAGGGCAAAATGTGCTTATATAATGGAGTAAAGTGACAAAAGATTTCTTTATTCTGCTATTTTTAAAGCTCTAGAAACATCCAACTGCTAATGAAATACCGTTTTAAGTCAAATACAGCTAGATTTATTCACAGTTTTTGTTTTTCACATATGGGGAAAAACGCATTAATGAACAAAATTATGAATTTTGGGTTAAGTGTTTTACTAAAAACTGCATTTTGAGCAATATGAACATTGGCAGACTGTATGAATAAATGATTTTATGTTACAATTAAAAACAAGAATAATAATTTATAGTAGTTTATAGTTGGCTTTAAATTACTATGCATAATTATACATATGGTTTTTTTATAATCATGAGGTTGTATGGGTAGGTTTACTGTGTTAAGTAATAGTTTTCTGGATAGCAAAGGAAAGGCACCTTGTGATTATTATTTTTCTAACAGAATAAACAAATCACAATAGAGAGTGAATAGTGTCAATATTTTGACTTCACACATTAAGACTTTATGCACATTAAGATGTGTACTTGAATACATCTGATTTTACAAACTAAAAATAGCTTTATTAATGACCAAAAGCTTGCTGACAATGAATTTATGGCATACATATTGTGTGAGCTATTAAAAAAATGTTTAGTCATTTCTTAATCACTTCTTAATACAAACAATGAATTTCTCACTTATATACAAGAATATATTGTATTTAATTTTGTCTATATTGAGTTTGGACAACCTTAAGGATTCTGTGTTTATTATACAATTCATGTCTCACCCCTGAGTATCAAGCTTCCTTAGATCTCTACATAGACATAAGTTGGTCCCTACATAGGCAAACTGGTCTTACTGAGCTATCATCTCTGGAAATGCGTACTGGATTTTTGTTAACCATCATAATTTGTTCCTATATGTATGCACTTTTTATAAGACGAAACAAAATTCTTATGTCTTTAATGATATAAACAATTGTTCTGAAAGCCATAATACTCTAAAAATTGAGATTTTTTTTTACATCTACAATTGCATTAATCTTCTATCCAAGGAAATATATCAGAATAGCATATATATGGTTCAAGCTTTGGTATTTAAAGACTAATTGTTATGGCCTGGAGTAAAATAAATACAGGCAAAAGAATAAAACATTATTTCCTCAAGAATGTTTCTTCAAGTTTCTGATTGTTACTTAGTGAACATATGATAGTATTCAAAAGTATACTTTTTTACACTATGCCAAAAATTACATTTTTGTAGCTGATTTAGTAACATAATTAATGTACAATATCCTAAAAGTGATTGACCTGAAAATGCAAAATAAAAGCAATGGGGAGGATTATAGCACTTAATCATTTTAGGCTTCCCTTTGAAGAATAGTCTTCATTTAGACTAGGAAACAAATGCTCTTTTTCCATTTAGTATTCATGTTGTTAGACTGAGTTTGTTTTCTAGAATACATGTTTGACTATAAATGCTACCTTCTGATCCTGCTCTTTCCTAATAGTGTAGTCCTGGTAGTATACATGTTTAGCCTCTCAGTTTTTAGTACGACTCCCTTTAGTATTCTACATGTAATTTTGCTCAGCAGATTTGTGTTATTAAAATGCATATAATGGCATAGAGAACATTTGGAAATCCACATAGGAACTAAACAATCTTATTTATTGTTAACATTCAACTAGTTCATTTTGCATATACCTTGCTCTAACTGTCACAAAAAATGAGTAGTTAGACACTTTGAAATTTTAAGAACTACCTATTTGCTTAATCTATTATTTTATTTATGCAGTATAGAACTTATAAATATTCCTGCATTAGATCGGGTTTTAAACATTCAATAAAACACATTTACTGTGTCCAAGATTAAATCATACATTGTTTAAAATTAATTATTCCTTTTTAATTGCATTGTATAAACAGAAATGACCTGTTAATTTAAAGAAAATCTATCAGCACAAAATGAATTCACTCATATAAACAAGCAAGATGAACTTGACCTTGTTTGAACTTGTTTTGATGTGGCCCAGATGGTAGGCTACATGCTTGAATAGCAGGCTAAAGCTGAGGAAAAACTCATATAGCAAGATCTAGATTTATAGCCTTCTGCAAATTCCTACCTTGTATTGTCCTTTCAGCATCTGTTCTGCCGCCACTGCGGTCAGCTTCTATCTCTGGGGTCAGAGAGTCTAAAAGCACAGAAAGGTAAGAGTGACATATATTTCATTTGGTTCCTATTGTCCTTTTAAAAAAAGAGCAACCTGTTACTTTAGCATTGAATTAAAATCACATAAATCTTTGTCACCTTTAAAAGGTTGAATGAAAACTGTAACCATAAGAATTTTCAGGTGATTTGAATAAAAAAGAAATATAATATTGTTCATAAGATAGAAGGAGGGTGGAAGTTCTTCAATTCATATTATGTCATGTTTCAGTAGAAAAAGATTTGGTTAAGCAAAAAAGCAATGTCAGGTCCCAAATTCTGGGGTTGAGTAACAAAAAAACATTGAAACAACTATGAAATAAAGAATTTCTCCAATATATTCTTCCCATGATACTTTCAGCTGCAAGCACGATAAATGAATCATGACATTGAAATATACAAAACCACAAATATGTGGCTAAATTTTCCTTTGAGTATTAAAAATAAAAGTTGGTCATGCATAAATATATACTTTCTTACCATTTAAGACCCTGAGACTATCTGATGAAGCTGCCTGTTTTAGTGTCTGCTCTGCTTGTTCACGCCGTTTTGTCTCAAATTCAAGTGCTTCCTGCAATTTTCTCTTTGCCTTCTTCTCCTTCTTTAGCCTCTTTTGAACAATGGCTAGAAAAGAGTGTATGTACATTAATTTTTTAAGTGTAATTGTGTAATGTTGCTAATTTTCAAATGGTCTATGTTTCTTATTTCATTCATTTTTTTCCCACTCGACTGAGTCTACCTACATGGAGAAACTTATTAAAAAAAAAATGAAACTCACCTTTATCTAAAACGATACCAAATAAAATGTCCAAGGAAGCCAGTTTTTATTTTAGCTTTCAACTATTGCATTACGGAAATGCTTTTAATTGTAATATGTGAGATAAATTTAATAGGAAACTAATTTTAGGAAATATGTGTACTCACTAACAAAAGCAGCTTTATTAAATGGATTTTAAGGTTTGTTCTTTGCCCTTGTATCAGAACAAAGTAGTTTAAATAGTGTAAACCATTATGAACAGATCTATCTCCTTATGATGCATCAGTTTTGAGTCATGAGTGAAGCATTTCCTTCATAAACACTTCGTGAAACACCAACTAGGTTTTTAATAATTCTTTCTTGAAATTTTAGAAAATATCATCAATGCTTTTGTATATAAGGAGCAAAATACTCCTGTTAACATACATGAACAATGTCTTTCTTGCAAAGCTATTTTCTCAGAGAATTATTTCTTCATAGCAAATTTATAGCACTACAAAATATTTCAAAAAATTATACTTCCACTCTGCAGGAATCTGGCTAAGTATGAAACTTTACCACTAGCCGGGCACAGTGGTGCAAGCCTGTAATCCCAGTAGCTCAGGAGGCTGAGGCAGAAGGATCGTGAGTTCAAAGTCAGCCTCAGCAAAAGCAAGGGGCTAAGCAACTCTGTGAGACCCTATCTCTAAATAAAATACAAAATAGGGCTGGGGATGTGGCTCAGTGGTCGAGGGCCCCTGGGTTCATTCCCTGGTACCAAAACAAAACAAAAACAAAACCTCATGGCTAATGATAATTGACACTGATGACAATAATGTGCTTTCATATAAAATTATATTATGAAATAAAAAACTGATTATGATACATTTTTTCCTATTGGACAACTTAAATATTTATACATTAATAAATAATTATAAACATACCTCACAGAATGTATATTAACTGTACTTTTGAAATAGTAATTATTTTAACCTTTTCTATACATATATAATACATATATAGTATATATAGAGAAAATATACATGTATAGAAAATATATAATATTATATATATAGATGTTTCAAAGAACATATGCTGATTGGTTACCATATGTGTTCTTTGAAATCATCTTTTTTTGATAATTGATAAACATTGTGGATGTCGGTGTTACACTATGAGAAAATTATTTTGTTTTCCTGAAGATTAATCATTCCAAGTTAACTATTTGACTTCTTATTGTTGATTAGAAAACACCACTATTTTTCTTTATACAATATTTGGTCGAAATATAATATGAGATAACAATGGTTCAAGTAAATATTTTAGTTTCAATTTCTAATTCCTGCATTTCCTCTTTATCATGAATAATGTTGCTAAGATGGTAGCCCATTGACATGTTGGGTTTATTGTTGTGTATTGTAATTTAAAAAGCTTTTAATCAAAATGTACATTGACTAAATTGAATAAATGCTGCTTTCCTTTATTTAATAGTGTGAAAACCATATGCTTACTTTAACAAAATTATTTGCCCACTATTTTCCTTTCCAAAGATGACTATTTGTAAATTTCTTTGAATAGAAAAACTAATTTTGCAATATTTATTTAAAGTATACATCCCCATGATGCTGAAAGCTCTACACACAGATGTTGGCATTGACCACTCATTGTTTCCTCCTATCTCACTGAACATAATAGGATGCTATGTTCTGTCTTCAGGATAATACACTGCTTCAATAGACACATTTATAATAGATAAGTATTGATAGATAAGTTATTACCTTTAATTTATTGTTCATAATTAATTAAATAGGATGTTCATAGTATGATCTGTGAATGTTTTGCCCTCTAGTGGTTAAAGAAAAAAAAACAGAATGTAAAACTTCAATCAGGTTTGAGCCAATAAAATTATGAGGGTCTCTCAGATACTCAAAGGGTTATTTTAGGAATCCAAGAGTCTGCTTTTTGTACTGTACAAAAGACTTCTCCAGGTGTGACAAAATCAAGACATGGCGATCTCATGGAAGAGATCCCCCCACAGATTGAACTCTGTGGACTAACTGAATCACTTAGAACACATCCATTATTAGTGTTAATCTTATTTGGATATTTTAGCCCTTTAATCTAGTGAAGCCATATTATTTAGAACTGTGTGGTACACCTAGGGGAAAACTTTTCAAATAAACTTTATTCCAGGAACCCACTAGATGCTGTCTAATAACCAATGAAACAGGCTTGTAAATCCTCCTAGTTTTAAAAACAGAACAGAAACAATGGTCTTTAAATGACCATATCAAATATATAAAAGAGGAATATGGGGAGTGTTTACATTTAATACTTATGAAATGGGAGAAAAGGAATTCTCCACCTTTCTTATTCAAGAAAGGAGAATCAAATAGTTGAAAGAAAGGGGGAGTTGGTTATAAACACTCTTTAAATTCATACATAAACATACAAATGTGAATGACCTTCAAAATTATCTATACAAGCACTGTGCAATGCGTTAAAAGAAACAATTCACAGATCGATAATATCATTACTTTTACCCAATAAGAATTATAGTGGTTTCTATTCTGTGTATTTGACCTTGTAGAATGAAAATGAGGTATTCAGAAAGAAAATTATACAAACATTCAACTTTACTCATTTGTCCAGATATTCATCAGTCTTCAATTTCAGTTGATAAATATCTTACTAAACCTGCTTTGCTTGAATAATCAGTATTTTCTATTTTAGCATTATGACTTTAACTCTTAAGTTTTCAAAGGGCAGCTGTGAAACAACACAAAACTTTTCTTTATGGCTGTCATCTTATCAGAGCTTATTTCTTATTTTAGGAATATCAATTCATGTTGGGAACAGTGATGGATATCTGTAATCCCAGAGGCTCCAGAGGCTGAAGAAGGAAGATCAAAAGTTCCAGAATAGCTTTGGGAAGTTAGCAAGACCCTTAGCAACTTAGTGAGACTCCATCTCAAAATAAAAAATAAAAGGGGCTGAGGATATAGCTCATTGTTACAATCCCTAGTACTGCCTCCCCCCAAAGTATGAATTCATTAAACTCTATAAGCAACAGAATTTATATAATCAATGATATAATGGATATATTTCAATCCCTTGAGATAGAAACAGAAGAGAAGACATGTACTTTGGAGATTAAGAAATGCAGTGAGTCCATGATCCAAATTCTGCTCTAAACTTTAGTTGCAGATAAATCAACAAAAAAAAAGTACACTCTCAAAGTAAATCACCAGGCATATTATTATGTTTTTGAGTTGAATATTTTGCTTAAAGTATTAAATTTAGTTGGAAATTCTGCAATACCTCTGTTCTTTTGTTCCATAGCCAGCTGCTTCTCAAGTGTTTCCCTTAGTTCTCTTTCTCTTAAAAAATCCATCTTCAGCTCTGTTTTTTCCAGTTGGACCTGTTTTTCTTGAGCTCTGGCATTATCTATGGCAACTTTCAAGAGCCCCTGTACAAAGAAGATATTCAGAATGGTAATATGGTGCAAAAGTACATTTCATTCGTTACTTAAAAGCATCTTAAAAGAGAAGAAGTCACGTGCCAAATTCTTAAATTCTTTTGCATTCATCCCATACCCACTAGGGCAAATACTATAGAGCACCAGACTTCTAAATTTAATTAAACTCCTTCAGGAGGATAAATATTTATACCATGCATGTTCCATTGTTTCAGATTAGAATATCTAGACTCACAATTAAATGAGGGTGGCACATAAGCATGTTTAAAAAAATGATGCACTAATTAAAATAATGGTAATAATAACAGAAGGGAGCTCAGTAGAGTAGAGCAAGAGGGAGGAAGGAAGGGAAAAGGAACGTACTGGGGAATGAAGTTTATCAAATTATGTTGTGTGTGCATGTATGAATATGACACCATGTGGCATAATACTACTCTGTAAAATTATAATGCACTAATAAAATAAGAACTGAAAAGAACGTGTGGGTGAAAATCTGATGCAAATAATTATCTAACGTGGTTGATAGAACCCTATGTGATCCTGGCAGTCTCCTTACTCTCTTGGAACTCATTCACTTTCTAACATGATCATACCAACTGCAATGTTCTTCATTATCCTCAATTCAACAATTTGTTTCTGTCTCAGGGACTTTGCTCTCTCTCTTCTCCTCCTGAATGCTTGTCCACCACATCTTTACATGGTTTACATAAAATCACCATTCAAGAGAGGCCTTTTTTTTTTTTTTTAACCACCAAACTTGGAATAGCTCTCAAAAAATATCTTCTTCCTCCCTCCTTAAAATTCTTCATAGCATTTAACATGAGGTAATATTGTCAGACATTTATTTGTTTATTGAGTTATATTATGTTTTTCTAGTAAAAGGTATACTCTCTGAGGTAGGACTATTTTCTCTTGATTTGCACTATTGTCCTTAGAACTCAGAGAGTTCCTAGCACATATTAGAGTGCAGAAACTTTATGAATAGAAATTATTACAATAGTGCTATTTTTCTCAAAATTTGTAATACATTTAAAGTGTTCAAACCATAGTGGTTTAGTAATGCAAAATGGTTCTAACAATCTGAGAATAACATTCAGGAAAAATTTTGACAATATTATAATTATAAAAAACAATATTCATATGACTAATTATGGGGCTATATATACATAAAATTTGACTTCCTATATTCATTTTAAAAATTAGCAGTATTTTAAGATTTTTTTGGACAACAAGATTATGAGAATATATTAAACAACAGAAAACATTCACTATGTGATGGACCAAAAATTACTAGCAAAAATTGAAACTGAAATTTCTACCTTCATCAATTCAGGAATAATAAATACTGCTGGTTTGAAGTTGGAAATAATTTGTGTTGGTATGTGAATATCACAGACTAAAATTTTCATTTGAAATTATAAATGAGATGGAAATTGAGGCCATCTGTAGGTATACTTGAAGATGAGAACGCCTTCAACACTCAACATGAGAAGTATCAATCAGAAATTTCAACTCCAGCTTGATTTGTAAACCCAATAGAGGTGTAACCTTACTTCAGCCCACCAATGCAGCTTTTCACAATGTCATAAGCCATTTTTGTTTTCTTTTCAAACACATATAAATTATTTTATATTTGTTATACCTGACCTTGAATTTCCTGGGATATTTCTTGTTTGATATGAAAGAAACTGGAGAAGGATTTCTATGTGACAGTTTACCCCTCCCCACTCTTTTGTTGTTTAACAATAAAACATAGCTGCTAAGGAAACTGCCATTTTAACTCAATCCAACATTCCTGTATATGTTTCTTCTTCATCAGGAACAAACAATTAGTAACAAATGAAAGAGATCATTACATCAAGTGCCCTTTTAGATCACCCCAATTAAAACTTTAGTTTAGCTGTATTTTAATTCTAAGATACCAAATTCTAATTTTCTGCTCTGATTGCTCTTGTTGACTTATCTTTGAAAGATGTACTCTCTGTGCAATGTCTAGAGATTATTTAGCAAGATGCCAATGTTGGCACCACTTAATGTGTTGATTGGTTGTATTATCAGTAGCTGTTTAAAATAAATTACTATTAAACTATTATTGTCCTTGGCTGACAAAACACAATATTTTGGTGTTCTTTAAATATGAAACAATCATGATGAATAAACATGTTGAATAATGTTAAACTGCAATTCTAATTTGTTTAATTTTATATTAATATTCGTTAGTAAAGAATGAAGTTGCTAAGAGCTTTTATGTCTACTGTTTCCTTTTGTTAAAATGTGGCTAATGGTAATACATTACCTATTCCTGCTGATTATGTCTGAAAAATATTAGCTTTTAGGATCCAATACCCTCTAGGGACTACTTATAAGCTATATATAAAATTAAACTTAATTTTTAGACTTTAAATCTGTGTATATCAGTAGGAGTCCAGTGTGAACAGAAATCTGCACTAGAGCCAAACTGATGCATATGCAAAAGTATGTTATTGCCAGTGACAGCTCTGCTACAAAAAATGCAGAAAAACAATTAAATTTAAATGCAGCAGGGGGCTGGGAAGAAGCAGTATCAAGTAGTGTTCACAACATCTACAAATTATTAAAACACTGTTTTAACCATTAGTGATAATCCTTTTGGATTTGTGTAACTTCTGTAAATTTTCCAGATAGATGGTGTGCAAAAGGTCATACTAAATGGTGTGTCTCACTTGGATATACAACATCTTGCCAAACATGAGGTAACAATGGAAAATACAGTAAAAGATAGAAGGTTTAAAACATAAACTTCTTTCCAAGGGGAGTTCAAGTTCTCAAGAGGACGAAGTTGGATAATGACAGTTATAAAGAAATGCATTTTAGCTTATTGTGTGGCACAGCAATTTTGAGACACAATGGGTCATTGGCCTCAGATTTGTTTTCCATATGTGAAGCATGATGGTTTTCATAATACACAAATGTTCTTGTTTTATAAAATGATCTACCTTGTAAATTATTTTCATGATTTTTGAGAGAATTAGGTTTTGTTCAAGAGCACTGTCACTGATGTAGCAATGTTGCTACTATCTATAGCTTAGAAAGTATAAATATCTGCCTGCATAAGACTTCGAGTAATATTGGCATGAAAGAACCATTTCTTAACATGTTACTTATATCCAAGAGCAAAAACTCACCTGGTTCATGTTTATATTCTATGAAAATTTATTTCAGAATCAGATGATAAGTACGTGTCCTTGAGTGTCCCTGAAACTTATTCAACAAAATTTATGCTCAATAATGTGTTGCTTCTGATGAGAGTGAAATACTGTAGTTGAAAAGAATTTAGCAATCACTCATTCTACCCAAATATTTTAAAAAGAAAAAGAAAAAACAAGGTCAGAATGGTAAGATGGCTGATCCAATATCCCAAACTAGTGAGTTGACTAAGTTAATATCAGAACCTCATCTATTTATCTATTTAACCTTTTTTTTCCCCACCTTTTACTATTTCCCTATCTCTTTGCAGAATGAAAAGGGATCATGTTCTTTGGAACCAGGAATTCTTTTTTGATGGAAAAAGAATACCAATATCAAATAATGCATTCTCATAAAAGCTCTTGTAGCAAAGAAAAAATATACTTAGTCTACTGGTCTAAGGTTAAGTTCTCCAAAAATGATTAATGACAGACTTCCCATGAAAAAGCACTTCCAGGTATAAATAAATGCATCTTATAATTCATATATTCATGTCTTATAATATGACAACATGGAAATCAAACTGTATTTAAATTCAGACTTTACCATCATGTTGTGACCCTATCTGCCTCCATAATCTTATATGTAAAATGGGGATAAGAATAAAATCCACTATACAGACTAATAAGAAAAATCAATGCAAAATGTGCATAATTCCTATAAAGACTGGCATATTAAAATTGTTTGCATTTGTTAAAAATTTGCATATATATGTGTTTGAATATGATAAAAATTTTAAAATTTGGTATGTAGTTCAGATTTTGCAGAGATTATTGCTATTATCTTCATCATAGTAAACTGTGTTTATAATCTTGGGTATATTTTAATATTTTTATGGTCTTCTCTAAATTGGAAATGGGAACAAAGGGGAGAAAATCATTCATATAATGATGACTAAACATGAAAACATACAATACCAACATATCTTGATTTTAGACAACTCATATTTTGAAGTCAGTGCATATTTTATTGGGGTTTTTCTTGAAATTTTTCTTCTAATTTTTTGTATGCCTCTATTTTAATTAAGTGTATAATGCAAATGAACAAACTATTAATTTCTTTTAAAATGTAAGAAAAATAGAATGACTATAATATGGAAATGTTAAAGACATGAAGATAGATATTTCAGTTTAATACTCACATTCCTTTTTAATTTTGTGCTCTTCAACACAGAAATAGACAATATTTCTTAGCTACCATAGTTGGAGTTTGTCTATTTAGTAGTGAATTCACTATAGTAAATCACTCTGGGACTGCCATTCATTGTGGTGTGAATATTCCTTTTGAGATTTCCTTGTTTGCTTAATTTCTCTGTGCAGGCAAACCATAACGAACCAACCCCTATCATATACTTTTTATAGCAAAAATCTTCAATGCTCACCTCATCCCTAATTAAGTTTTACATTCTTTACCATATTTTACATTTTAATTTCTAACTTGTCTATACTTATTGTAATATTGGCAAGCCATTTATAACCATTTTTGCAAAAAAATGGATAAACAAATAATTTGCATCTAATCCTATATACTAATAGGCTCTTGTGATTATTAGCATGGAAGCTCAAATAGGGAATAGTGGGTAGGGTTCTCTCCTTTTAAGGCATTCTAGTGATAGTCAATATTTGAAGGTATTATATCCAAATAATTGGCACTAAAATTTTTTCTCATGTGAAATTTCCAAGGAGTTCTTCAAAGACATGATTGAAGAAAGAAGCCATGGGGAAAGACTGCCCATATTAAAAAAATAAGTAAAATTTCACATAAAATAAATGAAGTTCTAAAAACAAAAATTGATGTATGTCTTATTTTCTCTAATTAATGTAAAATTACTATCCTTTACTGTAAGCATCTTTATCTATTATTACTTTTGATTTCCAAAAACCTCAAATGTCAATACAGGGTAGTATATCTCCACTAGTTAATATAAATCTGGTGCCCAGTTATATATTTTTTTCTAAGGATCTTATTTAAAGCAGAAATAAATGACAATTATGAAAATTCAGTTTTGATATTGGTATCATGTAAGCGACATTTTATTAATCATTATAAAATTAATAATTTCAATTGTCAAATTATAGTATATCATGAAATCAAATTATTTACTATCAGAGCAATTTAAACACACTAGTAGAGTTTGTTGGTCATTAATTTTAATAACAATAAAATACTTTCAGAAGAAATATGGAGAAATTTGCTACCCAACAGGTATGTTACCATTTAGACTAGAATTCTGAGAACCCCATTATACATAATTGAAACTTCAGCAGAAATTGAGGTAGGCAGACTATAATTACTCAAATTAGAATTTAGACAGCAAACACATTTATACTGTATGTCTAATAAGCTAGGGTCATGACTATTTAAACATTCTGTACCATTCCTAGGATATTACCATAACTCAATAAATGTGGCAATAATAAGAGTTAGCATTTATGATCTTTGCTAAAATGATATGAAATCATACCTACCACAAATCCAGCAATATGTGTGTATTTGTAAATGTGTATGTATGCACGTATGTGTGTATATATTTGTATGTGTATGCATTTGTGCATGGAACTCATTGAGTCAATCTGATTTTACTTACACACACATACTTATATGCATATTTACATGTAGATATAATGCTACATCTATATGTACACATACCTGTGTGTAAGATTGAAGTAGCTAAGCATAATTTTTGAAATGAAACATTCCTGTTGTAAGTGTTCTAATTTTATCAGTTTAAGTTCTCCATAATTTGGGATTAGAAATAAATAACTTAGTTTGTCTTGACTATCATCCTACCATTAAGGGTTACTAAAATATATCTGTAAGATATGATTGGAAAGGAGAGCATATCAGACTTAGGGGCACTTTAACAAGTAAATTGTCTAAAATCTGTGCATTTTAAAGCTGGAATTTTCTTCTCTATTTTTCTTTTACTTTTAGGAGAATAAAGAATTTAAGCTGATGTGGGTATCATTCGTTAGTCTTAGTGTCTGGAATAGAGTGGGTGGAAGAATACTCCCAAACTGTCAGTTTTTGACTAAGCTATGTGATATCCACATATAATGGAAGGGTCCATGTGTCAACCTACTCTTCAGATGAGTGCATGGGCTTACAGAAATGAAGTCCAGAAATGCTTTCTGTGCTGAAATTGGAAATTAATTCTCACTCATCTATTGAAAGAGTTTTTAGTTAAGGAACACACATAAAATTGGCTTTTTCTTTACTTCATGTGTTGTTGTATACACAAAAAAAGGAATTTTTTTCTGTATTTTTCAGAATTTAAATCCAGAAATGCTTAATGTAAATATACTACAAACTTTAACTCATGGAAAACAATAAGATGAGTGAAATATAGAGGAAAAAGTCTTATGTTTATTTTAAAATGTAATCAATTATTGGACTATGATTAAGTTTAGGCTGGACTGATGACTTATTTCAATTACTGAGATATAAAACCTTAATGTTGAATACAGTTCTGGAAACTCTAATTACATTAGTATTAAAAATGCCACATTAATAGATGAGAAGATATGTTACATTAAAGGCCTTCTGTTATGTCCTTGGAGAGGTAAATAAAATTAATTACATTTCTACTGGGAAAAAGATTAATATGGTAGGAAATATGTGCAGAGAAATATCACTGAAGATGGAGTGCTAGAGTAAAAATTTTTTAAAAAGAGAAACTTATGAGTACTATTGTCTGTAAACTCTTGCTTAACACTAGCTACTCCAAATATGGAAAAGTAGATGGCAAAAATCTCCATCTGGGGTCCACATGATCACTTCATGTGTGGGCAAGAAAATTGTTTTCTTCCATTTCGAACACTCTTATTATCTTGGCTCCAGGCTCTATGTTATTGTTAACTTAAGTATTTTTGATTCATAATGTACTGTACATAAAATATACATCCTGAGGACCACATAGGAAATCCGTGGAAACGTTTGTACAGCTTTTTGAAGTCTATTCTTTGAAGAAACTCTACTAATTGAAACAAACTTATTTATGAAAGAAGGGATTTTTTGGATTCTTCTATATTAGACATATTTAAAATGACTAAACATACCATTTCCTCACTGGAAGTCCAGCAGTTTAAAAAGATCTAAATATTTATTAGAACTGGTGTGCTGTCATTTAGTAAATTAGACAAACTAAACAGTTAAATTTTATCCAATTAGTTGGCAATAAAGAAAGCCATTTAGGCAGAATGGTTTTTTAAATGTGCATGTCATTTTTATGTAAGTTTTTATTATGTCTTAATATACATATTTGAGTTCTTTTAAGCCAATTTGATTAGTGTAGCAAGTTTGAAATCTTCATTATCTGAGAAAAAGTTTAATACCATAGCTTATTCTATACTATGAACAGATTAAGTTGGAATGGGATGAATTTTAGAAAGAAATTCTCCATGTGAGTGTTCTATGTTCTTTTCTTCCAGACAGGAAAAAGACCTACCTGTATATTAGTCAGAAGGGTCTCTATGGAAGACAATCCATCAGGAAACAGAAAAGGAGATGGAAACCCTGGAGGTAGTGGTTGTCCATGCCCAGTTAGAGAAAGTTTGTCAAGGCTGTCTCTTGCGGTTGGTGTAGAAAGCGGGGTCTCATCTGTATGTGATTGAAACAAAAATATAGAACAAGTTACGCTTGTCTGTTTTTATTAGACCTCAGTAATGGCTTCCCTAGTGGTTTCCAGAACATTTATTGCAAATTGGTTCCTGCTATCAGGAGAAAATGCTTTCTGCTGAATTTTCTTTAATGAAAAAGCTGTGGAGATACAACAAGATAACATTAATGAGTAACTTTATAAGCCTTTTAAATGCAGTCTCTAATGAGACTGAGTTTACAGTGCCATAGAATCTTTTTAAAACAAATATTATCTCATATATAGTTGTGATAATATATTCAGGCTGACTTTATGGGCACCTTCCCAATTATCTCATTTTAGTTTGTTCTCGTTGGATTGACAATAGAATATTTCTAGAGCTTCATATCAGAGAAATGCTTTGTATATCAGGACATTTCTTTCTCAATTAACCCTTCCTTTATATTAATGTTTTGTTCAAATATAGTCTTAAGAACCATAAAAAGGAATGTGCAATAAAATATTTCATTTCACATTTAAAAGGAAAAACTAGAGTCCAAATACATTCTTCCTAAATTATAACTGAATTACTCACTGTCATTAAATTCAAAGATTTAATTCTTTTGAAGTTGAACGTCTTTTTCCCTCATATTTAAATTTCAACTATAGCTTTTGTGTATGAAAAAGGGATCGTTCTGAAAAAAGAGTAATAAAATACAACTTTCATAACAATATTTAGAAAATCAGAATTTATAACCTCTAAGATAAATTAGTCTTTACTTCATTTATTGAATATTCTTCAACCTTTTAAGTAATTTAGAATAATGATCAAATACACATGTTTTTACGCTCACAGTGAAATCTTTTTATTTGGTTCTTTGTCATTTGACAATTTTACAGTTCTTTATGAGATAGAGACAAGTCATGGCTTATTTTAGTTTATTTTAATCACAGGGGAAATTTTATTCAGGGCAGGATTCCTAATTTTATAAATATTTTCATATTTCACCCCAGGAAAATTAATCAGAGCAATGTATTTGCACAGTCCTGATAGTATCTCTCAATTTTGCAAGTTGCTAAAAACTTCAGCACACTTGTCTTATGCTTATAATTTGATTCCACTGTTCTCCTCGATCATTCTTTTATTTTTCATTACAACATCTAACCACACAACACGTTTTCCAATTACCTCTCTCTGGGGCAGAAATATTATGGAAGCTGCCACACTTCCTGTCCCTCACTAATGTCAGAACAAGTTAAATTCATTTCCTCACCTTTCCGCATTTCTAGTTAATGAACCAAAGGGAAGAAAGGTTGGAGAGGGAAGTACCAGACACAAGGCTTCCTATTAACTGTTCTCTCACACTCACTCACTCACTCGCTCCTCTGCAGTTTCTCCTTCCATTCCCTCCTCTGTTAACTTACTGACAGATGATCTGAGGCAGCAGGTACTAGAGAAAGAAACAGAGTAAGCAACTAAAGTAGGACTCATGGTGTCATTATTTTTTTTATCACACTTGTCACCAGGGTTAAAGAAAGACTGCAGTGCAGGGGTAGAGCTACTGCATGGCTAATGTGAGCAAGGTGATCTTGGACACCATTTACCTAGATATCATAAATTACTCTTCCAGACCAAGGCTGCTAGTGTTTTCTCATAATAGCTCTGAAAAGAGGCTTGTTAAACATCTATGTGCATGTGAAATTGTTTAAGAATGGAAAGCAATATTTTTCGATCAGCATCACCTTAGCTGTCACATGCTAAAGAAAATGTGGCTTAATAGATCATGGGGATAATAATTGCTTGTCTCTTAAAGAAATGCACAGAACCAGATGACCACCTGAGGTTGCTCCCAGCTTTAACATCTATGACTCCACATTTCTCAAAGACGGTCCAAGAATAAAAGAAAAATGTTGTATACATATACATGTTCACACATGTTTGATTCTAAGTTCCATCATCCCATGACTATATAATTTAATTTCAGGCATTTGAGCTTGACTACAGTTGCCTGTTCTGTGAATTCAATCTCTTTTACACTTATGATGCCTACTTTCAAACAGCCAATATTTACCTCAAATAAACAATGTGCTAGATACTAGAGACAGAATGCAGAAATATGAAAACCTTAAGAGACTCAAGTAGACCTGAGTGATTTACTCTAATTGTTGAATAGCTAATTCTTATACGTAGTAAAAATTTTGCTTCCCATCATTATTCTTTTAGATACTGTTAATTCCAACAAGATTAAAATTGTTCTGCATGTGTGAGTACATACGTGCATACATGCCTGCCTATATTTTCTGCTATTACTTCAGTGGAATGCCATTTTGGTTGCCAAGGTTCCAATAATGTGAAAATGGACTATCATTTAGTATAAATTTATTTGGGTGAATTCATTCATTCATCATTTTAAACAGTGGAGATATTACATAAGGTTACTTTCTTTTAATACATAGGAAAAAACAATCAAATTTAGGGCAGAATTATTATTTAAAAAATGGCGGGAGAGGATGATTCTTAAGATCATTTTCTAAAAGAAGACAAATCAAAGCAAATCAAACTAATGAAAAATATTTCTTTGGGTCACAATGCTTTATTATCTGAGAAAAACTTAACATTTCACATCAATTATCAGAGAAAACCTTTTCTTCTTCTTCCTACAAAGATTGTGAAGTTGAGAACATATTCTTCCTTTTTAAATAAAAATGACCTGTGATATCCTAAATGTTCTAAGATTAAAGGAAAAGTTTGACAGGTCAGAAAATGTAGTGGTTTTGACATCACATAATTTCTGACTTCAAAGTATGTTTGATGATGAAGTAAAAATTCACAAAATATTTACTTTGATTTAATATTCACATTTTAAAAAATTTTTCTTTTACAGAAAGTTGGCTCTTCAGATGCCATGATTTTTGGATTTTTGTTTTTAATATCTCATTTTAAATATTTTAAACTAATGGAAAAGTTGCCAGAACCATACAACAAATTCCCTTGTATTTCTATAGTGAATTTAGACTTTTAGAAAGATCTAGTGGCCATCATAATATATGTACATGTGTAATTCTTAGAATCTGGTAATGTTATTTTATTTGGAATACTGGTTCATTCCAACTCTAGGCACATACATAATTAAGAATCTTGAGATGAGGAGATTATGGAGATTATCCTTGGTTAGGATGGGCCCTAAGTCTACTGACAAGTGTCCTTAGAACACTAAGGCAGAGGAAGAGTTGAAAGAGACAGAGACCCAGGGAAAAGGAGGAGACAAAGTGAAGAAGAGTCAGAACTAGAATTGTGCATCCACAAACAGGAAATGTAGAAAGCCATCAGAATCTAGAAGAGGCAATGAACATTAGTTATTGAGACAAGTTGTTATTTTTAATTTTCCAAAAAGAGTAGTTATTAACTTTAAAGGATTCTTGTATTTTAATCCAATTTCAGGGAACCACAGAGGTTTTGTAGAGAAGAATGGAGTTTGCACATATTATAATTAAACAAATGATTTTATTTTATGACCAGAAAAATTACTGATTAACATCTGAATAATCATATAATATTGACAATTATAGCAACAAACAGAGTAAGACAAGGAAATGTAGAAATGAAAGAAAAAAATTTTAAATTCTTAAATGAATAAAGGATAAAAATGATATTTCATTTTTCCCATCACTTCATTTCATGATTCTACTCAAATTTTAAGTCACTTTTTAATAACTGACCATCAGTATGATTGATGCCTCTGTAAGACAAGCTTTTTTTCCCTTCCAATCTTATCACACACAACAATTTAGCAGGATATCCTAAGGAACAATGATGTTTAAAAAAATAATAGGCCTCTACTTTTAAAATGTTTTCTTTCCTGTGAATAAAATCTAACTCAGTTGTTATTTTCACAACCAATTCCTTTGGGTTTGGATTATATATTCTTTCAAGTGTGTGTGTGTGTGTGTGTGTGTGTGTGTGTATACTAGCCTCTGATGTCTTATTGCATCTTAAATTTTAAGCATAAAAATAATCACTTTTAGAAAGATCTATACATCAAGGGAATCCATACCTATTTATCTTGATGTGAAATAGAAATAATATTATTATTAAAATGGAAAAATCTACATATTTTAATGTTTATAAGAGATCTGAGGATTTGCATGAAAACTATTTCTGTACTGGCAAAATGAAAAAAAAAAGAAGTTGACAAAAATTCTAAAGCATATGGTACTTTCCTTCAGAAGTGAAAAATTTCTCTAATATGAATTTTTCATTTTTTTTTAAATATCCATCACAAATGTACAGAAAGATACGCCTATGAGTGACATAATTTTTGTAATCTTGTCAGCCAAATTTTTCATCAGGAATAGATACACAGATGATCTAAAATTTTAAGGATTGGTGCTTAGAAAAAAACATTTTAAAATTATTTCAGGCATAACACACAAATGTTTAAACTAAGCACAATCATAGTCATTACTGGCTTACTCCTTGTCTAGACATTCTGGGTTAATTGGCAAGAGAAACTAATAATAAAGTGAATAATATTACCTCAGATTGTAATCATAGGTCAGAAAGTGGTTATGTATTTTTGTCTGTTTTATCTTCCCAGAATATAAAGAATTTTTACATAGAGCATTAAAATTTAGAGATATGACTTTTGTGTATCGTCGAATATGTACAAAATATCTAGAGGTACCCTGGAATAAGATTTATTTCCTATATTTAATTTTATGCCCATTATTCAAATTGGCAGTTTAAAATTACTAGTGATAGCTTTATCAAATGAACATCACAATCCCATAAGTGATATATCTATGGTAAAATGTATGGTAAAATGAAAAGTTCTATGGACCTCATACTAGGTCCGCAAAGTATGAGTTGTAGTCCTGATTCTACCAAGTTCTAGAAAATTTTAGAGCAGCAAAGCCATCTTAAAAATTGGTTGTAATCTCAAAGAATTATAGTTTAAATCCAATTAGATTAGGTATGTGAAAGTACTTTGTACAATATAAAATCTTATATGAATATATAGTATGTATAAGTGAATAACAACCAAACTGATTATAAATTTTATATTGGAAACTTGACTTCAATGTTGCAGGGAAGAAATCCTTTTCTTGTGCCCTGCACAATTTCTCTCTGATAAGGTTTGTGGTGAAGGTATATCATGTTGATAACAATTATTTCTCTCTGAAGATAAATCGTGTTGATAACAGAACTATTTCTCTGTGCATCAGTTGCTTCATGTAAACCTGAGTTGGTTGTGAATAATTAAAATTAACTATGATAGAAATAAATTGAGAACAGGCAAAAGGGTATGAACCAGTTCAGAAATTTCTCTTTAGGCAACACAACCTAGGGGATTTTTGTTTTGACTTGCAAAAAGTGTAACTAGTATAGGTTTCATAGAAATGTGTGAAACATAAAAACACTGAAGAGGCTCTGTGTATATACTTAAAGCATCATTAGAACTCTGAATTTCTAGTTTGGTGAATAAAGAAAAAAATTAATACAGGAAGGAGAATATTTTAAGTGTGTGTTCAGCAGGAGGCCGAAAGTTTGCTTTAAAATATACTACATGCCCAGTTTTGCCTAACTTAATGCCTGAAGTATTTATTTTAAACTTAGCTATCATCTATATCAGTGACTCTTAACTTTTGGAAAGTTCACCTTTAAGATGCTGATAAAAGTCAGGAACCATTCCCTTAGTTGAGGAGAGAACATATTTATAATCTTAACTATGCCATACAGTGTAAGAACTTTTTAATTTCTGTTGAAAGAATATGTGAATGAGATAAAATGGGGCAAAAGCCCTAAAAACACAAAATGAAGAAATGAGAAGTCTCTGCCCATCTTAAAGTTTTACTCCATCCAAGATAGTAATACCAAAAATACCTTCTATTGAAAAACCACCCTATTGACTACAGAATGATTGGGGTAGGAGAAAGCTCTAGGAAGATTTTTAAAAATGTAAACAATTATAATTGCATTATGGTTTTGTGACAAAAGAATGATTCAAATGGAATCCAGTGATTACTGGAAAAAGAAGAAATTATTTTTAGGTGATATGAGTTGAGAGGAGATAGAAGAAGAAAAGAAAAATTTTCATTGCAAGGGATGGGCATTGAATTTTGGGAAAAACTACAACTGGAGGCCAAGAGGCCGTATGAGGAAACTATGCAGGGACAACAGCTGAAGAAAATCAGGGACCCTAATGCTCTGAAGAAATTGTATTTTCAGGGTAAAAAATATTTCTGCTATTTTTCTCAACATAGAGTCTTGACTTCTAGCTATTCTGCATTTGTATATCTGAAAACTGTACATGGAGAAATTTTAGATCAGCTGTATACTTATAGTTTTAAACTTGGCCTTGATAGCAAAATCATCTGAAATAATAGAACTTAAGTACACATGTATCTGTGCCTGAATTTTTTAATCTGTCCACAACTTGGAATTTCTTGGAATGGTATTAAGCATAACACAGAAGCACCCCTGCCCCCCCACACACACACACATTCAGACACACACTGATTTAACTTTCAAACATTTGGGGTGGTTTTCACCTCTGCTTATTTCTTGAAGTAATAAGTCATAAGTGTATAAGAAAAAGCTGGCACAGCTTCTACTGCAAAGATCTACTTAATTGACCTTTCTGCCTTTTCCATGACCCTGTAGGCTTAACCTCACTGCTGATCCTGCAAGTGAATATGGAAAAGTATTTATTGAAAGCTACATAACAGACACGGTTATATTTCCTAGGTTGATGTTTTGCATATCTGCACAGTAGGGCCATTAAGGGTTCTAAGAGCACAAAGGAAACAATCATAACATTTGTTTTTAGATGACTGACTCAGGACATGTACACCAGGCTTTATATAGAAACTGTTTTTGTTTTATTAAGGGACTGTTTGCCTGTTAGTGATAACATCATTAAAAATAAATGAAAGGGGGCTGGTAAAATGCTTCCCCAAAGCAGAAACCTAATTAAAGGTGATATGCCTGCTACAAGGCTTTTTTCAGGACTCAGAAATAGAACAAGGTTAGTTCTTTCTCATTTTATAAGGCCCAAAGAAGACCTCACAGTAAAACATCACTTCTGATCTAATTTTCTATTTCTGTGTACTTTAATAATCTACTTTACAGTCTGTGCTTGCCCATAGAAAGTGAACTAGTTTTGTTCCTACAGATAGCTTCTTCATCATGTCATACCACATAAAAAGAAAATCTGATGGTTCAGCTCAAACAAAAAATGCACTCTCCTTTTAAAAACAAATTGTATAGGTTGTAATGTGTGCAGTAATAGTAGTTGAATAATGCACACATAAACATTCTGTGGCCCTGAAAGATCACTATGAAAGCCTGAGTTAATGGTAAAAACAAATATTCCAAATCATAGTTTATAATTTCAGTAAGAAAAAAAAAGTAAACCCTTTCATTTTAAGGGGTGGAGTTACTCTAATTTCATGGATGGTGGAAAAAGCAGGAAACTGCATTCCCTTGATAACTCTGTCCTTATTGTGCTGTGACCTTGGCCAATTTACTTAAATTTACATCTGCCAAAAATGAGTTTCTGAAATGTGCTTTGAGAATTTTCAGGGGGAGGGAGGAGTAGTTGTCACATAAATCCAAGGCCTTTTCAAAATTAATATTACTATAAAAGTAAAGTGAACGTGAAGAGAAACACTGGGCGACATCCTAGGGTACTATAGTTTGATATCCTGTTCTCCTGTCACTTCTGTATATTTCTTTTTTATTTATGAATCTTCAAATGGAAAATAAATCCCATTGCTAAGTGCATAAAAACAGAATATTTCTTAAATTATTCCCTGAAATATAAAATGGCTCTAAGGTATTGGATTCTTTAAACTATGACTTGCCCCTGGGGTTTAGGTTAAAAGTATCATGGAAATACCAACATTGTGTGATGCCTTTGGAAATGGTTTAGCCTAAATTCTTTTATTTTTCAGGTGAAACAAGTCCAATTAGTGATTGACCCCAACTTTTTCAAACTCAACTTTTTAGATTTTTATTTCTTTTTCCTTAAAAATGATGGTGTCAACGCAGAGGAAATACAAGGGAAGAATAGTTTGAATGACTCTTAAGAATACGCATTTCTGTAAATGTACATATATGTGTAAATGATAAGTAGTAAAATATGAAGCCTTGGAGGTTTTTAAATAAATATTATAGAATTTTAGCACTGATAATCATAATCTGTGATTTAAGGAAATGTGTCCCTATCTTTAAAACACTGAACATACAAAAAGTAAAATAAGTGATGAAAAAAAAGAAAAACATGTGCAGATGAAATATTTAATATTTGGGGTTTGTTTTGAGATTTTCTGAGAGAAGAGAAGACTTTGGGTAGAATGTCTAGGGAGCAAGATTGACTTTGGGAAGACCATTGTTAAAGCTGAATAATGAATGGGTAAATGGGGGGATTTATTACCCTTTTCTAATTTTATCTATATTTAAAATTTTATATAATAAAAAGTCAGTAGAAAAGTGACACTATCTAATAAAGATTCTATTAACTAGTTTATTCTTTCAGAATCAGGGGTCTAGATATGATAATCATCATCATGACAAAAATAATTTGCACAGACTGAGTACTTCGTGTTGCGAAGCAATGTTCTAAGCATTCTTTATGCATTGACTCATTTAATCCTCACCACAGCTCTGTTAGGTCGATACTAGTGTTATCCTCATTCTACACATGAGTAGACGAAGGTAAAATGAAGTTATTTAACTTGCAAAGATACGTAGTAAAGACAGCAGCCTGGATACAAATCCAAATAGCTTTGTTTCACAGCACATGTTCTTTAAACAGCCAAGGAGTAAAATACAAAGTTTTTATAAGCATTACAAAAATGCATTGGATATGCGTGTTCAAATATATACAATATATTTTTATCTCACAATATAAAGAAAATGTCGAAATTTTCTATTTCACTTCTCATTTAAGGATTGACTTACTCCTTAAAACTCAGCTAATGGTCACACTGAACAGCCAAGATTCCCTCAAAGCGACTATTCCCACTGACCACATATACTCTTTCATTTTCAAGCATGTCCTCACATGGGACTAGAGAATTCCAACCATAAGTATCATGGACATTAAAATCAACCTAACATTAAGTAGCCCATGCAGAATATCTCCTGGAAATTTTTCCACTATACAATTTTATCAAATTCTAACTGCATCAATATGGTATGTACTTCTTTTGTGAGAAATAATTAGTCAACAAAGCATCACTCTTAAAGTGACACATAAATTCGATGGGGTAAAAGCAAAGCCTGCATAAGAATTTTTAGATCAAAGCACTTGTCCAATAGATTCACTTCAGAAGAGGCAGATCCCATGTCTTATGTTCATCAGTTGCCTCTAAACCCTGGATATCACCACAAATTGTCTTCTGCAATTGTTCCAATTCAGTATCTCCTGAATTCCTTATCCTGTAATCCTAGCCATGAATTTGCACCAGTCTCCACCATGGGAACTTTATTTAAGTTTCCAAATCCCTCCTCAGTATCACACTCCCACTCCTCCCCTGACTATCAGTGTGCTCCAGCCTGCTACTGAGTTTCTGAAGTTCCTGGTTAATATTCTACTCTAAAGGTATGAAACAGGCAGCTGGGCTGCTAATTTATAAAACCCTGTGTTAATATTGCAATACAGATCATTTTCAGCCAAGCTTAGTTTACGTTTTTAATTTGAGTCTGAATGAATGAAAAGGAACATAAATGCTTTTCAGTTTCCTTTTCATAAATGTGAATTCAAAAAATAAAAGTTAATTCTGATATTTAAAATTCTGAACTTTAAAATCCCACTATTTTCGAATCAATTAAATATATTTATAGCTACCATGTACAGAAAAGGAACTAGTGAGTACAGGCATATAATAGTAAATTTTCATTCATCTATCGAAAAGTCCCATTGGCTGCTTTGCACAATAGTAAGTTTGCCATGACACAGTGTCCATGTGAAGGTTGATAAGCATCTTGTCAGGAATATTACAGAAACTGTTCCCTAGAAATTGATAGGAGGTTAAATTAAGTGACCCTTATATTCCTTTTACCTATTGAGATTTTATGACTTTTTCCTTTAAAACCAACTACTTTATAACATAGTAATATAAAAATGCAAAGGAGAGCACTAATTTTTAGGATTTAGGGAAATATAAAAAGTTAAGAGTGTATGTTTATGTCATTGTCAGCATTCTTCCCTTGGTGAGAAGGGGATTCTGAAACAGCACAGCTGCAATTTCGCAACTCTCAGAGCATAAAAACATAATGCAAATTCTTGAGCCTCTACTACATGTAAGTTTCAAAAAAGCAACTTCGAGTTTACAATCATTCTTTGTAGCACAGAAAAAAAAAAGATGATATTGTCAGATAAAACGTATCTGTTAGCTCAAAATATGTCAAAGAATGAATATAGAAATGAGAAATGTTGGTTAAGTTTTCATCGTATATTTAAATTTTCATTTGTTTTAAAGTCTTTAAAAATTCAAATGAATAAAACCATCAATCTATCTTTTTTCAAAGTATTTTCTGCTTTGTGTTCTGTATGTATTATAGCATGGATACCTCATATGTGCTTTGAAGAATTTTTTTGAAAACTGTATGCATTCGAGGTAGGAAATATAGCTTAGATTCTTGAACTAACTAACCCAGAAAGAGAGGGAAAATGAGGAAGGGCAGTCCTGGTGGATGAGAGGAAACTGGCTAGTGCAGAAGGAGGAGCAGCAAGGGGATTTGTGTGGACTAGAGTGGGCCTGGTAGTGAGGCTGTAACCTATGACTTTCAAGAGCAGGTTGGTCATGACCAATTATCTGGCAGAAATGGCAGATCTTTCTAATTATGTATGTCTTCTGAGACTGGATCAGTTTCAGCTTTATGTGCCCCTGAGACTTTTCATGCCCATAGTGTGTTCAATTCATATCATGCTAGTATCATTACTACACTGGATATTTTCTTGTAATTCCTTTTGCTTGTCTTCCCTAATTACAAGACAAGTTCTTTAAGTATAACATTCCTTTCTTTAGTGTGGCTGTTGTGTCCCCTCTACTTTGGTGCCTGGCACTTAAGAGGATTTCAAAAAGCATATGTAGCATGAATCAATAGTTTATTTATTTTTTGGTATTGAAAATTAAACCCAGAGTGCTTTACTACTGAGCTACATGC
This sequence comes from Glaucomys volans, assembly GCA_020662805.1. NCBI lineage: Eukaryota > Metazoa > Chordata > Mammalia > Rodentia > Sciuridae > Glaucomys > Glaucomys volans. Next base: position 93,381 of record JAJEJO010004761.1, read on the forward strand.
TGAGAATTACTGTATTTTTTGATTTTGAGATATGGTCTTGCTAAGTTGCCCAGGCTAGCCTTGAACCTGTGATCCATTTGCTTCAGTCTACAAAGTCACTGGGATTACTGTCATGCATCACCATGCCCAGCTCAATAGAGTTTTAAAATGTATTTCAAAGTGAAATTAATTGATCTCTCAAGCTACTTGTATGCATTTAGTTTAATTTTACGCCAAAATCTCAAATTTGTAAACATATTTGTCAATTAAAGAATTTTCTTAGTAGTCTTTAAAGAAGAATCTAAATATACTACTGTAGATAAAATAGTCCTGCCAATTCTATAGTAATTGAAAAATTGAAAGAAAAGTATATTTGTGTGTGTATCTAAATGTGCGCATGTGCACACACACACACACAGTTATATAAATGCATAGGTACATAAAAGTATATAGGTATGTACAGCTTTTATATTTAGTCAATTCAGTAACAATTCTATTTCTAAATTATTAATTTATTTAAAATGTTATCATGAGAAGCATTAGGAAAATACATAGGTTCATTTCAGGAAATAAATTATTTTTCATTTTTTCTTTTCATATAATGAAATTTCATAAAAATGTAAAAGACGGAGAACCTGGAAGTTTTACTCTTTTTATTTTAGCCTATATGTTTTAAAATTATAAGTTATTATAAGTAGCATGCATATTGAAAGATAATGTCATAATGATTTAATACTGATTGGAAATTTGAGAATAATTATAATATCAAACATATTGGAAGGTCGTTCATATTTGAACAAGCAAATGAAACATGTTTTATTCCTATATTTTTAATAAACATGAAAACCTCATTGCTTTTTAATACTCTTTTGCATTAGAAAATTTTAATGCCTATTATAACAATAGCTTCAACAATGTCATGACACACAAAAGCTTTTATTTCCTTCATTAACAAAATTGTTTTTACAACTATTAAATTTAATCATAAAAATTTTCAGGGACTTTTAATGAAACCAAATTAACTTTAAAATATGAATGCATTTTATTTGGCCAATAGATTCAGTACACAAATTAGACAATTAGAAATTGGTTACTCCAAAAATATTTATGGATAAATAGCAAATGCAACATAGTACCCTAAATACTCTAACAAAGATAAGACTGGGGAATATCAGAGCAAGTAAGGAAATCCTCAGACTTGATAGAAGAGGTAGAAATCTAAGTTAAAAATGAAGGATATCAGAATACAGCCTGATGGCATGGCTGAGAACTTAATATATAGGGAGAAGAAAGTACTTTCAGAAAAGCAATGACTGATTATCTCAAACCATGCTGTGTTTCAGATCTTAAGTGTTCCTTATGCGTTGAAGGCTTTGCCACCCGCTTGTGGAGCTACTGGTAGGTGGTGGAACCTTTCAAATGTGGGGCCTGATGGAAGGAAGTTAGGTCATTGAGAGTATGCCCTGGAATGGGGATAATGGGTCCCACCCCTTCTTCTCTCTCCTTGCTTCCCAGGTGCCATGAGATGAATATCTTCTTCCACATTAGATTTTTGTTCTTCAAATGTCACTATATTTTCTAATTCTCTAGCATCTACATATTATTGACAAGCAAAAACTTTATCAGTAAATGTTTATCAGAATCTTTTCATTCTATTGTTCTACATTCTATTGTTCTTACATTTCCCTGAAAGGCAAAGTAAATGGGGCTAAATTTAAAAAAAGGTTTTCTTTGTGAGTTCATGACAGTTCTAATGATTATCTTCTAAGAAAATATTTTAGAATCTTCCTTACAATCATTGCTGAGGAGCTTCTTATACTGTGTGTGAAATGTGCTTCTATCCAGTTCTTAAATATCATAATTGAATTAGCATGTTTTATTTGTTGAACACATCTCTTTGTGGGCCAGCAAGTTTGCCTCAGATATCTTACATGCCCTGAATACACAGAATAGCCAAATGTATCTTCTTATCTCTTCATCTATTTGGTGTTTTAATTCCCTCTCCTGTTTGCTATTACATTTTTCTCTTAGAAGATAATGAAAACAAAGGAATCGGATTGTTCTTTGCATTATTTCATATGCAGGAAAGATAAAGAGAGAATGTGATAAAATATATATTGTCAACTTACTACTTGACTGTAATTTGTCCTTCTCTCCATCTTTTCAATCAATCCAACATTGTGAAACAAAAGTCAGTTTCTCAAATCTTCAAATACTATTCTCTATTTCTCTTGGAGTTACTAACACGTTTGAAATTGTTCTAGAAACAGCTTTGACTTAAATTTTCTTCTTCGTACATAGGTTTACTAGGTCATCTCTTCAGAATATTCCCATTTCTATGTTTCTTCTCAACTGTCATCCTACATACACCAAGGTGTTAAGGTGAAGATTTGTAACCCCATATATGTGGGGATCTCTGCTATTTTTCACTTCAATCTCTCTAAATTTAAATTTCATACTCTGTGTCTGTTCATGATAAGCTTCATTCTTAACTTTTCAGCGTAATTTTCAAAGAAATTTACATTCTAATATATATAACTTCCTTCTCTACTGATCTCATCAACCCTTGAGTACAAAAATATAATGTGGTAAAGTACAGAGAAGGAAACATTCTGCCATAGAAGAGTCCACAAATTGAGGGAGTAAAACAAAATCAAAACAATTTGTTATTCAAATGTCAATATATTTTCTAATTCTATAGCATCAACATATTATTGACAAACAAAAACTTTATTGATAAATGTTTATCAGAATGTTTTCATTCTATTACATTTCCCTGAAAGGCAAAGTAAATGAGGTTAGATTTAAAAAAGGCTTTCTTTGTGAGTCCATAACCAGTCCTAGTGATTATATTCTGAGAAATTATTTTAGAATATACAATACAGAAGTTATAGAAGGAGTATGGCAGTAAGTAAAGGAAGAATTCACACAGGGTGAGAAGTTAAAAGTGAAAATAATATATCCAAGTCAGAGGTAATCAGAGCTTGGGCTGTCATGAAGGAGGGAAAGAGTGGGTGAGGATGGAAAGAAGAAATACAGACTTGAAAATGGAGTCTTGAATTTGGGGCAGGGGTAAGAGTTGGCTTATATAATCCTCTAAACTTTTCAGCCTAGATTCTAGATCCATTTTTTCCAAAAATCAACATAGGGGAAGTCTTTCTCTACTCTTCATTAAATTTAGTAAATAATCAGGACATCACTACTGCACTTGTACCATCTATTTTTAGATGTTTCTTTTCTTTCCTGAATAATTTTAACTGCATGTAGTCATGCTGTAGTATATTTAATAAAATCTTTAAAAATATGTTTTCCTGGGTAGCATCTGTCCCTTCAATTTCTGTCCCAACTCTCCATTTTCATTTTCTCTATAATCCCTGTCACCTCATGTTTTCTCTATGATTTAATCTTCAGTCCCACTTCAGTCAATTATATCGCCCCCTCTTGATTATAACTACTTTTTTCAAAGTTAATAGTGACATCCACTCGCCAAATCTAACAGTTCTCAGACCTCTCCATCCTTGACTCAGTGCCCTTGACAGGTGGAGAAGCCTTTTCTTCCAGAATATCATTCTCTTTTCCTCTCACAGAACATCTATGGTGGCCTCTTCTTAGTCTCCACACTATTTTTCTTTTTATCTAACCTTTTCAAGCTCAAAACATTACAAGGTAGAGCAAGGAGCAGGGTGGAGGAGATGTGAGTACTTGACGATGATCCCATTTAGATCAAGATTTCTTTTACTTACCATGAACTTTGGTCCAAAAAGTCTGTTTTTGAAGAAAAAGAGAAACAAGCAAGCAAGCACACAAACAAAGACAAAAACTAAAAAGAAAGAGAAATGAAAGGAAGGAAGGAGAAATTAGGAAGGAAGGGAGGGAGGAAGGAAAGAGGGAGGGAAGGAGAGCGGAAGGGAAAAGAGGAATAAACTCTTCTAGTTCTTTATAGGTGCACATCTAAAACTGTAATGATTTTTTCTTTCATATATATGTCACATAGTCAGCTAGCAATCACTGAACCTAACCTCTCTTTTTTACCTAGCAGAAGGTGTAATATAAGGCATATCAGGTTAAGAGATTTAACAAATAGAAATCATCATCAGTTTGCCTTGATTGATCAGCTCTAGCCTGGGGTTCTACTCCTAGTAATTGAATTCCTGCCTTGTTTTCCTTGTTCACAAGCTTTTACTGAGGTCCATTCCATACCAGAAACTGTGACTGTGTTCTACGTTCAATAATCTTGGTTTCCCTTGACCTATAGTTCTTGCGTTTTCAATCTCAGAATTCCTCTTTTGGGGAATTCAACACAGAATCCAGTATTCCAAGTTAAGGGAGCCTTTAATTAATTCATAAAATAATTTGTTTAAATTTCATTTTTACCTGCTACTTCTAGCTTCCATTTGTTACCTAACACCTGCCAGACTCTGCTTTCTTGCAATCCTGAACACTATCCAGCCTTCCCTGCATCATGTTCCTCAAACCTATGGATTATTAGAATCTAGAATAGTGCTGTGATTTTTCCTTTGGTTTTCCTCATGGATTAATGAATAACATTAAGAAGGATAAAAATGAATGGGACGGAGTGAGAAGCGCGAGTCTCCTGCAGTCAAGAGGAAAATTAATATAAAAGAAAAATGCCAAAACAGAAAGTGAATATCAAGTGTCAGTTATGAGATCTGAGTGAAGACTTCTGAATTTGTTAGGAACTCAAATATTTGGTCTAGTAGACTAATAAAGTCCAAAAATTTGGATTAATTTAACACACTTTTCTTGGATTCCAAAGTGTGAATAAACTCATTAAGTGAGGTCAGATCCTGAACAGCCCAAACTCCTACATGAATCAATGTTATGTTCATTTCCCATAAAGAATTTTCCATAAATAATTGCATGGGCAACTTGAAATATAATTTCAAATATGTCTACAGTTACTACATTATGTTTCTGCATTGATTCTTATAGACCTTTCATTATTTCAAATATTAAAAAACCAATTTACAAAACCTACAGAAGAACCATTATGCTTTGGAAAAAAGACAAACAATCTTTTTTTAAGATTATAGCCTTTAAGAAAACAACAGAGACATGCAAGTTTTGGAGAATAAAGTGAGAAGGTGATTGGTGGAAATGGGTAACCTTACATTCAACAAATGTATAAATAAGACACTGAAAAAAATGCACACAGAATTTAGAAATATATACAGTAATTAGAACCATTTGCTACCAAATACAGGTAGTACAAGACCTGATTCAAAGACTAAATTAGACTCATTTGTTATTAGCAGTATGTATTTGCATTCAATTAATGTGCTAAAATCCTTGAAAAGTATGCTCTCTTAAGTGGGTTAAACATGCTCATTGTAATCTTGTTTATACTAATAATTGGCTTAGCAAATCTTTTCTTTATATCTAGTACAAAGGTAAACTTTATCAAGCCCAAGCTGAATTATCATAAATTCCATATTAGCAGAAACCAAATTAATGAGGTTTGATTGTACCAAGAAAATTGCTTTTGCCATTTGCTTAATTTCATCTGCTCTGTATAATAATAAAAAATTCAAGTGATGAAAGAAGTAGATAATAGAGTATTTGCAAAAATATTAGAAGCAAGGCAAACTTTCAGAAACTCTAATTTAGTGTTATATTTATTTGTTTAGGTTCAGTGTGTAATATGATGTTAAGTATATTACTGTACCATGCTATTATGGAACAGATGTTAAATGCAATGTAAAAATGTCAGGGGTAAATGATTGATGATCCTCTTTGCCATTTCAAAGTAAACCATGATTATTTATATGCTCTGGACATTGCTTGAAAGCATCATATTAAATCTAAACAATTGATCCATTTTCAAGGGGTTTTGTATAATATATTATTTATGTGGTTTTTATTCTTTTGTGAAAATGTCCCAGTGTAAGAAAGTATTTAGAGTCTCAAGTGCTCCACCCAGTCCATATGGTAGATTTGTTCTCTGTGTAATACTTACCTTTTCCCTCTAGGCCCATATGGCAAGTCCATAGGCCACCCAGGCCCCTCTGTCCTCCACAGGGGCCATATGGCAAGTTCAGTGAGTGCTCATTTACCTTGTATTAATATTTTATCTACCTCAGACAGAAAAAGAGATCAGATTAACTAAAGGCAGCCCCTGAAAACGGTTTAGCCATATAATCAATACTGAGTGTCAATGTGGTATGAGATATGGGCTCTGTTATTTCATTTATATTAAAAATAGCAAGTACACTTGAATAATTTATCAAATAATTTCATAAGCTCTTTTGATCACTTGATATACATTGACAGAATACTGTTTAATTATGCTAATCATCTAGGCAATATTAACGTATGATAGTATAAGCTTATAGAGTTTAGAACTGGCTTAAACATATAGGCTTTGATATATCCAAAGAGATAAGGCTGAATCTAAATTATAATCTATATTACCAAGTAATTGCTCTAAAATTTATTCATTGTTATAACTTTGTAACTATAGGCTAAAATTTTTCTGCCAATGTGATATGATTAAGAAATTCTTAGCACTTTACAGTTAGAATTTGTATAAAAATATGGAATAGACTCAAATACATTTCTACATCTTTTGCAACTGTAATTCATGTAAAGTTATCAAACAAACTTCAATGGGTGAATTGTCTTACCTCAAAGTCATTTAGTTGATAAATTTACTATTTTTTAAACTTCATTAGCATCTGAGCTATAGAAATTAGCTATTTCCTAACAGCTGATGGTATTGACAAATATATGTATATGACTATATATTTTAAAGTTATTATTACTAGCACTTAACTACTCTTCCCCAATGTCACAAAATATGCATATCCTTTATAGTAGACAGCTACTTGTATATATTCTTTGATCTCCATTAACAAAAAGAAACCTGTCTCATTTTACAAAACTCTTGCCTATTAATAACCTCGCCCCAGTCATTCAAAATGAACAACAACAAAAACAAAACAAAAAAACCCACAATTCAGCCCACCACACTAATCGTAATTTATTTTTGTTAGACTTTGGAATTTTTGTCAACTTATGTATAAAATCTGATATGAAGAATGTTCAGAGGAAGTTCATGCTTTTGATGCTCAGTCCTTTCCTAAACACATCTTTGTTTTCTTTTTGGATGTCTTTTAACCAGTTAAGCCTCCCTCCACAAAACAATTAAAAACAACTAGTTTCTTTTTCATTTGATTCCACACAATGTAAATATGATATTATCATGTTTTGCCTACATTTTCTTTGAGTTCCCATATCAGTAATTATACTTCTTATGATATTCTTCCAGACTACATTCACCAGGCCAATGTAAATTCTGAGGTCACAACTCATAGATGATATGGAATAGATTCTGAAGTCATTTGAAATTTTAAAATGATAATATTGAAATAAAAATGTTAATGTGCTTAGGTTTGTCACCTGTAAGTGCAAGTAAAGTCATAATTAAAATATAAAGACAACATCAGGTTCTCTGACAGCTTATTTTAGGCTTGTATATATAGAAACATATTTTAATGAAAATATAAAAGTTTAATTTTATGCACTGAATATTTTCACGGAGTCAGCACTTTGCTATTTTGTGATAACATGTTAAAATTAATGGGATGTCTTAACTAAGTTCTTTCTGCATATATACATATAAAAAAGGGAAAGCTCTGAACCTGACTTCATAAATAACATTTGCTGTGATTTTGTTAAAGTTTAGAAGTGTGGATTTGTATTTGAAATCCTCAGAAGGTTACAGGGTGCAACCCTCCAACAATATCTCCGAGTCTTCAGGGACAAAATCCCATTATGTGGAGTTCAGTGAAGGGGGTAAACACCACCATAAAGAAATACAAATTGCACATATTTCCCATTTAGCTAGTGTCACCAAAGTTCACCATTAGAATTCTAACCAGTTAGGACTTATTCTTGGAGGTCAAGTACCTTGTGAACCTTGTCATCTCACTGATGACATCATATCCCATCCATCAATTCTTTCAGGAGCACACTTGCCATCTGCTCGGCCCACGTTGTAATAACTTATTAGACAAATTCACAGGGTAACAATCTGTACAATGACACTGTTATCTTAATGCTGGCACATACTGAGATAACAGCTACTGTTTCTCTGCCAGAGCACAGTGATTCTGCCTTCCAAATTTAAAATAGAAGTTAGGAGGCTATTTAAACTTCTTCAGTCTTATGGAAACAATAACTACTGGCAGAAGCATTTTTCTCCATTGTAGGATGACAAATGAAACCCCCTTTGCAAGGAGATAGACAGTTCCATTCCATTCTGCTGGACCATCACTGCTTAGCATTTTCCAGCTGGGGATTCCCCCTTTTTCCCCCAGTAGGAAATGATATGCATATAAGTATATCAAGGACCCAGTGAAAACTTCAAATAACAGTAGTCATAATCATTAAGTAGTAAAGCTGAATACCCTTCCCTTCAACCTGCTGAAATGATACAATTGAAATAATTTCCCCACCCATTTCCCATGACTACAGTCTCTTTTTCTTTCTTTTTCTTTTTTTCCATCCTAGACACTTAATTAGCAGAATGAGGGTCTCAAACATCTAGCTGACACTGCATACCTGTACCTCTAATAGTTTCTCTGAAAAAAACCAAGGACAGTGTCTAAGATCACATACCTTTATTTTAGTAGCATATTTAACCTAGCAGCTGCCAAAGGCCTTAGTAACATAATGAAGTCCAGCACAAGTCTTTGTATCCCCTGGCTTAAAAAATTATATATTTTTAGGGAAGATGGTATTATTTTGCATTACATGGAATTCATCCTCTGTTCCCTCTTTTGGCTTGTCATTTATTCCAGCTTATACTGTGATCAACATTGTACTAAAATAAAGTCAAGTACAACAGCCGCTCCCTGCCCATCAAAACGCACAGACGTCTGCCAAGCACTTGTAACAGCTGGTGTTACATTAATTAGTTTAAACTATTTATTTCATCCATCTCCAGAGCAGATTGAGCAAAAACATTAGAGATTATTCTAGCATCTGTAAGTGCCCTGCAAACATTAACCAAGGAAAGTTAAAATATTCATCAGAATCATATATGCATATACATATGGAGAGACACACACATATATTTTTATATTGCTATATATGATTTAGGAGTTGAAACAGCTATTATAAATAAATGAGTAAATCTTATATACTTTAGTAAGGGAATGTGGTATTAACTGTCTTTGCAAACATAGTTTTCAACTCTCATTCATCTTTTGTGTCCACAAAGTTTCTCTCTTTAAAAATTATCACTAGAAAGTGATAATAATTCCTGGCAGCATGGGCCATTAAACTATATATGACAGGGACTGGGTGACTCAGTGGATTAGTCACAGATTTTATGGCCTTTATTGGAATCCTGCCCTAACTACAGTGATCAAAACACTGTTATCAAATGGTTGTAAAAATCTCAATTAAAATTACTTCTATGGCCTCCACTAGGTTCTTAGCAAACTATATCCCATAACATGAATCTCCACATTATTGACAAAATTAACTCAACTGCCGCTTTTTGGCTTAAGAGAATTTAGAAATTAACTATCTAACTGACTCTTCAAATAATGGTTGTCAATAGAGGCTTGATTATGAATGTGTGTCCATTAAACACCTGTCAGTCTGTGGTTTTTAGGGGGGACTTTTAGATTTTCAAGATTATATTTTCTTTTACCACACTTTTTCTGGAAACCAAATATATATGCATTAAATTAACATTAATTGTACTGTTTACAAGAAACAAATATATTCTGAAACATCTGAAGACTAATTCACAAGAGTAATGGTTAAAAAAAAAAGCCAGGATTTCAACATTTTTGTAAAATATCAAAACAGCACTATTTAAATTCCCACAGGGTTGATGATCCCCAAAGCAATCTGTTTTACTTCACCAAAGCAATACCATGAATAGAATTTGACACATGACTTAATCAACTAAAGGCAAACAAAAAGGTCTACATGATAGATAGCAAACAAACATTTAGGAAATAAGTAATCTGATGCTCACTGAAGAAAACTAATAAGTTGTAGAAGGCATTAGGGAAAGCAATATAGTATATGGTGGCCAAAGTTTTCTGCATGAACACAGCCAGAAGTCCTGAAGCACTACTCCTCACTTCTAGTGTAGAAAGCATTTGCTGTTTTAACCTTACTCAGGTCAAGAAATCAATCTTTATAAAACAAATTAAATTTACTCTTTGGCACTTTACTTTCATATACCAAATACAAAAACAAATTAGTACAAGTAAAGCTCAACGTAATGTAATTCTATTTAGACTTACCTCAGATTAAAAAAATTTTTTGAATCTCGAGACAGAAGAAGCTATTATAAATTTCACTCTCAACATCACACTATCCTCTATGTTACACTCTTCTCTGTCATACTTGAGGGGATTTATATGGGTAACTTACATTGTCTAATAGAAAAATTAATCATTAATATGGAACTGGTGTGGACCAGACTGTGTACCTCTCAAATTCACATGGTTGAAGCCCTAATTCTTGATCTGTATATACAGGTCCTTTAAAGAAATAATCAAGATAAAAGGAGGTCATGAAGGTAGAATCCTAATCCAGTAGTATTGGTGTCATTATAAGAAGAGGAAGACACCAGCATTGCATGTGCACAGGGGAAAGGCCATGGAGAACATAGTGAGAAGACAGTCACCTGCAAGCCAAGGACAGAGACCTCAACAAAACCAACCTACCAAAACCCTAATTTTGGACCTCTTGACTCCAGACCTTTAAAAACTACATTTCTGTAAGCCAGTCAGTCTGTGGCTCTAGCAAATGATTACAGTGAGGTCCTCATACCTCACAATTCTATAGTGCTTCATAACTCAGGATCATTTAAAATATCATTTCATTATTGCTTACAGCTACCATGTTAGGTATATGATTATTTCAATGACATTCAAAATGAGAAGGCTGTGCCTTCTGACTCAGGTTCTGGGTTATCAACACTCTCTCCAATGTGTGTGTCTTTAAGCTTTTTAAAAAAAATAATCCATTTTCAATTTTTAGAACCTTTAAGGCCTCTGAGGGGAGAGAAGTCACAATGGTGACAGGAATAAAATACTTTAGGGAAAAAGTTTCAAAGAGACAAAAGAATATTTCAGACCGGAGGTTGGCAAACTACAGAGCATAGGCCATATCCAGCCTGCTGCTTCTGATCATTTAGCCTAAGAACAAAGAATTGTGTTTGCATTTTGAAATCATGGAAAAAATAAAAATAACTATAATATTTGGTGATATTTAAAAGTAATATGAAATTCATTTTTTAATATTGATAAGGTTTTGTTGGAACAGAGCTATAATCTCATTTATATACCATCTATGACTTGTTTTCTCACCACAACAGCAGAGTTGAGAGATTTTGACAGATTTTGCCAAAGCCTAAGTTAAATACGATATCGTCTCATACAGAAAATTTTGCTGACCCCTATTTGATACAATATCATTGATTAATAACATCTTTTATCCTAATCGTTTTTAACAATCTAGCTCTGGTTTTCCAGGGAGACTAACTTATTACACATTTGTGTTGTATCAATAATAGGCTGATAATATTATTTCACTTAGTTCTAGCCTATATTTGTAATGTTATTCTATGAGATAAAAGGGATTTAAACTTACAAACAATTTGCAAGTGAATTTGTTGAACATAACCTGTTGGTAAACTTGTGGATACAGTTTGTAGAGGTGCTTGATGATGATGAAAGATGATATGAACAATCATTATCTAAGGCTGTATATTATTCAATTAGTCTTAGAACTTCTCCCGGGTTTATAGCCTTTTCCCCCAAATTATTCCCATTTCACATTTAGAGAAATGAGGATTAATATAGCGAGTGTTTTAAAAACTTAAGAGCATACTCACTATTCCCTTGGGTTGGAGGTAGAATCCAAAATTTCCTTGAATTCAGAACTCATGCTTTCAACCATTATGTTCTACTGTCTACATTAATTTCTCTTGGGTGAATATTGTTTCTGTTAAGATTTTAATTCTTTTATTAACAGATCTAAAAATAACATGGTACAAAATGGCTTTCAAAATTTTAAGGAAACACCAGTTACATTGAAAATGAATGAATAAATACTTCTGAACACTATATGAGAGTTTACCACCAAAGTTTCAGAAAATTTATTGTTCAAATGTTTTGGTTTAACCACAAAATACATACCTATATATGTGTATAATGTATATATAAGTCTATATAGATATATATATGATGTACTTGTAAGTATATAAGTATATACAACTACATGTATTATATATATGGTATTGCATTGCTTAACAACAGGGATATGATCTTGAAAATGTGTCATGTGATTGTTGTCATTGGGCTAACATCATCATGAGTCAATCACTCAATGTGGCCTTTTGATGCAATCAAGAGATGTGATAGATAGATGTATGTGGTTGGTACCATGACATGCACACTATTTTTTTATGAGAAAGAATATGCTCTAAAATGATAAAAAGTATAGCAAATAAATGAGTAACATCTGATTATTATAATTATCAAATATTATGTACTATACATAATTGTGCTGTTTTATTTTCATAAATCTGGCAGTGCAGTAATTTTTCTTTTATATCAGCATCACCATGGCACAATGACCTTATTACAGCCATGACATCATTAGGCAATAGGAATTTTTCAGCTCCATAATGGTCTTACAAGAACACCATTATACATGCATTCCATTACTGACTGAAATGTCATTATGCGTAAGGTGACTGTGCAATGTCTATGCTTCGGTCCTAACCATCATAGCACATATACATATGTGCAAGATTCAATCTGCATCATCAAGCTCTGGGTCTTAATCACAATCTCAGTTTCCTCATCATTAAAAGGGAGATAAAATGGCACCCCGTTCAGAAGATAGTGTGATTATGTCATGCTCTTGCCACCACATCACAACTTCAGGGGACGGTCTAACAATCAAATCCACAGGTTGTTTGTAAAATGTTCCTTGTTATTTCAGAATACCAAGGTGGAAGACATACAGTAAGCTGAAACTTATTTTTATAATTCTATTTAGGGAAGGTGAAATAGAAAAGGCTCTGAGGAAAAGAGGTAACCATATGTAAGTTTAAAAGGAAAAGTTAACAAGTTTCCAGAACTCTAGTATGAACACACAGAAAAAACAGAGGGTACAAATTATTGATTCTAACTACAATAACTAGTTTAAATTAAATGTATTATGTATTGATTGGTCTGTGTACATAAAATTATGTCAAACAATAGCATAATTATATATAAAAACATGGAATATGTAACAGGGAATATTTCATTCAAAGGATACAGTCAGATTTAAAAGGAAATTAGACTAACGATTTTGTCTCTCATATCACGAAATACATGCGAGTACAGAGGTCCTTGCATTTGGGAAAAGGAGGGGAATTCAAAATCAATACTAATATAGTATTAGTTCCACTGATATCACAGCATCACAATAGTTAGATACAAAGGTAAGCTATAAAGCATATATATGGGCCAAAAACTTATTTGCAAACATATGTACATATACACTACATTTCCCACTTGTGAAGCATATTTACATTTAAGCTATGAATTTTCAAGCTCTATGTTCTGTGGGCCCATGGAATATGTCTAATTTAGTCACACTGAATGCAAGGCAGCATGTTTAAGAGCATGGACTTTGGAGCTAAACTGCTGGGAATCAGTTCTCACACCTGCTTGCTACCTACCAACCACATGACCTTAGGTTCTGCCTTGTTATCCCCATCTGTAAAATAGAGATAATGGTAATTCAGTCACTCTGAAAGTTGCAGTAAATGCTAAATTATATCTCAAGTATTTAGAACAGTATCTGTCATATAGTGTGTTTATGTAACAGTTTGCTGTTATTGATATACCTTTTGAAAGCAAATGAAGGGCATCAATCATATTTTTCTTTCTGTTCCTTCCATACTTTGTTATGATTTTGCCATATTAAAGATGCATGGATATGAATATGGACATAGATACAGATAGAAATGTATAAATATATGTGGGTTTAATATAGCTTTAAATCTCATTACTATTCAATGCAGCTTGAATGGCAACTAAAATTTTCAAACCTATTTTAAAAATTTTAAAATTGTCTTCTAGAAGTTAAAAAAAATAAAGAAACTGCACAATGCTTTTAACCTTTCAAATTCAAGGGAACTGTTGTTTTTATATGCTCTCTTCTAAGTAGATACCCAACATCTTTTGACATTATGAAGCCATAATACATCATTTTCATCTCTTCATGGTTGATTCCACATGTCTTATCTTTAACCAGAAAGTAAAGCAATCACCTGATGCCAAAGCATCAGATGCAAATGGCAAATCATACCAGCCAGCCTCAACAGGATACTTAAACTCCAATAGCCAACAAAAGAAGAGCTTCACACCTCTTAATCTAGCTTTGTCTACTTAGCCAACATACAGTCCTTAGCAATCTTAACAAACCCCTTCTAAAACTTTTAAAGCACATGCTAAAACTTTGACTTAAGACAGCCTGAATCTCACATATTCTTCTCACTTCCAAACTCATTGTTTGTAAGTATTTATAGCACAATAGAATTTGTCATGTGACACAGGAAACTGCAAACTATCACAGTACAACAACCAGATCCAAATTGTTCTACTACGTTCTGAACAACTCATGGAACATAAAGCACCGAACCAAGAATTTTAGGAATTATATACAGTATTCATAAACAGGGCACTTTCAAGTCTTGCTAATATAAACTGTTATTTATTTCAAAGGCAAGACATTCTCTGAAAGGGCGGGGTGAGTGGGAGCGAGAATGCCCCAGGGATGCTGGGGAACTTTTCTAAACGGTTTCCTCTACATAGAGATTCAGATCTTAGAAGCACCTGGATAACATCCTTGATGCCTTGGGGATTTAATTCTCCCAAATGCTTCTTCTGCAGTCCTTCCTATTGTCCTCCCCACCTTGTGAAACATTTTCCAACTATTAAAACACTATATTAGCCCTAAACAACTCAACATACTGCTTTTAAAAGTCAAGTTCAAATGCAAGCATACTTGTTTCTTGTACTCATCAAGTAAAACCCTTAGTTGTCTAAATTACTTTCATTATGATCACTTCTTCATGATCCAGTACCATAACAACCTTCACTTTTATTATTCTGTTATTCTCCCATGATGTAACTTACTCATGAATGGTATTTAACCTGTTTCAACATTCCTACAGATAAAAAGTTCGTTCCAAGGGTTAAATGTTACAGGCACTTCTTTCTAAAACTGAAAACTATTTCAGTTTCTGATTAAATTCCTTATTTTTTTCTCTTTTACCAAAAAGTTAATGGTTAAACTTTGCTACAAAACCTTTTGTTCTTATTGAAGTCACTTTGCTTGTCTCTCCTACTGTAAGGACACCAAATCCTAAAAGCTGGCAAGAATGCATATGTTTATTTCACCATTGCACTGCAATTACTGAATGCCACTTAATTATAGCAACAGATGCTCGAGTGTAGGAACCAGAAAAATCAAACGCCTCATTTCCAGGTTATTTTTTTCCATTGCTTCTGCCAACAGCAGATGTGTGAGCCCCTTGTGCTCTGGCGTAAATACTTATCAAATCCTAACAGGTCACCTATGTCACAAACAACATTTCAGATGCAACTGTTTCACCTGATAATAGGCTCTGAAAATAAAACTGTGAGCTGTAAATACAATGTATTCAGAATGAAATGCCATAATGTGAAATTGCTTTTTCTCCAGCTACAACTGAAGTCCTTGACAGTTTTTGGCAGTGATAAATCACCCTCCCATTAATTGTCTTCTCTCTCATTGTGAGGTGAGCTGCTAAAAGGGGCAGTCAACAAAAATGACTTAAAGGACAAATTTTGGCAAAAAGACAATGAAGAAATCTGTCATTGCTAAGCCTCCAGTAAACTGTCGTGAAGCAATCAAAATATATGTAGCTGAAGCGTTTATGTCTTTGTTAGGAAGATTATAGGATGATAAGTTTACTGTTAAAAGAGAAGAAGGACCTAGAAGAACTTAAATTGAGGGTCCTTGACATCCTCTTTCAAGTGATTTTTCTCCTACAAGATGCATTACTGTCTCTCAGATTCGAACATTTTTCTCATCTGTTCAGATTCATGCTCGGACCCAGAATAAATGAAAAGTTCCCCAATGTGTGATCACAAGTTGTAAAATCTTGTTAACATAATTTTGAATTGAATATAAATTTAATTTTTAAAAAAATGATTTTTGAAATTATCTAAACACATTTTGTCATAAACAGGAAAAAGAACTCATGATTCTACATCCAAAAGTGTGTTTGCTACCAGTGGACAATTTAATATTACCATATGCAGTATGAGAAAATTATATGTTACTACAGTGCATTTCAAATGCACCATTTACATTTTAGTTTGTATTCAGCATTAGTAAGTAAAAATGCATTAAAATTGGACCCACTGTTGTTCCTGCATTAAAAATGTTCATATTTACTTCATATAATTAACATATTGCTTAAATTGCTGAATCCCAAGCCTAATTGAACTAGAACCCTAAATTTAAATTGTGCCCTTTCCTGGAATGTTACCCAGGCATTTCTCAAACTTCAATAACATTTGAAAAAGATACAGAGGTAAAACATGAGGATTGCAATGGCCACACAAGAACAATTCAAATAAAGCAAAACCTATAAAAGGAAAAGTGTGTTTTTAGGAATCTTTATGAATATAATCTAATGTCATGAACCATGACTGTAGGTACCTTACCATGTCAACATTTTTTTCTAGAGGTACTTGAAATAATGTTTTAAATAGTTTATGGGAATTTCAATTAATACAGAATCACTGAGATAGTAACTCTAAAAGGATAATTCAATGTATCAATGAAGTGTTCTTGCTAATAGATAGGTGTCTGTTTTCCATTAAATGGGGTGAGATGAAGTGGCATCTTGGTGCTTCAACAGTGTAATTCAATAGAGTCCAAGTTAAATAAGGAAAACTTAACATTACCCCAAGTCCCATTCTGTAGCTCAAACTGAATGTTAGCTGAATATTATTAAATATAGTTTGTAGGCTATGACATTAAAACATCTTTTGAATGACAGGAATAAAAAAAAAAATCAAGGGGTTGAATTTTTTTTCCTTTTTTGGTGATCCGCCAGTTTGAGAGCTTACTGAGAGCATATGGAGATAGCATATTTGCAAGTCCATCTCTGGAGGATTGCAAAAGGCCCTTAGCTTGTGAAAAACAGCAATGTTATTTTTTTTTAACGTTCCCTATATTTAGAGATTAAATCGCTCACTGCACAAACCCATTTGGAACAGGCGCGAAGGTGAAAAGGATAATCAGTACAGTCACTGGTCCGTGTTTCCTAAACGCTTTTGAAAACATTACTGTGCGCAGGCATAAAATTAGCGGCAGGACCTTAAAAAGGCTGGCATTTAGCATGACTTTTTGGAAAGTGACACCCTCATTTTTTTCTTGTAGGATATCATTAAATTTCAATCGCCCTATGGCAGTGCCTTTCCATTAATAACCAATTCACTGTGTCACTTTGGCTCTCCTTTGAAATAATGAGCCTTTGCTTCGCTTTAATAAATTTAAACATATTCTCAAGGCCAGGGAAGATAGGAAACCGCAGATGGGCTGAGAAAAACACGATTCATAAATCCTTAACTGCCTGAGATCGTTGAGAGCAAAACAAAGTAACACTCGTAAAATATTAAACAATCCCAGCTGTATGAGGGAAGCTTCATTAACAAAAATGGACTATTTACTGCCTTGCTCAGAGCCTGTGGGTGGAGAGAGTCAAAGAAATCTTTTTAAAAATTTCCCACTGCCATTTCTTCTTATGATTCTTTAACCAACTAATGGAACAATAAAAACATTATCTGGAAAGTCCAGTTATTGCCAAGAATTAATAAATATTATTTAGAAAGCTATAAATTATGTTCCCACTTCCAAGATTTAAAGATTCAAAAAGGAAAGTGTGTCAACATTTTTCTTGGGAATATTTCATATTTGTGGGAAAGTTATTGAAGACATGAGGTCTACCTAAGCCCTCAAAACAAAACGATGGTATTAAGCATGTGGACATCCTTATTCCAGTGGCTTCTGAAGTATTTGTCAGACTGGAAACACTCAGTTACTTTTACTTTGGGTTCTATATTTTATTATTCAGTTATTTGTCACTTAATGCCTAAGACATTTTCTAACATTGTTTATGGAAAACTTTAAGATTCGTATATATTTGAAATCAGACTTAAAGTTTGGAAATTCAAACTAAAAATTCTAGCATAATAGATGGAAATTATGAGATATCATCATCCAGGGTAAAAGCTTGAAGGCCCTGCTTCAAAAATCAAGTCCTGCTTGCTGGTGGTATGTAAGTTTGAAGAACCAAGAGATCAATGTCAGTCTGTTAAATGCTAAGAACCTAGAGAAGCTCTAACCTTAAAGACAAGCTGACAATTTAGTGGACAGAATGTCAATATTTCTAAACATTTCAAGGGCAAAAATATTGCTTTATACAATCTGTGTCACATTTATTGCAAGAAAATAATTTATATTTTTCTTCTGCATTCTGTCAGCACTTTTCCTTTTATTATACAGAGATAGATAATTAAGGAGTTCAATATGGAATAATGCAGAGGCTGACCCTTTAACAATACAGAATCTTGTGATATTACGTGAAAAAGCACAAGAAAAATGCAAATACATTCATCCTTTTCAAACACTATATATTTTACCAGCTGTGTTTTTTTTTTACGTATAAAAGTTCAGAGTATGCAAGAAAGCATTTGAATAAATATGCAAGGTATTTTCTGTCATCTTTGGTGATTTCATTTTCTTACATTATACTGCAAGCAAAATCTTTTTGACATATTTCCCAAAAGATATCCAGAATTAAAAGGCAATATAGGATTCATTAAGAGTACAAATATTGTCTACATTTGCTTTTGGACTCTATCTCTTAATCTGTAAAGTGGGAACAAATAATAAAAAGTCCTATGTTTATTGTCATTTTTGAAGGAAGAGAGTCAGTGTATATAAACATCAGTGCTTAGTACATAATAAGCACTATATAAAGGTTAGACTGTAACTGAGTTTTAAATGTAATCATTTTGAAGGAAGGATTGTTCTTTCTCAGTCTCTGAAGTATGTATAATAACAAAGGATATTTAAACATTTGCTGTTACCTGAGAACTGGATGGTTGGTACTAGTATTACAAAGCTATTTGTTGGCAATTCTTGTTAGACCTTTAAGACTTTGAATCAAAATCCTCTTTTCTAAATGAAACCATTTTAGGCTAGCTCCTTCAAGTTTGAATGTGCCCTGGGCTCAATTCTTTCATAGAAGGCTTAAAATTTGTCTATTACATTTTTACTTCAGTTTACATTTTTTACTTCTATCACTAACATCTAATCATTTGAGGTATTAAAAATACTAATACATTAATACTAAATATCATAAAGAGTAAAAACTAATAAATAGAAGTAAATATGCATATTTCATAGTACTACTTTTCTCTTTTGCAAATACAAGTTGAATTCAGCTATGCTTATTAAAATCCATTTAATATAATTTCATAAATATAACACATCTTTGGTTACAATTGAAAGCATCACAAGTAATTTGTGGAAAGCAGTTAAAATGTTAGAAATATTAAGTGTATACAATTGCATTACATGTTACTGATAAAACTTTTAAACTGCCCTTAGCCTTACATATGTTACAGTTATCTAGTAGTGAAACCAAGTCATTTCCTCATTTTCTTTCTTTGGCTTTGCAACTTCAGAGTACCTTAAACAGTCACATATCATATTTTCCCAGAATTGGGGTAGAAAAGTTGAAAGGGCTTTGATAACTTAGATGGCACAAAGATGCCACAGTAAATCAAAGGTGAAATAGCATCTTATTTGAGGCTAATAGCCAGGCTCTGAAAAGTTGGTGTTTTCCTCCCTAACAGTCCTTCATCATTGAACACGGGAAACAATTACAATGAGAGGCATGTGAGCACAGAGCCTTTGCCACTGGGCCCTCATAAATCTTGCCAGTTCCCAGTGAACAACACCAAATATTTGCAGCTGAGGAACATTTGGTCTGGCTTAAATTAACATATCTCAGCAGTCAGAAGTCATTAAGCTTTGCCAATGATTTGAAACAATTTTTCCATTTCAAAAGCAACACTGGCTTTTACTTATTTTTCTGGAAGAAACGTACTAGAAACTAACACAAATGACATGAAACTGGAACTTGTTAAGAAAAAAAAAGATAAAGGCCTTTGAACTGCTTTTGCAAAATTTGTTAACATTTTTTAGAAGAATCCCTTAACTCTTATGCATATAATCAAATAATAATTCAAGCTGATACAAACCAATTCATGGTAAGCTACAAAATATAAAGATGTAGATATGTTTTAACACTAATTCTTTGAAAATTTGAGTATTATACATTGTAAAGCTGATATAAAACAATTCATGATAAAGAGTAATCCAAAATTTTCAGCTAAACTTTTCAGGGAGACTTAACACTGAAAGAAATATGCTGGTGTGTTCCTCAAAGATCATTTCTGACACAGAGTTCAGACAAAAGGACCTGAGCAAATTGTTTAGGACATTTCAATGATTATAACAGGGAACTTTTCAAGTGTGAAAGAATGATGTGAATAGATTATGTTGATGAGATTGTGACTTAGAATTCCAATCAATAACTTTACCTATTTATAAATGCATTTCACCAAATGTGTGGTATGTTATTTCTTCATGGAATAAGATTGATTCAGGAAAAAGCAATAGATGCAGAAATTTAATTGCAATTTCAGTTCCCCTGTATGAGAATAGCGTCAAACTGAATGAATCATTTGGTTTTCCAAATTTTCATCTGTAGAGTAAGGATGATGACTCCAACCTTACAAATCACTATAAGCATTACAGAGAACTTACAAGACATAGTCCCTGCCCCATACTAACTGTACAAATGGTAGTTGTGCAGATTAATATTTTTAAAATTATCAAATTAGTATCATTACTGTCAGCAAGTAATACATACTTATACGCTGTCATACCTAGTGAATGTTATTGATTATCAACCTTACAAGTAAATATATTCCTTTAGATAACTGATAACAGAAATGCATATATTTACCACAAGTAACACTAAGAAAAATGGAAATAGAGAACAAGGAAAATGAAAATAAAGCACTTAGCATGTGCCAAAAGTTGTTCTAATGTTATTATTATGTGATTTCATGTAATATACACACAAAAAAATGTTTTTTGGGAGATCCTGGGATTGAACACAAAGGTCCTTTGCTACTGAGCTATGTCACCAGAAGGGTCTTGCTAGGTTGCTGTTGCTGGCCTTGAACTTGTGATCTGCCTGCCTCAGCATCCTGAGTAGCTGGAATTACAAACATGTGCCATAACACCCAGCTAATAAGATTTGGATTTGGGTATTTTTATTGATCTGTTAGTATCCCACTTATAGGTATGACACCTGGGTGTAGCCAGGTGAGCCTGTCTCCAGGTCTCTGTTCTCTCTCCTATGCTATGCTGCTGTAAAATAACTTCAGAAAACATTCACTAAAGGCTTCAGATAACTTTATGATATATAATTTTGTCAAAGGTTATAATCTAGTTGCAAACATGGGTCATTATGTATTTTAAATGCAAATTCAGTCAAGAATCATTCCTTAAACACATTAATTTGGATTATAAAGCTTCAAAGAGCCTCCACACTGATTGTTAATATTTTTACCCCAAAGATAAGATTTAAAATAATAATGTGGAAAACGAAAATTTGGGAAAGCAGTACGTTAACAAAATATCCATTGCAGAGTAAACAATAAAATGACCATAAAATTGGTAAGCTTCAATTTATAAATACTCAAAAACTACTTCATGTAGCGATCTATTTTTATTAAATTAGGTGGGAGTTAAAAATATTCCCATTTTGATGACTCTTCCTCTTTTGCAGACTGAAAGATTAAAGAGTGGTAGATGAGGTAAATACAAAACAAACATTACAGAGAGAAAAATGAAGAGGTAAAAGTTTGAATGAGCAACACAGCTCAGCCATTGAAAAGACATAATGCTTCCTGTGTCTACACACCTTGAAACAACAAGAAAAATTTAATGTTATTTGTTTTACTACTTAGAGAAGAACATGGAACAACAAATAAAGCTCCCTTACTGCTATATATCAATTCAGAGGTCATGTTGCACTTTCAGAAAGGGAAAGAATGTGTTCCATCATCATTCTTTTGCACTCTTGGTTTTTTGTTCCATACTTCACTAACCAGTGTGGTAACTATTGTTTAAACATGTTATTTTGTCCTCTTCTTTGTTAAAAGAAAACTACTTTACATTTTTTTGGAGAAACTTAAATAGGTAAAGAAAAGAAATGTACTTAAACTTTGAGAAAAGGTTTACAAAATTGCTCTTTTTAATGAAAGGAAAAAGCATTAGCAGAGAAACTCTAGGGAAGGAGGTGAACTTGAGGCCCTTCCTGACCACTTGACCTGATTTCTCAGTCTTATATCTTCCCATTTTTTCTGGTAACTTCAGATCTCTAATTCTTTCTCAAAGGGAAGAGAAAAGAGAAGACAAGCAAATCATACTCTCTGATCATCTTGTGCTTAATAAAAATAAGTCAGATGTTTCATAGTAGAAACTAATACTCTTACATCACAGTGTATCCAGTAATTTTATTCAATAAATAATGTATTCAGTAGGTAAATGTTGAAATGTAAAGACTTAACTCAGGTATCTTTCATCTGAAGATATAATTTTAATTCCATCTCCATTTTATATCTGCCTAAATAAAAGAAGAAAACATGTTTCTAAAGATAATTTCCAAGGTTGGCTTTAGATTATGATCATCCTACTTTTTCTTCTTCTTTCCCTAATCAGTATGAGGCATGGAGACAGATGGAGGTGGGAGGTTGTAGAAAGTAAGTTAGAAAAAATATGTATAATAACATGAAAATCAGATAATCATGTTTAGGAATATTTTAAGAAGGTATCTTCCTTTTATTAGTGAATAAATAAGAGGCATCCTCTGAATGTGAGCACTGAGACACTTTCTTTGGGGAAAGGTCTGTTTCTTTAGCTTTAGAAAAGAATTATTTGGCAAAAAAGTCTTATTTTGATTTTATGACATATTAAATGTATCTATTATGAATGCATAAATACAATTTGTTGAACTCATGAAACATTTCAGGACAAACACTGAATTAATTTCAAATACATTCTGTTCTCATACATCCATTGAAAAAATGTTTAGGCTAATGTTTATAACTTTATACATAGAGTTGTTTTTCCTTGAATAAACATAAGGAAATTGAAGAAAAAACTCCAATAGTAAATCACAAAGAGTTGCAAAACTGTGAATGAGATTCTCTAGAATGAATTCTGAAATTCTATAATCTCATACAAGATGCACAAAGTAAAACTCTGGGCATTAAATTTTATTTGCATAATGAAATCATTGACAGCTTTTTTAAAAAAATGAACTCAGAAATAGGACTTGACCTGTTGAAATATTAAAGCATATGAAGAAATAAATGAATAAAAAAATAAACAGCTCTGAGTACATATGTGCAAAGATAGCATTATAGGAAAATATGAGATAGATTCCCAATACTTTTGAGCAACATTGTTACAGTATTGCCATTTTGTGTATGTGTTTTTGGAAGGGTTGTGCTCAAAATAGCATAGTGAAACAGAAAGCCTCACCTCATCCATTAAAAATCTTTTGGGGATACCTAATCTATCATACTGAGATTTTAGGCCTCATTCTTAAACATTATATTTTTATATAATTGTTTTGAGGAAAAATTGGGTATGCAGACAAATGTGTGTGTGCTTATAAATATGTGTGTATATGTGTGTGTGTGTAAATATTGTGCAAGTTTGTATATGTCTGGCATACAACAGGAACTCAACAAATGCTTACTATAATATTCATTCTCCTCTTTTATTTAGAAAGCAGAAAACAAACTAATGAAATTAGTGATTTACTTTTTTAAAAAAATAAGACCTACAACAACCATATGATAATGTTTGGTTATTGATGATTGGTAGACTTTTCAGTTTTTCCATTATGGAAAGATGATCTTAGCTTGAATCTATTCTTTGGGGTTTTCAAATATATTGCATTGTGAGAACACAATAAAATCTAAATCTATAAGAGTTAAAAACTGCATTTCCTTACAGTTTAAGAATTTGTTTTAATTTAAAATACTGGGATGAGGGGAACAAGAATTAATGAAAATATTGAATTAAATGAGTTTTTCAGATATTCCTTTGACACCTTTAAGATTTACTATTTAAATGTTAAACTAACCATTCCATCAAAAGAAATTCAGGAATGGTTAAACTAATCATTCCATCAAAAACAACACAAAAATAATGGGGAAATCTTTACCACAATAAAAACTGATAAATCAATTCTTTGCAGTAGTTAATTGTGAAAAGATTATGCTAATAATGAATGTTATGATGATACTGAAGAGAGCATAAGAGAAAGAAAAGATCTAATGTGTTCACATGCTTAAAGATTCCTGGTACATAGTAGGCATTCAGTAAACACCCTTTAATTTCTTTTCCCTTCTCATTATTGATTGAATCAGTTATTTCCAAATATAAAAGATACCATAACCTTAGGGAAAATGCTTCTGTTTAAATACTCTATCCACAACCCTAATTACCTCTTTTACTTTGCACTTGCTTTCCTACCTTAGGATAACTTGGATACATGTGATGATAGCAAAATATATAGGACTATATTTACCTAAGTTTATGAGTCAATGGAATGTTCTAGTTAAAAAATACACAAGGCTATGCCTACTTTAAAATAATGCTAATCATATCTTATCCTAATTGGTGAATACATTATATTTAGAACAATTAGTGACAACTGAATTCAAGAAACATGTGAGAGATATTTTTACCTCATTAGAAACAAACATTCAGGATTTACCTACTTCTATCACTAAATAAAACACTTTATTTTTAGAATAACTGGTCAGAAATGTTGCTTTTAAACATTTTTAAAAGCACAAATAATATCATTAACATTTTTTAAATGTTAGATGAATATAATGGAAACCATAAGTCACAGAAAATCTTTTCAAGGCATATTTTGTAAGATATTTTCTCCGTATTTTCCATTTATTACAGTTAGAAAAATGTTTCCTTTTCCAAGTTTGGAAGTCAGCTTTAATTGAAGGAAGGAAGGAAGGAAGGAAGGAAGGAAGGAAGGAAGGAAGGAAGGAAGGAAGGGAGAAGGGAGGGGCAGGCAAGGAAAGGAGGGAGGGAGGGAGGGAGGAAGGAGAGAGAGAAAAAAGTAAGAGTGAGAGAGAGGAGAGAGAGAGAGAAAAGTAATTCCTTTTATTTCTAATAATGAATCAAACATGTGAGAAGAAAACTCCATGTTAGGCATGAATTATTTGCCTACTACTCAGTGGTTTAGTCTTAAATACTAGGATGTTGATAGCACTATAAAAAACAAACTACGTTTATCTTAAGCCTATATTAAATTCTAAAGCCCCATTCAAAGTAATCTCATCAAATTGGGTTAAGGACCTTTTTCAACACCTTTCCAACATTTTAGACAAAAGAAATTTGACATCTTTCTCTAGAACTATGAAACGCTTCCTGTGCATGTATTGGTAGGACCTTCCTTTCCTCCCCCTGTAACGCACACACATTTTAATGTACTGGCATACGTATATCCAGAAAAAAAGAGTACTGGAAGGAAGTTCAAGTGTACATGTTTTTTAAATTGGTATTTCATCAAGAACACTGTTTCTCTTTTTCTCTACCCCATCCCCAGCAGCAGAGAGAGAGAGAGACAGAGAGAGAGAAAGAAAGAAAGAAAGAAAGAAAGAAAGAAAGAAAGAAAGAAAGAAAGAAAGAAAGAAAGAAAAAGAGAGAAAGAGAGAAAGAAAAAGAAGGGAGAGGAACTCACATAAACACATGAGAAGCTTGGTCAGGAAATTAGACATCTTATCTTTGGGTCGGCTAAATAAGGACCAATAACCTAGGCCTGCAATGCTTTTCGTGATAACTGCCTTTACAAATGAAATTTTGACTTCTTCACAGCTTAGCTACAAGAAGACACTATCAGTAGATGCGCTTTTCTGTGCAATATGAAGGGTAGTAGAAGATTTCAACATCTGACAGAGGAAAATGAACAACTGATAAAGAATCTTTGAAATGGTCTCTCAATGCAAGGTAACATTTTTTATGTCAATTTGCATTTTTATTATTGTTTACTTTCTTGTTAGGCAGTAGGTATACTAAACGTGAAGGAAAAAATCAAACATCAGTAAAAATAATGAAAGAACAGGTAAGTTTAAAAAAATTGTTTTGAAATAAAATTATGCTCACTAGTTTAATTGCCTTTTTACTTATAAATGATTTGGAATGCTTGCAGATTATTTAATATCTTAATAATAAATCATTAAGGAGAATTTCTGATCACACTGGAGTACTATTTCTAAAACTAACCACAATATCAATACCACGTCTTTCCGCTCATAAGAGTAAACCATATTTTAAGGGTGCCCAAACTCTGCAATTGCAGCTATGCAAAAGGAAAAGATAAAAGAAACCATGCAGATTATAAAATAAAATATAAAATATCATTCTAAAACTCTGATTTCTTCTACATTAAAAAATAGAACTTCTGAAGGAGGAGGATGACTGAAGATGGAATATAAAAAATGATAAAAACTATAAATTCCATTATCATATAATATCATGAAAATATTAAAGTTATAACTCATTTTAATGGTATAAATTGGAAGTAGAAAAAGTCCAAATTTATCACTAAATGTACCCATTAAAATCAAACCATTCGTTTAGTTCTGTTCCTATTTAGAGTTAAATAAGTTTTTCAATATAAATAATGCAGTTGAAATTCTAGAAGAAAGTAATTTTCTTTTCATCTAAAAAAACTGAGGAATCACAAATTAAAAATCACTGGATAAAAAGTTAGTGATTGTCCGATTTCTTAACTTTCCCAACTACGATTTAACAAATCTGAGCATTTTCATGTCACTTAGAACAATTATAGTAAATATTAAATGTTTTATGTAATAAATTTATAAGATAGAAACATGATCCTTAAAAAATCAAGCATAACACTCTGCAAAATATTTTATGACATTCATAATGTATAATGTATAATACTGATTAAAATTATGTCTAAGAAGAAACTTACAGAAGCATTTTAACAGATATTGATTATATTTTTAGATCTTATAAACAATAATGGGCTCATATCATGTACATTTTCTTTATAAATTGCTTTTAAGGAGGCTTAAGAATTTCCAAGTAATGTATTACTAAGATTTTCAATTAAACTTTGAAATATTTTTATTAGTCAACTAATAGTGATTATCATACATTTCATCAAAAAATAATTAAGAACATTGAGTAAACTGCACATATAAAGATAGCACATAAGCTTTATCATTCAGACACAGTCAATCTTTCTGAGAGTCTGTGGGTTACAAAAGGTTAAAGTGAAGCCAGTTTAATATGTTTTTTTCACCAAGGCAGTGCTTTCAAGCTAATACTTCCATTAAAAATATTTGTAATGGACTCTTACATGACTTATCTTGTTCATGCATGTTTCATTTTCTAATTTGACTTTATATACTTTTGATAAATTTCCCAAATATACAAAACCTAAGGACATTTTATGATGACTGAAGATATTTGTAGAAGTATTCTGAAGACTCTAAGCTGCCTCAAGATTTTCTGTTTTTCATGTTTTGAACAATGGCTTGACATTATCTCCCAGGTTGACTAACCCCAAGGGAAGACACGCATTTTAAGTACATTTAATTTGTTGAAGAATTCCTTTGGATAACAAGGGAAAATTCTGCAACAAAGTTGAGGTAGAAAATGGTTAAGCAAAGTCATTAAAGTATAAATTTCTTTAAATGATTCATGCTCCTATTTGTTTTATATCATGAAGTTATTTACTCTCATTTCATTTTGAGAGTAAATGATTCAAAAGGAATGTATTGATTTGTTCTTCCTAAACATTACTATAGTTAAAAATTCAACAAATATAGATCTAACAAAATTTATCACCCCTTAAAAATAAGAAATTATCACAATCTGAGTCTAATTTAAATAGCTGTTTTATTAACAAATGTATATAGAAACATGAAGAAGCAAAACATCTAAAAATTTAAAAAGTAAATTACATATATATACATATGCACATAATTATAGATATGTATCTAACCTGTTTGTTGCTTTTATCAGAAGAAATTTTTCTTCAGTGAAATTTTATCCCAGAAGATATAGGGAGAGCTGCTTTGGTTAAAACATTAATCTATGGAGCACTAATCTCATATCTAGTGAAAGTTCTTAGGAAGTCCCCTCTTCTCAAACCCTGGGGCATAATGCAAGTACTTAAGACTATTGCCCTGAAGGCAGTGTGCTCTAGGCAACAGGGCATAATAATGAAATGATAAAGACTAGCTTAATAACTAATTGCGTTTTTCTGTGCCTTGATTGCATCTACTACTCAAGTATTCTATTATGGTCATCATGTGCCAAATTTTATTCCTCAGATCCAACTTAAACATGGCAGGCATCCATTCAACAAACACTTGGGACTGTGTGGGATACTAAGTTGGATAGTGAACTAGGAATGGTAACAGTGATAAATCACTCACCTCTCACTGTAGGAAACACCCTGATTTCTCTATCCTATCACCCTTCCCTCATTATCAAAACCACCAAAAAATTCTCAACACCTCCCCATACCAACAATCATTTCTCTTCACATTAATGGCCAATACCTTATTCAAAGTCACCATCATTTTTTGACAAGAGGTCTTCAATAGCCTCTTGTCCAGTTTCTTCTTTAATTCCAGCTCCCTACTCCATTATATACTTGCAACATAAAAAATGACTAGAAACATGTCACTCCCCTGGTTAAAATCTTCAGTGCATACTTATAAAAACTTCCATCAGTATTGCAAAGACCTCCATAATTTGGACACACTCTCCCTTCTTGACATCATTTCACCACATTGTCTGTCTTAATCTTTATGTTCCAGTCAATAGGTTTCCTGTCAGGGCCTCCTGGCCTCAGAGCCTTAGACTCACTGCTGGTCCTTTTGCCTGAAAGGTTGGTCTAATACCCCTTCCCTGGACTTGCCACGACTACCTTTGTCTCGTCATTCAGGCCTTAGTTCAAATGCTACCCCAGAGAAGACTTTAGTGCCATCTTATGCCCCACCCTCATTCCTATCACATTACCTAATGTGATTAGATTGTCCCTAACACCACCTAATATTAGTTCTTATTCTGGCTTGTTCGCTTATTGTTTATTGCTTATTGTTTATTGTTAATATCTTTCATAAAAATATAAACTCCATGGAAGCAAGGGCGTTATCACCCTGAACTTTAATTTTGTTTTCCTCATAAGAAACTGTATGATGTAAGGTGCCCTATTCTTCTTTATATTTTGATTAAGAAACTGTACTGATTTTTTCTCCACAAGATTAAATATAATCCACCAAAATCATTTTATGCATTAGATATGTCAGTTTCTGTTCCATGAACCCTTTCCTTCTTTTCTAGAGCTGCAAACGTAATCACCCATAAACTACATCTCAAGTTATACTATTGTTTCTTGACCTTTGGAGTTAGATGCCCCACCCCAGGCCACTGCTCTTTTAGACATTCCACACTGACTATTTTTCAGGGCTAGAGAATGGAAGAAATTGAAGTAATATTGAAGTTAAAATCTAATTACTTGAATTGTAGGATGAAATGCTCGATGCCATCTTCAATTTCATTCTTTCATTACAGAGGTGACATATGAGTGTAGTTCTATAATGTGAATTTTGTTTGTTTGTGGTGTTTTTGTTTTCTCCAAGGAAAGGCAATTACTTCATGCACAGGGCTTTTGTTAGTAGTGTCTAAACAAGCATGAGAAGCAAAGAAAACTTTGGAAGGTCTTTCCTGCCCATGTGAGAACTCTGAACAAGGAAAAGGACTATGGAGAACATAAGTAAGAGAATGTAAACTTGAAAGAAAACACCGACATTCCATTTACAGAGTCACATAATTCCTACAGTAAGTCAGATGCTTCTTTACCATTTGAATTAACCAAAACAAAAACAAAAACTGTGGTTTAATTTGAATGGTACAAAGTTGACACATTCCCCACTATTGCAGCCTTTACTAATGTTATTAAAAACAGCAGCACTCCATAAGGCCACATTACAAACCTTACAGTGATAAAAGGGGACTCTAATGTCCAGAGGGAGTGAATATGGGTCCAAAAGAATTGGGATCATTTGACTTCCTTCCATTCTAGGGCTATGAGAAAATGAATGGATTCTCAAATTTCATTAAAATGAACAGTATAAAATATTTAAACCTTCCCATGAACTCTCCTGGGGAGTAATGATAATCACAATCTACTAAAGTTTCTGGAGATTTTTAGGAAATGTAGCAATACTGCATGTTTAACACAAAGGCAAAACAAAATTAAATACATAACATTAAGAATGAAAGCAGTCTCAAATATTTGGCACCTATCTTATCTACAGAGCTCTGGTTTTCATTTAAAAAAACATATATGATGTCAGGGTCAGGTAAATCATATATTTGTTGTGCTTCAATTTTGTGTAATCATTCCTGTCCTTTCAAAAGGAGGGACAAACACTGTCAAATCAACAGGGTAGTTGAAGAGTTTACATTATTTAAGACAGTTCTTGTATTTTTATATTTAATCATCACATCATAATTAATTTCTCATCCCTCATTGTTGCACAGTAGCTTACATTATACTTTTAATCTTAAATTAGAATTTTATGTGTTTAAGATCTAAATGTTCCAAGTGCAGATAGAGCTGAAATTGTTACAGTTCTATCTTACTTCACATACACAGCTCTATTTGTTCAAAGCAAAGAGATAGTAAAAATCATTTTCTCAGTCACCTTTCTACAAAAATATTTCACACTGGGTCTAGTGGTTATTATTATTTTTTGTCAGCTTCTGGTTGGCTTCTATCTTTTGAACTTGCATGTTCTATGGCCCATAGTGATATTCATTGATGGGTGTTCTTGATATTCAGAAAAATGCTTCTCTTTGCCTCTTTACTATAAAGTTCAACAATGACAACTGCAGATTATGTTGTGTGCACCTTTTTGGTTGCAGATTAAAAGAAATATTTCCTTCAAAAGGCTTCCTATAACAAAGCAAAATGTCCAAAAAATACCTTCAAAATTGTCTGAATCTCAACCATGAGTGCATATATAATACACTGGGTGAAATATAATACACTGGGTGAATAGAAGCCTACAATCTGAAATATATTCCTAAACTCAAATCTTAACAGGAACCCCAATCAATGTAAGAATGTAAAGTAACAAGGTAATCTATGTACATGAGTTCCCCAATGTATTTGCTTTCCTAAAGAAAATTTATATTTCTAACTCATTGAAGATATACACATATTTTATCTTTTACTGAATTTAAATTGGAGCAGAATAAAGTAAAACTAAAGCAAGTTCTTTTTTTCCTGTCATTTTTCAACTCACTGAGAACTAAAACTTTTATGAAAGCACTGCAGTTAATCAATATATTTATAAGAGAAAGTTTCATCTTAAGATGGAACTGGAAAAAGAAGGTCAATGAAAAGAATGCAGTCATGAAAGAGCGGATTCTACTTTGAATGATATCTTCTATTTTTTCATTTATAACACATTCAATATAAGTACCATTGAAAAAAATCACATTCTTAACAGCATCATAAAATATTAGAATATCTTTTAGGTGTCAACAAAGTAATCCGTCATTGGTTTAAGATGAGCTTTATGAAGTTATGCCTTTGTGTCATTTATTCTGTGTTATATAACATGTATTTATAATATGAATTCACAAAGTAATCTAATTAGGAAATACTTTCCAATTAGGTTCAGTATTATGGCCCTAAAATGGATGCATTTCTGCTAATATAAATGTATACCTGCTACATTTTATCATGCATTAGAGATTTTAATCAGGTAATCTACACAGCATCTGGAAACCTAAGCAGAGCCCAAGACTGCTATAACAAAGGCACTGTAACAGTTCACCTTCAGTGAAGAACAATAATGCATTATTAAATTCACTTTCCTGCTCAGTGGTTACACTTAGCTGACCACAGCAAATTTGCTCTCTGCCTGGTCCTCACAACTTGGCAGAAAAATAGATTCTGTCACATTTAACGGGTTTAGAAAATGACAGGATGCCTCTTTTGTTTTAACTATAAACCATAATCTTTCAGAAGTAAATATAATTACAAATGCCTTTGGTCATGTCATTCTTAGGATGGATATTGGATGTGGGTTATCACAAAAGCATATATCACCATAACTATCATTAATAAATGGAACTGATACCACATATTAAAAATCCAGATATCGTTTTAAACTCACATTCTATATAACATCACAATTCTTATAATAGAATGGGGATCATTCTAAAATCTTAAAGAGCTTTGAACATTACAGCAACCTGTAGATTTATGTTTTATCCTAATTAATTAGTATATTTAGCATATTATACAATCATATTTAGTAAATTAACTTCAACTTCTAGAATATTGCCTAAGGCAAAATTGGAAGAAATTATTAAAGTCATTGATTAAAATTATCACCAAAATAAAAGCCTTTGTTGTTGGTTGTCTATTAATTGTACAATCCTCCTTACTTTACAAAAATGGGTATTCTATTAACACATCTATTATGTGGGGAATTTCATGCTCCTTATTTTAAGTACTTATTAAAAACAGATTATGTTGCATAACATTTTTGTGAAGTAGGAGAAATAATATTCTGTAATGATAACCTATGGTAATTTTCTAGAAATATTTTCATAAATATATACAAATTATAAAGCCATTACTTATGGATAATGAACTTCACTCATCATTTTATTTTAAAAACTGATATCTAATGGTTCCATAGAAATTTTGCTTTAAAATGCTTTATACTTGGTGCAAGGGATTTACTAACCAACATGAAAGAGAGATTGCTTCCTTACTTACCAGGGAGTATCAGTTACACAAGGAAATATTTTTATTGTTTCCTGAAATGTCTTTCTACTGTTCCTTAAACTTTATTTTATGGCTTAATAATTTTTCTTAATGATTATGATTTAGGAAAAAAAACTGGTAGAACTTGCTTTAATATTTACTTATTCAAATAAACTATGTAATACCTTCAGTAAAAAGGGACATGATGGAAAGTATAAAGTAAAAGATGTATTACTTGATTATTTAAGATCTACTTAAAACTTTTTCTTTACAAGAAGCATACTGAGTTTGAAATTTGTATACATATTTTATTCTATAGGTCACATTTTCAATATGTTTAGAGCATTTTATGTTTTATTATTGATAAATCATTTGGTATCTTAAAACAAGTCTCTGACAATTAAATAAAATAATATAAAAGCATGAAAATTTTCAAGACAGTTCACTGAAATTTCTATATAGTATTGAGTTAAATTGTTATCTAAAACAACACACCCTATGGAAATTGCTTTGCAATTTATTTCAATTAAGTTAATTACATGGGTTCTAAAAATTCGTAACTATAGAATTTTATGGAGTTTTTAAAACATTTAATAACATTTAGCTTGCTATCCTTTTAAAAACTTATTGAGATTTATGACAAAATCACTGATCTTTGCCCAGTTATTGTTCTCAGCATTACAAGTTTTACAATTTCAAATCGAGTATAAAAACTAGTATAGGGTTAAATCTGTTAAATATTGATGAGAAAATGTAGCTTATTCATTAGTCATCTGAGTTAATTTCAGACGGGCTGTAAGTTTCTTCATTTGGTGGTAGAAACATTACATTTTTAGCTAAGAACAAGTAGTAAGAAAGAGAAAAGTAGATGTTTTGATAGTTGATTACTATTGTTAATATTATTATCATATGCTAACTTCCTTCTTCAAATTCTTGTGTGATAAATAAATATCCTTCCTCTGGGGCCTGTCAAAACTAAGTAGAATAAGGCTATTTAATATCCAGCTTCTGCCATGGTTCCTAAAACAAAGTTCATGAGTATTTCATACATGAATGGCAAAGAGAAAATATAAACTCTAAATTCTAACTTCAAAATTTCTCACTGACATCAACACACTGTAAAAGAAAGAAAAAATCGTGGGTCACTCTACCTCTGCTAAGTAAGCCTAAGGCTCTAGCTATTTGAAGGCAAAAGCTGTGCTCAATTTGAACAATAAGAGAGCATTTTGAGGGAACTGAAAGATCAGCTATTGTATCATCAGCACTTATTCAAAGTCTTATGAAGGCTCTTGGTATAACTGGGATCACAGTAGAATGAAATACATATATAAAAGGAAAAAGTGGAGACCCTTAGGCAATTGCAATTGAGGGAAAAGAAGAGATTATTTCCAATATTATTGGCATAGACTTCACTCTCCTTATGTTCACTGCCTAATCTTGAGAAAAGCATTTATATTGAGATGAAACATGGACTGTGCTATGGTATCAGAAGGACTGAGCCTACCCTCTGTATTGGCTGGGATTTGAAAGATTTGGGTTCAGTCTAAGAAAACCCAAAGGAAGGAAAAAAGCTTAATTATTACACTTTTTGACTCTGAGAAATATTGGGATTATGTGCTAGAGTCAGGGCACATTCCTTATTGGAGTCTTTTATAGAGTTAAGTTGTCTTTCCCCTCAAATTGAAAACTGTTACATACAATATAAACTGAAAATTCAAAATCTATACATGATTAAAACAAAAACACAAAACTTCAAGAAAAAAGATGAATAAATTTCAGTTTAGAGGAAAAACTATCCTCCCCAAAAGAAAACCCTTGATTTACATAATGTTCCTATTTCTATGAATAAATACAGACATAGTTAAATTTCTGATCTATTTCCCAATGGACAAATGAAACTGACATTCTTGACCAGAGACTATAGGCCAAATACTCTAAGTGATCCACAGAGTATCTGATTTAAATTTTATGAGGTTAATAGTTAAATTATCTTTAAAATATCCATCTCCCTTGATTGCATTTTCTTCTAGATAAAATGAATGGTTGACACTGATTTGGAGAATGCAGTGCTATATATCTCCAAAAAAATTTCCCTTGATTACAATACTGAGACATAGGTCACTTCTGTTCTTCTGTCCCATCTGTAAATGATGACAACATTGAACAAGGTGTTCCATCCTCAGCTTTAGGGTTAAGCACACCATTTCTGTCATGATTCCCTAAGAACTGTATCTTCCCTGTTACCTAAAATAATAGTGATTTATTGCATATCTTTTTCCTAGAATCATCCCACTGTTATCATTAAAGCATACACTGCCTATGACAGTTCTTCAAGTGAAAGGTCTAGAACTGTAGCTATTGAATAGACATAACAGACAGGAAATGGAAATTTTCCTGAGTCTTTGTCATCACCAATAAAATTAAAGTGAAAAATAAACCAATGAGACACATGGTCACTTTTGAGTAAAGACTACAATTTAGGCAAACAAAAAATATGATTCTTAAAATAATACCTATATATGGTTTTAGCCCTGGGTATCATCAATTTCAAAGGGCTCTCATTAGTGTGTTTTGAAAATAAAATAATGTCTCCTGTCTCTCCTTTAAAATTCATTTATAAATCCTTAGCAAGAAGTTTGCCGCACAGTAGAAAATCACAAATAAATGAACAAGTGAACTAATATAGATAAAACTGCTTACTTTTTAATAAATGGCAATTCCATTAGAATACTGTTGAGAAATCATTTACTGTGGTTTTATTTAAATGTATGAAGTTATGTCAGCAAAACTATGCCACACTGCTATACAAATGTTTCCTGGAGTTATATTCTTCTAGGATCTATCACTTAGACCAAATGACAATTGATCAGATACATCATTCAGTCTCTACAATGCACCAGTTTCTGTGTTAGGCAATGAAGATTAAGTTGTAACTAATATAGACCCAACCACATGCTTACTAAACTTGAAATCTAGTAAATTATGATTCCTAACACATCCACCCCTAGATTCACTGTCCACCTTCTCTATCTTGCTCTTTGAGGTGTGACTTCAAGAGTGTCCAACCCTCTAGATGTATCACTTAATTGAACCACCTTGCAAAAAGCTCTGAGGGAGCACTAGAATGTGAAAACCTGGCTTCAACTAATTCCTAGATTAGTAGATATTACCATCTTTACCCACACCTTGAATTAACTTATCCCTATGCATTCTCCATTTTCTGATAGAACTCTGATACTACCTAACGTGTATAGTACATCTACACAGATGCAACAGTTTTCTTAATCCTCACATCATAACTTCCTTATTTTCAGGTGCTACTAGTTCAATTTTTAAAGCTAAAGAAACTGAAGGTCCAGGATGTTGTCATTTACCAAGTTCATTATTACATTAACAAAAATTTGAATACAGAGAGGTTTAATTCCAAGGCTTTTCTCTTTCCCCCTATGCCAGAATGCTTCCAGTAGTAATAACTTCTAAGATGAATATAGAATTGTTTTGTAAATTTAAGATTTTTCACCATAGCCTTAGATTATTTGTATCATATTTGGATAGGTAATAAATAATAGTA
>JAJEJO010004761.1:135000-202500 GCA_020662805.1 Glaucomys volans
GAATACTTATATGGGTCAAGCACTCCAGACACATATTTTCTCATTTAAATCTGAAAAGGTATTTATTGGATTCACTAATGCTGAACCCTATACTAGAAACACAAAGAAGGTAAGATGCCATACCTTCTAACCTAACAGATAAGTTTGGGTGGAACACATCTGTATCAAGTGGGATATACATTCCAGGTAAGGGAAGAAAGAGAAGTCACCTTGTAAAGAACAGAAGATGTTTGAGAAACATGCAAGTTCAGTGCGACAAGACAGTCATCAGACTGCACAGAGTTAAAGAATAACAACAAAGCCCATATTTTAGACCTATTGCCCATCATTAAGGGGTTGTTATGGAAATTGTTAAGAAGGATTTTATTAAGTTGTCACTTAAATACTACTAGAAGTTCTGCATATAGAAATTATAATGCGTAGCATAATAAAATAGGTAACTTGAGAAAGCTTCAGCTGAGCATGGCAAATGAAATCTGCCATCTACGTAGGAAAGAGTTCTCAGATTCATAAAATATTGTTGTCCATCATTAGAAAATTCAAAATTAAAGTATACGCATTAACACCTTTATTTCAAAGGCTTGGAAATTGAGGAGGAAAGATACATCATAGGTAATGTTTAGGGAAAATTTAAGAGATTTTGAGACAGGCAAAAACATATCTAAAAGATGTAAGTGAAGAAGAAACAGTATGTTAGAGGATTTTAAAACTAAATATAATCATAGCCCTATGATGTATATTAATATTATTAGAACATTGAAAGTTTTAAAGAAGCGTTCTCAGTCTATATGCATCTGTTTAGTCATGAGGTACTAACAGGTTCAGGTATATTTGTATGTAACATTTACTGTAAGTTAGTAATAGCCATCTAGAGTTAAAAAGAAGAAAGCCATATTTGAAGACTCAACTCAAATTTTAGTAAAGTTAGAATTTTTAAGCAATGAGTAGGTGCAAAAGAAAATATTTTTGAAAATTTTCCCACAAACTTGAGAGAAGTGATGGCATAGATTTTCTTTTCTTTTTAAAAGATCAGTGAGTATGAATGCAAAGGACACATTATTAACAAGGGAGGACATTCAAATGTGAACAGTTTGCAATACACATTGCTACCTTTAGTGCTCTATCCTCTACTTTTGCGTACCAGAAAGAAAGTCTTTTATACAAGAACATCAAACATTGGAAATCTTGGGCAATGCCCAACAAAACAAATATGCCACAAAAGAAATGTTTTATGGACTGAAGCAAATCCCTGAATTTCCTGCCTCTTCGCAGACTAGTCCTGCTTCTAAAACGTTGGTGTCCTGGAAGTGTTCAGAGTAAAAGAAAGTTGGTGGATTTAAGAAAAAAAATCTTATGAAAATAAATTAAGAAAAAAAATCAACCCTAGAGGAAATGCTCAGATACAGATTAAGAAAAAAATATACAATTGCAGCAAAGAAGGTTGAGGGGGCAGAAGATGTTTAAATTTCTCTTGTTTTCTTTGTCATATATATGGTTCTTAATAAATATTTACTAATTAATTACATCACATTGGAATACTTAATGTAAGACTGAAATGCATTAATATAAATTAGATATTAAACAGTTAGTCCCAAAGATAAATATTTAAGTTTGCTACAATTAGAAGAAGCTAATATTATACACTTTATTATACATGTACTTTTTTGGTAAATTAAAAATGCAATATATTCCACAATTACAAAAATGTGTATATTAAAATACAGGAGAAGTATGAAGTATGCTCCAAAATGTGCTGAAATTCAGTAGTTCAAGGAAAACCCAACAAATTATGCATGATAGAGGACGACTGTAATTTAGCATCAATTGATAAATGTATGCGGCATTAAAAAGAGATGCAGCATCAAGAAACAGTGAGTCCATTTATATAATTCAAATGTCAATTATTACTGCCCATTCCACTATGTTTAGACTGAAGGAAAAGATCAGCAATGTTTATAAAATCCAGAAGCTCAAGAGAAGTTGGGTTATGTTGGGATTTGTCGAAAAGTGAAAAAAACATGAAGATCATTTTAAAGACATGCTATGTAACTGCATCAGAGTTTTTCTGGGCATACATTTTTGACAAACTCCTGATTTTAATAGAAATTCGTAATCATAAGAGTATTTCTACTTAGACTTGGGATGCCTGCAACACTTCTGTGCCTGTCACTTCTTGATCCACTAACTCATTTTTACATGTATATTTTGAAGGTGCATTAATTAAACTCTCCCTAGGCTTAAACCTCTATTAGAATAGTCCTTATTTCAAAAATGAAATAATTTACTTAGCAGTTAGTATTTTCAAAATCTAATGCTTGTAAAGCCACTGGCCCTTAAGTTTTTTGTCTAATAGAATATGAGCCCAAAGCTATTTAATATTAAGAAGAACATAAAATGTTAAAAAGTTACCGATGATTAAGATTTCAGACCACAGTAACTCTCAGCATACAAATGAATTTCAGTATCTATTTTTAGTATCAATGTTTTCTTAAGAATTATTGCCTTTTGAATGATTTAGTTGGTAGGCAGCAAATTACATATAAGAAGTCCAGGTCTAAAATGACATGAACATATAATTAATTTCTCTACAAATGTCTCTAAATAAAGTTACTTGTTTAATACAGATATGAGTAGTAAAAAAGTTACAGGGTTATTATAAGGGACATGATAAATGTAGTCATGAAAGAAAACAATTTTTAATTTAGTAGACTCTATCAATCTAGAAAGCCCATGAATATTTACTATTAATTCAGTATGCTGAAAAGTAGATAAAAAACAGAGTGAGTTCATGTAAGAAAGTGCATCATAAAACAAAACAATATAATAGTATCAAAATTTATTAAAACTCCCATGATTGCATATCTACTGTTGAAATCAAAGGTAACATCACATTTCTAGGGAGAACATTAAAAATTGATTTTCCTTTATAAAAGATGTGTTAAAATATTGGGAAACGTTAGCATACAACTAAGGTCTTTGTTCTGACTGAAAAAACATTGAGAAAACCTTGATGTGATCAGAAGTCCCATAGTAATAGAGTAAGTTTTTGTGTCCATTCAGGGTCACCAGGCTCCACTACATTTCATAGGAATGTATCTGGCAAAGGTCAGGTAATGCCACCTTTGGCCTTGCTATTTTTACTTAAGAATGTAATCTTCACAGTTTTGACTCTGCTTCCCTGCTTCTTAAGAGCCTTCTAGTAATTCAGCCCAGATAAGTGTGCAGTCATACAGTCCCTAGACTGTTTAAAGCAAATGTAATTCAGGTGATTCTAGGCTTACAATCTAGCAGTAGAAGTGTGCCAGTGAAGAAACAATGCCCAAATAGCAAGGAAAATGATGTAATAGAGTTGTTGAGGAAAGAGCATAAGAAAAACAAAAACAGAACACCTAGATTACACTGGAATATTATTTCCAAAAATTTTCCATGGTGACAAATTTATAATAAGTAATAAATGAATGATAAGATAGATAAATTCATGAAAAAGAAACAGTTATAAAAAGTATATAATATAGAATATATATAATTTGTGGTGTCCCCCAAAAGCTCACATGTGAGACAATGCAAGAAGGTTCAGAGGAGAAATGATGGGGTTGTGAGAGTCTTAACCCAATTAGTAAATTAATCTCCTGATAAAGATTACCTGATTGTTAACTGAAGCAATAGGGTGTGACTGGAAGAAGTGGAAATTGGGGTTTGGCTTTGGGATATATATTTTTATCAGATGAGTGGAGTCTCTCTGCTTTCTGATTACCATGTGAGCTGCTTCCCTCTGCCACACTCTTCCACCATGATGTTCTGCCTCACCTAGAGTCCCTAGGAATGGAGCCAGCCTTCTATGAACTAAGACTTCTAAAACCATGAGCCCCAAATAAACATGTGCTCTTCTACAGTTGTACTGGTCAGGTCATTTAGTCACAGCAGCAAAAAAGCTGACTAAAACACATTCATTACTCCAATTATGGTATTGGTTGTACTTTTAGTGTTCTATTCCCTACTATCTCTGGAATTTTTACATTTCATCCACTAATTTAAAGTTAGTGGATGAATAGTTAGTGGAGTAATTCCAAAGTTCTGGAAAATAACCAAGCCCTAATACCCTAAACTCTATTGTACATTGTTGAATAGCTTCCCTTGTATGCAACTTATTTTAAAGTAGATAAATAGTATCCATGAGAAAGTTGAGAATGGAGTCACTCATAATTTTCTGAAGGAATTTATTTTTTGGCTGAACCTTTTTTGGAAATAGTTTCTTAATTCATAT
Source organism: Glaucomys volans (assembly GCA_020662805.1). NCBI lineage: Eukaryota > Metazoa > Chordata > Mammalia > Rodentia > Sciuridae > Glaucomys > Glaucomys volans. The sequence goes on from JAJEJO010004761.1 coordinate 139,265, forward strand.
GATTACTTGTTAAAGGTAAATGTTTCTTAAAATGATAACTTCTACAGAATTTTAATTTTTGCTAGGCATAGGAGCAAATGCTTATAATCCCAGTGATTTGGGAGGTTGGGCAGAAAGATCACAAGTTCAAGCCCAGACTGTGCAATTTAACAACTCTCTGTCTCAAATAAAATAAAAGGACTAGGAATGCAGCTCAGTGGTAGAGCTCTTTCCTAGCAAGTACAAAGCCTAGAGTTTAATTTCCAGTACTGAAAAAATATAAAATCTCTATGCTCATCATAACACTGCTGCATAAGGGGTTTTTTTGCTAAATATAAAAGGTACAGAATATACAACATATTTTTCATCATTGTTGGAAAATTAGAATTAGAAATTTAGAGACCATTTGGCCTCGAGATGCACTGCATACAGTAATAGTAAATTACTAGTAGTAGTAAATTAGTAAATTTTGAAATAAGTAGTAAGAAGTTTCTTAATGCTATTTCTCAATCATACCTATATCTTAACATGTTACTACTTAGAAAAGATTGTAGTTTTCTCATTGATATTCCACAGTTCAGATAATAAAATCTACATAAATATTGTATTCTTTCTCCCTAAGGAATGAGTGGAGATATTTATATTACATGGAAAATCATTTTATATAAGTAGTTTTACTTTTTTGTGTGTAGTTTTTTCAGGTTGCAAAACATTGCCCTTCCACAACTTAATCTCTCTTCAAACATTTCTTTCCCTTTAGCTAATTATCTAAATAACCAATTCTTTTTAATATCATTTTAAATAATCAGTTGTGCTCTTTGTGTAAGCAAGTTTTACAAAGAAATAATTTGGGGTTGGTATGCTTATTTGTTTGAGATGATGGGGATTGAACTCATTGTCTTGCACATGTTGGGCAAATATTTGATAATGGAGTAATATCTCTGGCCTCAAAGAAATAATTCTTGTTAATAACATGATTATTTGATATTTATGTTGAAAAACATGGGCAATATACCCATCTATATTTAAAAGGTGAAAAGATAAATTAAAATTCAAGTAGAGGTGGAAAGGCTCATACATTCACAATTTAAAACATAATTTGGAAACACTTGTATCTTTTTGCATAAATTTCTGAAATGTATACTAAAAAATTTCAATTTTCTTATGAAATTACTTCATTAAACAGGGCATGAAAATATACATTAAGAGGGTGTAGGCTGTGGAAATGGGTTAGATTCATATAAACAAAACACCAGTAGGGCTGGGTGTGATAGTACACCCCTGTAATCCCAATAGCTCAGGAAGTTGAGGTAGGAGGATTGCAAGTTCAAAGCCAGCCTCAGCAGTTTAGTAAGTCCCTAAGCAACTTAATGAGACCCTGCTTCAAAATAAAAAAAAAAAAAAAAAAAAAAAAAGGGTTGTGGATGTGGCTCAGTGTTTAAATACCACCAGGTTCAATCTCTGGTACACCCCCCCACACACACACCAAAATAAAAAGAAATACCAGTAGGAAATTTGAACTTTATACAATCTGGGTTTTGTTATTTGTTAACTATAACTTTGGAATAATAACTAGTACACTGACTAATGAGATTCACTTATATGTCATTATGGATTTAATGACCATATATCTTTCATCCAAGAAAGACTTCCAATAATCTTTTCTATGCTGCTGCTCTGTCACGAGAAACAAAATGAAGGTGACTATAAAGGTAATGAAAAAGACAAAGAGCAGGCCTTTAGGAATTCAGAGATTACAATTAGGATAAACAAATCTCTTTTAAAAATGTACTGTGAATTAAATTGCTACCTACCTTGTTTTTTTTTTTTTAGAAGAAAAGCAGCGGGTCTTCATTTCTTTTTTTTTGTTGTTGAATAGGCTCATTTTTTAATTAATAATAAACATTTTTAAATGTTTACATAGTGTCATTTCACATGATGTAGAAATACACCTCATCCGTGATCAAATCTAGTTCATACACTGAACAGGAAAAATAAAGCCACAAAGTCATAAATTACCTTTCTCAATATGCATCCTTTTCGACTCATGTCCCATGTCATGACCTGCCAAATCTCCCTCCTTCGGCCCAGGGAGTACATTTGGTGATAAACCCATCAGCATTTGGTTCATGGACAACCCATTCTGATGGACAGCTGTTAAACCCAAAACAAAAGAACAAACACAAAAACACCATAACATAAAAAGTTCAAATATACCAATCAAACTCTTATGCTCAAATGTAAGTAAAATCATAAAGGTCTAACTTAAAATTATAATCTAGCCCTAAAAACTGTGAAAATTGATTACCATAATTCTTGAAGATAAGCAGGAAATAGTAACAATGACACCATTTTATTTTATTTTTATGCCACATAAAAACATAAACCTAAATATTTTTAATGACCAGAGGAATTTTGAACAATCATATCACTACCAATGGAGAACTCAAGTTTTTAATCTAGTACAAAGAAGTCTCTCCTTAGTAAATAATCTTCCTTAATTCTACAACTACAATCTTAATATTAGAGTGCTTTTCAACATTGTGAAGTTAAACTTTAATAAATAATATTCTAGTGACCAGAAAAGGCAAATATAAAGGAAGGCACTAAAATTATTATTTCAGGGGGCTATGGATATCAGAGTATTTCTTTAAAATTTGGCTCTGAATTCAAACTTGAAAATAAAAGTGATTAATTAATATCAACTGAATGGTTGAATAAATAAAAACAGTAATTGCTTTTTAAAACTATTAACAGTAGCCTGTCACTATTGAAATGATAAAACACTCTCATTATTGAGATGATTCAAAGCTCAAAATTTTCCCAGTGCAGTCAATAAATTCACTTAACATACTGCCCATGAGAATCTTGGTTTTGTGCAAAAACAGAGAAGAAAGAATCATTCATTAAAACATTCATTTCTCTGGAAAATATTTTTAAAATGTCATAAGAATATGCTAGGCAATTCCATTTGACAACCATTTTTAGTAGTTATTTTGGGGTCCATGATTTTTAAATTAGTGGTAAAAGTTTGCTGAAAAATTAACTATTTATATACTCAATATACTTCTTGGTAAGATGGTTAGTATCTTCAAAAATAAAAAAACAAAATAATAACAAAAAAACCCTACTTTTGTAGTAGGTGGTAGCCAACATCTTACAACATTGTAAGAGAATGATAAAGTGATTATCAGAACTGTACAAAGACCATGTTTCCTGACATAATTCACTGAGAAAAATATTCTGTATGGCTGCATGATTCCTGCCAAAAACACATAAGTTTAAACATGAGGAACATCAAAAAATCTGGAAGGTCATTCTACAAAATAAATGATCTACACCCATCAAAAATATAAAATACTGAAAGAAAAACAAAGACTGAGGAATTGTTCCTTTTTCTTTAATTAAAGACAACCGAGAGTATTTAATAACTAATGGCAATGTGTGGCTCTGGATTGGCTTTTGGGCCAGGAAAAAAAAAAATCATGTTGCTAATAAAAACAGTAGTAGAAAAATTCCTGAAATTTGAATAAGATCTAAAACTTAAATACTTAAGGTTAACATTATCTTAACATGATAATGTTAATTTCCTGATTTTGATTGTTGTTCTGTGGTTATGTAAGAAATATATCTCGTTTCTTTAAAATAATGAAGTCTTTGAGACAAAGAAGCCTTATGTCTAAGATGGGTATTAGGTAGCAATTTGTCTTTATAGAAATATCTCTTTGAGAGAGATTGATTAATTGGGTGAGTCTGGGTGGCAAATATATAAGAATTATTCATATTATAGTTGTAAATTTTCTGTTAGTCTAAAATTATTTTTCAATATTAAAAATAAAAATACATATGTGTAAACATGTATATGCAGAAGTATATGTATGTGCACGTTGTATGTGTTTTTGATCAAGCAATTACAGTAGCACAAAAACACAAATATCTGTTTCTACCAAGAATAAGAAAATACAATCATTAATAAAATAACATGAGCATATAGCAAAACTCAAATTTTCCCCAATCTGTCCATTATTTCCATTTAATTTTTAGGAAAACAACTATTTTTCTTTCTCTAGGAGGACAACACTTTCCCAATGACAATGTCATATAAAAGCAAGAGAAGCCGGGCGCGGTGGCTGTAATCCAAACAACTTGGGAGGCTGAGTCAGGAGGATCATGAGTTCAAAGCCAGCCTCAGCAAAAGTGAGGCACTAAGCAACTCAGTGAGACCCTGTCTCTAAATAAAATACAAAATAGGGCTGGGGCTGTGGCTCAGTGGCTGAGTGTCCCTGAGTTCAATCCCTGGTTCCAAAAATAAATAAATAAATAAATAAAAGCAATAGAAATGAAACCAATATTCATTAAATTTATTGTTCTAGTGTCAACATAGCAAAAAGGCATACAATAGTTATCATTGGTTTGGAAATGGTTGTCAAATGATACAAATATTTTTATCAATAAAAAGTGACCATTATATCACAAAATTCAGGAAATAAGTTTTAGAATAGTCAAAACTAAATACTGATATTTTGTATTATGCATAACTATGTAATCTCTAATAAATGACTATTTAACTTATATTTTTATTTCATACTGTTGTATATACTTTCAGTTATCCAAGCCAATAGTTCTAAAATTAAGGCCTTTGCTTATGCAAATATTTCTTTACAACACAGTAAGACACTTGCAGAAAATGTCTTCCTCTTATGGAAATATTCTCAACAACCAACTCACTCCAATAAATTTTGTGTAATCATATGAAATCATATGAAAGATTATACTATAAATATGATTTTGTAAAGTAATACATAAGGTCTGGAAATGTTACATATTGGTTTTGTCAAATAAGCTATTCTTTTTTAATATATTTATTTTATTGAAAAAAATTCTTCAATGCTTGCACAAACACAGTTACCTGTTACTTGAATGGAATTTTAACTTTATTTTTAATTTTTTTGACCATGAATACCCAGATTAAGTATTGTGGAAATGTGATAAAAGGAAATACAGCCCTAATTTAAAACTTGTGATCATAATGGATGGCTATAGCATGCATTACTCATTACTACAAACTCAAATCCAAATGTTTAGCCAATTTAAAATTCTTCAATCTGTTGATCATCTGAGTGATTCAGAAATATTTTTTTTAAATGCTGTCTTTTTATTGGTGCATTTTAATTATACATAATAGTGGGATTCATTATGCATCTCCATAAAAGTATATAACATATTTTGATCAATTTCATTTCCTGGTACCTTCACTTCTCCTTCCCCTGATTGGCTTGTTCTATGCTACAGATCTCCCTTCTGTTGTTATTATTATAATTTAAAAATTTACCATCTTGAATTTGATTTCTTTTACTCTTTTTTGTGGATATCTTCAATAACTTAATAATGAATTTTAAAAACTGAGTCAAAAAAATGGCAGAAGTGGGATCAAAGAAATAAAGTTGAATAATTCCTAAACAATAGACTCCGACATTAGATACTTGAGAACAGGTTATTTACTTCAAAAGCTGATCTAGAAGGTTACTTACTTTTTCTGTTTCATAGCTCAAATCTTTATGTGTAGCATCAACTAGAGGGAGTTTCTATCAGAACCTGTTAATGTTGTATCATACTTCATGATATTCCAAACTGGGAAACATAATTTTGAGAGATGGCTATTGCTACAGAGCTTCAGAACATGATACATCTGAGATCTATTTGGAATGAGGGCATTTTGATTAGAAAAGCCACCTGCACCTAATAAAGTTTAAAATGGTGACAAGTAAAAGTATGACCTACGGATTCTGTCAGAAGAGCTCTCAGTCCGCGCCGGGGAGCTGGACACACTGCTGCTGCGGTGTGATGACGGGTGACTGCCAGGCCTCCGACCCTCCTCCAACGAGGGGGCAGGCGAGGGGCTGTCTGGAACGCGCTCCTACGCCGCCACCGGAGGAGAGGGAGGAAGAAAAGAGGTAAATTCACCGGACCTTTATTTCATGAATGTTAATCTTTCTTATACAATAAGAAGTATGAGGAGAAAAAAGCACATTTCACTAGCATTTACCTGCAATAGAAGACATCTTTTATTTGGAGCAAAGCCTGAGATTTAGCCAATTTTAAATTCTTCAATCCATTGATCATCTAATTAATTTTTTTCTTAATAAATTAGGCAAAGAGGCTTATGAAGCTGTGATTCTGCAGATAAGCCTGGAAAATGGCTTAAAATGCCCTCAAAGATAAGGGCAGATGTTAGTCCCTTTCTTCAGAGACAAAGTAAACCCAAAGACAGCCTGAACTGTCCAATTAGGAACCTATATGATGACAGAGAATTAATTGAACCAAACAAGATTCAGTTCTCAATACTTATCATTTTGAAGAATCTTTAAAAATGTTTTCTTGTTTCAGCAAGTGTCTGAAGATCACTTAGCACACACATTTTCAATGTGTTTAATCAGAATAACACCACCACCAGAGAAGCTGTTAACAGTTATTTCATCCTGACATACTTTGGGCATACTCAGACAATCACAATGTAAGACATCATGGAAATGGGTTATTATCTAACCTTGGAATAATTTTCTTTGACTCAAATAATTCTCGAGTACCTAAACCCCTACCTCAAATTCAATCACACAAACATATTAAGGAAAAATTCATGAAATGCGTATTAGTTGTTACTAGTTTATATAATCCCTTATACCCCACTCCACACCTCTTTCTCTAAGCTCTATACCAATACCATTTCAATAACCTGCAAATAAATCATATAAATGCCTCCAATGACCTGTTATAAATGGAGTTACAGATTAGCATCGTATCCATTTTTTCACTTTTTCTATTCTGAGCAACAAGATATTTATACCTTCAGATATTAAGACATAAACCTTGATGAACGATTTGGAAATATGGTCTATGGAGATATAATTAGTTAAGATGAAGCCATACTGAAATATATGAGCTCTTGATTCAACACAACTAGTGTCCTTCCAAGAAGATGATGTGAAGATACAGGGACAGATGTTGTGTGAGGATGGAGGCAGAGATGAGTTATGCATCAGTAAGCCAAAAATGGCTAAGGATTGCTAGCCACCAACAAAAACCATGAAAATGAAAGAAAGGACTCTATCTAGAATCTCAGAGGGAGTATGGTCCTTCTGACATCTTGATTTTGGACTTCAGACCTCTAGAAATGTGACAGAATAGATTTCTATTGTTTCAAGCCACCCAGTTCATGGTTGTTAAGGTGACCCTAGGAAACTAATATAATAGACATGAACTAGAGCCCAGATTTTACTAAAGTTCTGAAGACAATTTTAACATGTAACCAAAATCAAGTGCTACTCAAGTGATACCCTTTTAATTTTTCAACATTGTACGTTTGTCAATAAACGTCTACAAGAGATATGCTGAGGCTTCATTTTAGTGGAGCATGATAAATAAAACAAAAATAAGATAAACAAATGGCAAAGTCCTCTTCCAAAGTCCATATTATAAAACAATTTTCCAATGTACAAACAACAGAATAAAAAATGACCCCGTGAGAAACTTCATGGCAAAAATTTTGCATTATCAAACAAAAATATGAAGGAATAAAGGGGGCAAAGGAAAAAAAAAACTATGAAATGAATTCTACTTTCAAAAGGTGAAACACATATTAAAGTCTTACAGTGATAACTTGACAAATTTGAGAGCTTTCATATTCAAGTAAAATGTATGGATTGGCTTCTTAAAGGACAATAAGAACCTTCTCCAAAGAATAGCTGTGTTGTCAGTATTATACCACAGGGTTAACACTTCACCTCAATTGATGAGATGTTACTAATTAAGTGCTTTGTTTTCTACATATAGAAAACTGAGTGATAGCTAGGTATATGTAAAATATATGCAATAGGACTGGAGGTGTGGCTCAGTGGTGGAGCAATTGCCCAGCCTTGGGTTTGATCCTCATAGGGGAACAATCCTGAGTTCATATAAAAATAAAGAAAGACATTATGTCCATCTACAATTAAAAAAAAGAGAGATGGAAAAATGAACTACAAAAGATATGTGCAATATATTTTCCAACTTAAGTTCTGTGGAATTTCACTTGAAAGACAAAAAGCAAATAAATGGGCAGCAGGGAAAGGAAGAGACAAATGATACACACCAAATCTTAAAAAATTTAAATTAGCTTGTTCAGGGAAGTCTATGGCACGTCATGCACTTGATACTCTGTAGGATACTAAAGAAAATGGTATGCAACAGTACAATTTTCAGATTAACAATTTGAAATCATTTCACTTGATGCTAAAGTGAACATATTATCAGTTATTTTCCAAACTACAAAAGTGAAGCATATGCTTCTAAAATATCTATGTTCTACATAGTCCATGATGTGAACAAGATGACTTAAATTTTTTAAGAAACAAATACGTAAAGTCTTTTCTAAGTGAGATCAGCCAATCCCAAAAATCCAAAGGCCGAATGGTCTCTCTGATAAATGAATGATGATGCATAATGTGGGGGGGGAAGGGTGGCAAGAATGGAGGAAGGATAGATAGCATAGAGGGAAGGGAGGAGTGGGGGCCGGGTGGGGGGTAAAAATAATAACAGAATGTGTGACAGATACCATGGCCCTGTGTACATGCATGAACGCACAGATGGTGTGACTCTACTTTGTGTACAACCAGTGAAACAATAGCTGTACTCCATTTGTGTTCAATGAATCAATAAGTAAATAAAAAAAAAGAAACAAATACGTATATGGTTTAAAAGAGCAAGTTTTTCTTACTGTCTAGTTATAATATAAAAGCAATTGGGATTTAAAATATTTTTTCTTAACATTCAGCTCTACCCTAAACTATGAAGCAGTTTTAAATGGCAACAAGTTTCATATCAAATCTTTCTAATCATAAATCAAGGAATAATCTTGATTTGGGCAAAATGTTCAAAGGTTGAATTTTGTATTTGTTTATGAATATTTGTACATTTATTTTAGAGTACTGATTTGTAAAACAGTATAGAACTTCCTTGAGAACCTGTATAAATACATTAATAAATTATGCTTTAGCTAATTGCATGCATGACAAAAGATACATACTAAATGTCTAAAACTGCTTTCTTGAAATTGTGATAGAGGCACACGATTTGTCTAAGAATTATTTATTTATTTGGTTACTTAGTTTTGGCAGTGCTGGTGTTTGAACAGAGAGCCTTACATATACCAGGCAAGCATCCACCACTAAGCTGCATCTCCAGACTATTGTCTAAACTTCCTCTAAAGGTAATTCCTAATAAATCTAATTGTTAATACTTGGATTACACAGAAATACATAGTATGGAAATACAGTGTATGTATTTGGGAAAGAGCATTGCTATATTTTCATAACAATAATATTTCCTAAATTAAACATTATATTTTCTTTGAAACATCACTCAATTGTTTATCTCTCAATACATTTAATATTTGTCTTAAGAATTGTTAATTATCTTATTTGTAATGGCATGTGTCTGGCTGAACAGAGATAAAGTACAATCTAGAAATAAATCATTGCTCTGAAATCATTTTGCAAGTCTGATTTTCCTGCCATCATAGATTTCTTAGCAATGTTAATGGAAAGCATTAGAATGGCTTTTTTTTCTCAGATAGTTAAACCATGAAAACTTAAATATTTATTACATAAAACTCCAGCAACAATATCTGTGCCATTGAAAAGAATTCCTTGTTTAAAATTTGTAGTATATGCAGAAAAATGTTTCACTAGTCAATATAATTAATTGTAAAAGATTCCTGTGGTGATTCCTTTAATTCATAAGTTATTTGCTTATTTGTTTATTCAGTCAAAATACGCTATAGATCACATAATAAATTAAGCAAAAATAGATTAAAGTCAATGTAAGATTCATTTTAACAGCATACTTTAAGGCTTGGGAAATAATGGTACACATGTAGAATTTAATTTAGCTTTGGCTTACTTTTGCTTTAAGTATAGTTTATATTTAAGAAAAAAATACAAAGACAATACTTAATAATTTTATTTAAAGAAAATATTTTAATGTATGCAAATTTTGTGATTTAAAAGCTTAATTATTCAATTGAAACTTTCTATAAATTGAGACAATGTATTCATTCATTTCACTTACTGTATAATTTCAATCTTGGAACATAATGTATTGTTCTTTGAAGAATTTCATTAAAGTAAAAATCCATTGAGTAAGTAAGATTTGAATACATTGTTGCACAATAAATTAATTTATTTCAACAGCTTAATTCTTTTATCATATTTATATGCTTGACTTTCCAGAGTGTTCTATAAGATGGAGAATAATGTGGACAGTAAAGAATTGCTTAGGAGAGAATCTCATAATTATTACTGAAACAAAATAGATAATGAGTTTTATTCAAACATAATAAAAAAGAAGTAGTTCAATGTCTATAGGGAAACTATGTAAACTAGATTTATCTTTTCATTTGTGTAATGCCCTTTAACCTCTAAGATGGACCTGAAGTAGAACAGAGAGGAAGAATATTTAATTTAATACTTCAACACACTGCTTTATAGTACTGCATCAACTCCACCAATCAATAAAACACAATCTTTTGCAATGTTCCATCTTTACAAATCTCTCCACAATAATAAATGAAAATTTAAGAGGAATACTCTTTCACAGAAAAAAGGTCATACTAATAAACTAATGGTAACAGAATAACAATGAAGGAAAAGCTGCATATTGCTGCTGGATACAACAAGATAATTCAGAACCAAAGGTGGAATTCAAAACCAGTATACTCTAAAATTTTAAAATAAAAAAGTATAAAATATTCAATATTACACACATCTGATTAAACATTTTAAAAATTGCTTCATCTCAGCAGCCTCCTTTCTAGAAGAAAAATATACATCATATTTTATCAACGTAAAGTATTTCCTTAGAGTAGCAAGTATAATCACAATTCATTTCTCTAAAGGACTATTTCTGTAGATTTAATTTTTTTAAGTTCTTTTAAATTCTTTTGTTTTTTTCTTCTTCATTTCTTCTTTTTAATACTGAATATTGAACCCAGGGGTGCTTAACCACTGAGCGACATCCCCAGCCCATAGTTTATTTTTTAGAGATAGGTCTCACTAAGTTGCTAATGCTGCCTTTAAACTTATGATATTCCTGCCTTGGCTTCCTGAGCTGCTGGGATTATAGGCGTGCACCACGACACCTGGCTGCTCTTTTAAATTCTTTATTCATTTTGGTTAGAGATTACTTTAGTGAATATAATATAGAAGTAAGGAGACATGAAGTATTTTGATATAACTTACTAATTCACATAATTGATACAGTTGAGTAGTACTTTATTTATATATAACACAAACTCCTGTGCTTTGGGACAGCTCAGATTTAAATCCATTCATTCAACAACATTTACTGAACACCAAGTATATGCCAAGCAGGATTCTAAGCTCTGGTTTTATAAAAGTAAACAAAACTGAGAAAATTTCCTTCCTCATTGAACATATATCACAAACTGGTGGTTAAGTAAAGACTCAAATTCTCTTGCTCTGGTTGAGGCGGGTGGATCGAGAGTTCAAAGCCAGCTTCAGCAATTTGGCGAGGGCCTAAACAACTCAGGGAGACCCTATCTCTAAATGAAATATATAAAAAAGGCTGGGGATATGACTCAGTGGTTAAGAAACCCTGGGTTCGATCCCCAGTACCAAAAGAGAAAAATGAAAAAATCCACACATACTCCTGCTCTGTAAATATGTGCAAAGAAGAAAAATGGTAGAACTGGGATTCTGGATTAAGGAAAATGCAAAGAAGTACTTTTAAGAGACATACTGAATGAGTTAAAACATACTTATGTGTAGTTGATGAACAGGCAGTCATGATCTTAAAACATTACCATCAAAGTCTTAAATTGAGGCTCCAAGGAATATTTATGATACTTTGAAAGTCTTTTAATGATGCAAATCAAGAAATATTTACTTTTACTAAGTATGAAACTCATAGGATGGCTGAGAATAACTTCAAACAAACTAACTTTATGGTCTTTTTGCCCATATTTGTTAGTGTTGCGGGACTATATCTTCCTCCTATTTGTATGATAATTTAGAAGGGATTATACTTTTTCAGGACACTATATGGTAACATAAATTACTTTAAGCAGCAAAACATCTTGACTCAGGAGTTAAGAATTCAGCCTTACATAAATATTATCTTACTTAAAGGGTGAAACCAAGGGAAGAGAGTAGAAAAAGGAGTGGAAAGAAAAAAAGGTCCATTCTGACCAGGCCAGCACTGCCATGCATTGGTATCAGTCTCTCTGTGCATGGAAAATGTTTGCAGCCAACTTTTTATCTAATAAGGCAAGTGTATGTTCTCAGAGGCCACCATCAGTAGGAACATCTCATCTGCAGTTCCCTTAATGGATCTATTTAACTCTGTGTTCCTCTCTCCCTTGAATTCCCTGCATATTTAAAATTAGAGGCTTGATTCAAGTTGTTTGGATTAAGACTCTTTCATAGATGGTGTTCCATCAGGAAGGTATAATGTCTGCTTGGTTGCCTTTTATGATGCCAGCCACCATTGATGATCATGGCCTATATTCATCACTTCATTAAGACTTGCAATGTGGAGATATTATTGTTCCTCATTCATTGTTATTTTTCTTTTTTTAGATTTCTATGAACATAAAGTTTTCCAAATAAACTACTGGTTATCCTGAGAGACAGTTTATATGATAAAGGCAGGAAGAATGAGTATTCCTGTTCATTTATTTATCCTTTATTTAAACATATATTGGCCTTCAAGAGAATCAGTTCCTTAGAATTCTCCAAAGATGAAAGATGAGTTCAGTTTTTTAGAATTATTGTAAAGTCATAGAGTTAAACATATAAGGTATGTTTCAATACATTGATATATCCTTAGTGGTAATTGTGTTGTAATACTTTTTTGTTACATTTCCTTTTCATATTTAATATCAGTATCTGAATAAATATAAACAGAACATACTTAACTATTTTTGTAAATCCATGTAAAAATCATTATAATAGTTTCTGTGAAAAAGCTATTTCTAAAGTTGTGCAAACATCTAGATATTTTTATGTTTGTTCAAAGAATAAACTATTCTGTAACTAAAAACAAATATGAGGCATATGATGTCATACTGCTCTAAGATTTGAATCTACTTTAGAACTAGGTCACTCTGATTTTACTTTTATATTCTTTTCACATTTGAAACTTTATGACAATAAAGTCCTACTTACTAATATAATATTTTAAGAAACTGTTTTAAAGAAGGCATTAGAGGATGGAAAATTATAAATTCTATTTTTAAACAATTTTTAAGTGTTTATTTCTTTGAGAATTTCATAGTGTTTTTCTCTCTCTCTCTCTCTCTCTGTCTCTCTGGGAGGACACACACACACACACACACACACACACACACACACAAGCTCAGCAAAGAAAATAACTATCCTCAGGGAACTCTAAAATATACAACGGGAAGAAAGATGTGTATTCAACAATGTAGAATCCATTCAATGTTGTCAAATTTCTTTAAAACAAATCTACATTATCTCCGAAGAAAAGTGAAATTTTTTCTTTTTTTTTTTGTGGCACTGGTTATTGAACCCACCAGGGCCTTGTGCTTGTGGGACAAGCATTCTACCAACTGAGCTATATCACATCCCTGAAAAGTGAAGTCTTAAAAGTGCATTTTATATATTATGTACTACAAATCCCAAAATTTCTTTATTAAAAGAAAGCAAAGTACACATTTTGCTAGGTGATGAGGGCTGAACAGGAGAGCTAAGGGAGAGAAAGGGTTCTCATTACAGCCCTATAGCTGTGTATTCCAAGCTTGACAGGAATCCCTGTCAAAATCCTAAAATAGTAACTGTAAACACTTGGAGGGAAAGCAAAACTAGTGATAAGCTAAAGGTAATGGTGATGTATAGAGATTTTGAAAGAGTTTATAAATGATAATTTAATCATTCTGACAACCTGGTGAGGTAATATTACAGAAAAGGAAAAAAATCACAGATATCCAATCACTTGTCCATGATCACATGATTAGGAAGTGGTAAAGCTAAATGAGATCTTTTTCCAGAATTCATGTTTTAAACCACTGAATAGACTGCCTTTATTCTTTTCAATTTTACTTCTATTTTAGCAGGAACCTTTTTCTTCCCAAAGTTCTCATGATATCATTGTGAATGTAAAAATAAAAAGTGAGAAAAATATTGATTTATTCTAGGGGATTTGGGGTTATTTGATGAATGGTACCCAAAGAGAATCAATTAGTAGAACATTTAAACCCATTAACGAATTCTCTAATGACAAAAGGAATTGATCGCTTGATTTATACTGCTTATTTTACTCAGTGATTTAAGGTAATAAAGGAAAACATTCTCTCAAAATTTGGAAATGATACAAAGATGGGATATATCATTAACATTAGAGGTTGAGATGTTAACACTTAAAAATATCTGTAACCTCAAAATCAAACAACAGGAAACAAATGAAAAAACTGGATAAACACAAATTCCTAACATGAGCAAAAGAAAAAAAAAAATTTGCTTAATAGGAATTTATGTCAAAAAGGCCAAATTACATACTCAAGGATCAAAAAAATTCTTAAGAATTATGACTAAATTTTATAGACTATTGTCTCAATTTTGGTTTACATTAATTCTAGTGTCTCTTCACTGGTCAGTTTGTTTCTAGAGTATTGTATGGGATTAGAAGATTCTTTTACAAAGAAAAAGAAAAGAATTCAACCAAGAAACTTGGCAAGGAATGGTTAGAAGACATTGGAGCACTGGTTTGCAGAATAAACACACTACTGTGCTGTAACAGAGGATTTAAATCTTTAAATGGCTATAACTAAGAAAAATTAGCAGACATCTTTCTTTTAAAGTAAAAGTAGGGTCAGGCACAGCAGCACACACCTGTAAACCCAACTATTTGGGATGCTGAGGCAGGAGTACTGCAAGTTCATGGCCAGGCTGGGCAATTTAGTGAGATTTTGTTTCAAAATAAAAAAGGACTACTCTATACTACTTCTTGGTACATAACCTAGTTAAAGTTAGCATACTATAGAGATACCTACATATCCATGTCTATATCACCCCACAATTCATAGTATAAAGTTATTGAATCAGTCTAGGTGCCTGTTGAAGGTGGAATGGATAAAGAAAATGTGGTATAGATTCACAATTGAGTTTTATTCAAGTACTAAAGATAAATGAAATCGTATCAGCCACAGAAAAATGAAAGAAACTAGAGATCATAATGTTATTGAAATAACAAATGTAGCATGTTTTCCCTCATATCTAAGAAAAAAAGACAACATGAAAGCAGAAGGGAGACTATTTGAGAAGGAGGGATTGCAGGGAAGGGAGGGGTGGGCAAAAGGGTAATGGGGGAGTAGATATGATCAAAGAATACTATATGCATGCATAAATACATCACAATGAAACACATTATTCTGCATAATTAAAATACACTAAAGAAACAAGGAGAGATGCTGGGGATGTAGCTCAGTTGTGAAATGCTTGCCTAGCATGTGTGAGGCCCTGGTTCAATCCCTAGTTCTGCAGGGAAGAAGAGTAAAGGTAGAATCTATTGAGATGTAAATTTCAATTTGATTAATGAATATATTTCTCTCTCTCTCTCTCTCTCTTAAATGTGCTGAAAATTGAACAGGTACCCCACAAAAGAAGAATGGATAGGGAAGATGTAGGAATTATCTCTCTACTACAAGGGAACTGGATTATATAAAACATCTTACATCTGTCTCTTCACATTCTATGAGTGTTAAACAGAAAAAAATAAATGGGCCTTACCAACATATAACACATTAATATAGTGTTTGTAATCATTTCACATCTCTGTAGTTATTTAATTATCAAGGATTTAAATTAAAATTATTATTACCTAAAGAGAACATGCCCATTTCTTCCTTAAAATTAATTTCCTAAAATATTTCTAGTAGTCTGAAAAAAATCAGTCAAAGAAAGCTAAGTTCAATATTGACAGACTGTCCCATGGAAGCTTGCATTTAGAGCAAATAGCAATGTCGTAGAGGTATAGTCTTCCTCTATCTAATTTGCTTCTCTTCAGTGCATTTAATTTTTTCAACTTTAAAAATTTAATACTTTAATTTCTCTTCTACCTGACTTTGTATTGTTTGAGAGTTTAGTCTGAGCTGCCTCACTTACCTACAGTCTAAGATTCACATGGATTTAAATTTATTAAAAGTCTAATGCAGAGATCAATAAACTTTTCCTGTAAAGGTCCTCCAGATAGCAAATAATTTACTTGTTTCTATTTTTGTATGTAAAAGTAGTCATAGACATTATGTAAATTGAAAAGTGTGACTATGTTTTTTTTTTTTAAACTGTGGTCACTAAAGTTTGAATTACATTTGATTTTCCTGTGTCATGAATTGTTATTCTTGCTTTCATTTTTAATCACTTAAAAATGTAAAACCATTTGTAATCCATAGCCATACTAAGGGTGGAAGAAAAGTGGATTTTGCCCAAGGGTATCAACATTTCGTATGATGTTGTGAATGTCAATGAAAAAATTATTGGAGATTTTTCATTCCATAGAACAGGCAACAGAAAGAATATTTTGAGAATACGTAAACTTAGGAGCTTCTCTTTTGTCTTACATATTCTTGCCATTCTCCTTTATGTTTTAATCTTAATTCTTGTCATTACTTTCAAAAATTGTAAATGGTAGATTCTAACACATAGAACATCATTCACATTTCTATTTTCTCTTCAGAAGCTATTTCTTCTGTTATGGGAGTAAATCCTTGTATTTAACATTTTACTTCCAATCAACCTTCCAATCTAGAATCTTCTCAGACCCACAAATTTTGAGGCTGCTCTGATTACCAAATGGACCAAATACTGTTCACTGTGACACAGGGATCAAACATTTTCCTTGGGAAAAAACCAAACACTTGCCCCAAACTAAATTTAATCAACGTATGTCATGTGTGTTTACTAAACATTTCTTGAACTATGAAGACTGCTAATATACAAATTAAAAGAGGTTGATTCATTAACCTATCTTCTCTATTAGAACCCCTTACAGAACCAGGTTCTCAACCTCATTCTCTGAGGCCAATTCTCTGATTTTTCTCAAGTCTTGTAGATGTTTTCAAACACCTAGAACTATAAAAATTTCCTTACATATTTCCTGAAATGTATTTACTTTCTAAAATCTTTATGTGTCAGTGTTAAATTTGAAGATACATGAATGGACTATATCATTAAGCAAGGGGATCCTGATGCAAATGCCAATTGAACTTCATTTTGGCATTGACAATAGAACTATCAGCTTCAGGTTTCTGTAATCATTCTCAGAGCAGCCATTTCCTGTTCACCTGTTATTATCACTATTTATACCACCACCATATTCAAATTCCAGAATTTCCTTTAATCTGTCAGTAGCCAAATTTCTACAAATATTTGTCCCACGAAAATAGGAAGTGGGATATCCCTATTATTTCGTAGGTGTTGGCACACATTTTAAGATAATAAAACTCCCTCATTTTCTAATTCCTTTTTTGCATATTCTCTTCCTTTTCTGCATCTACTTCCTCTTTATTCCTAATCTTAATATTGGAAATCACACAAATGTTGCTGACTTACAACAATCTAGTCCTGGATGGCTTTGTAAAGCTCTTCCAGAAGAAAACTGACTTCCTCCTAACTTACCTAAACTTAAATAACCAAGGATTTATTAAAATGTGCTATCTGATCAAATGTAAATATTATAATTAACATTAGATGTAGCATGAATATTTTTAAAATGAGTATATATTGAAAAATAAAACAAATCTACTGATGTACCTGGTGGCTTTTGGATTAAGGAACGTGAAAGCCATCACCTCATGCCCAAATTATGTACAGGTCATAACTAAGACAACTATATTATACCTATTATGATTTTAAACTACTAAAATTTGCTTTTTTGTCATATTTCTGCTTTATCTAGTAATATAAAGCTTACCTAAATGGAAGAGTACAAAAAAGCTTAGTTTTTAAAGTAAAAAATATATAAAATTACAAGATGATTATAATGTTCATTGGTAATTTTTTTAAAGTGAATAATCACATCTTATAATTAATACTTAGCTCTAGGATTCTGCTAGAGTAGCCAAAAAACACAATAAGAACAACACTTAGAAGGATTTTTTTCCCCTCATCTAAAATCTTCTTCTAGGTAACTGCAATGAATGAGTCAGGTGATTAGAATGTTAAATTCTCAGTAAAAACAATTACCAAAAATTATCATAGATTGGATAATCCAGATACTCTTGATTAACAAATCAGCTAGTAACAGAGGAAATCCTCTAAGTCATTTCAAAGAAAGAGTTTTAAGAAATTTCCTTGCCAGACCCTTGGCCAATAAAGATGTGGCTGATCCTTACCGCCATGCTCTCAGGTAGAGATTTTTTTAGTAGTTGATCCTGGTCTTCTGTAATGAATTTTGTGATTTTCTTCTAGTAATAATACTCAAAAACTGATATCAGGGTCTGGTACAAATCTATATTTACAGAGTCATTTTTATAAGAAAAATTTCTGTCTGCATATTAATCTACATTCTGTGTAAGTGGTAACAAGGACTTTTTTCTTTTTTTAAATACAAGACATGTTCTAGAGACTAACCTAAATTCAAGTGCATTTTATTCAGAAAAAAGAAGGCAATTATTATGTCAAATGAGGATCATGCAGCAAGAAGTATATTTTACTTAGTTGAAAAATTGATAATGTATTTTTTTTTTTTTTGCATTGCTTGGAACTCCACATAGGGCTTTGTGCATGCTAGGCAAGTACTCTACTACTGAACTACATCCCTAGCCCTTACTTATATACTTATTTTTTTTTAATTTTGAGAAAGGATCCACTAAGTTGCACAGGTTGACCTTGAACTTGCAATCTTTCTGCCCTAACCTCCTGAGTAGCTGGGCTTAAAGACACAATCTATTCTTTTTTTAAAAAAGTTATTGTATTTTTTATACTTTCATTTTATTTATTTATTCTTTTCTGGTGCTGAGGATTAAAACCACTGCCTCACAGTGCCAGGCAAGCACTCTTTCACTGAGCTACAGCTGCAGCCCCACAATCTATTGTTCATGTTCTTTTTGTATTATTTCTTATTTCTCACTGAATCTGACAATGGCTGTTAAAATATTTTGGTATAAATGTCCATATAAAATAAAATGAATAAAAAGATATAAATATTTACATATATATATATACACACAAGATATATATATATATGTATACCCAATACCCACATAATATATACACATTCTTAAGTTACACATATTTAACAGAGAAAGAAAAAGAAGGAAATTTATGTATATATATATGCTTGTGTGTGTATACATATGTATACATATATTCATGTATGTATATAAGCATAGATATAGCATAGTGCTGAGGGGGTTCATTCGGCTCACTGCCATGATGACAGATGTACGTGTATATACACACACAAATATGAAGTTTACATGACAATGTTACTTTCCACTCATAGTATATTTTTGAATTTACAATAACTCAACTTTATTACTTCATTTAGTTTATGCATCCACACTATATTATCAATTTTTTAGATATTGAATAAATCAGAAAACTGAGTTATAGACCCAAAGTGACAGTTCGTAAATAGAAGATTTTAATCATTTTGATTGTCTGATTCTCCCCACCTAAAGCTTATAATACTACATGCACAAAACACACACTTACACTCATAATACACACACACCTGTAAGTAAAAACACGTATTTGAACTCTATCATTTAATGTCCTATGTTGTCTCTCTTAAAAGAGAACTTCACTCTAGCCTCTTTAAACATTTGTGTAACCATGGGGGTACTTATTATGAACGATTTTTCTCATAACCTATTTACTATCATTTAGATTTTATAGGTGCTATTTACTTATGGAATAAGAAAAATAGATTGATACGATGACTTAAGATCAACATTACAAAATAATATAACAAGAAAACCATTACCTTAATAACAGATGTCTCAACTCTGGATGGAGGACTCTGAACTTGTGCTGCTGCCGCCATGTTTGCAATAGTGCTGAGGTGGTTCATCTGGCTCATTGCCATGGTGACAGATGCTGGAGGTAGGCTGACAGGAATTAGAGGATGGGGCATCATCATAAAAGGAAGTTCCAGTCCTATAAAAAATACACACATATCATCATTGTGCTGTGCCAAGTAAAACCATGGAATGTGGCATATATCATTTATAAAAATCATTACAGACATATCATTAAAATTGAAAAAAATTATAAAAGCAAAGAAAAAAATATTTTGCCTCTTTGTGTGCAACAATCTCCACTCACCATTCAGGGAAATTAGGTTTTCAACTAACTAGTTTGGTGTCATGGTTTATCATACCACCATTCTTCATGTGATTTATACAGATGGTCAGTTTTTTGTTATATTATTCCTCTAATCAGTGGTAAAATCTTGTTTAAAGAATTAGAGTTTTTTTTTAACTTATCATCATTAGTTGTCTAAATGTAGTATATCCATTTATAATGTCCTGTTTTTTACTATCTAATAATTAAACATCTTTTAAACTGTCATTTTTATTGCTAAAAAAATGCCATCGTACCATTTGGCAGAAGGTGGCTGTGCTGAAGATGGTTGAGAGGATGACTAAGTGGAAGACTATACACTCCAGGCATGCGGGGGTGGGTAACAGAAGCCTGAGATCCCTGGGATGGGGAGAAGTACAGTGTTTCCTTATCCCAAGAACCATCACTGCTGCCTGTGGGGAATGAATATAAATTATTTGGATATGATATTATTCCCAATATTCTAATAACCAATTTGAAATCAGGTTTTAAAAATGTATATTTGGCAAACTGATATGTGCTGAAGAAAGTAAATTTCTTGTAAACTGCATTTTCTTTTTCTTTTCTTATTCCTTACATAAGGATCTCAAATTTTTGAAAAAAAAATGCTTCTGTAACATTTAGCCTATTTGCAACATTTAATCCTGTTTGACTGTGGAATTTAATGTTAAATGGACTCTATTATAAGACTAGATAATTACTCCTTGGAACTGAAGTATCCTGATGGTTATGTAATGCAAAGTTATTCTTGTAGTAAATAGTATTCTAGTCACCATTTAGATTTAAAAGCTCTAACTTAATTCCACCACAAAGCTAAGAATAGAATCATTAAGTGCCTACCTTGTTTAGACATTATATAGAGAACACAAAGAAACACATCATTTATTTTCAAATACTATCATTTACTATTGTAACAATGTCAGCATGCATTTGAGGGTTTGAATTTCAGGATGGATTGCAATGTTTTAGGTATAACTTGATCTTGAGGGCTGGAGATATAGCTCAGTGGTAGTGCACTTGCCTAGCATGCAGGAGGTCCTGCGTGTAATTCCTAGCACTGAAAAAAATAATAAATACATAAAATAAAATCTGAAACACTTTAGTGGGGCACTCCTTGGAAGGTGCTTAAACATTTTCAATTTAGACATGTCCTCAAATTAAATTAGCAATTTATACCCTAATAGAATCTGTTAAATACATAAACTTGCACTTAAAATTTTTCAGTAATATCCCTCTCAGCTTATGAGTCCTTTATTTCTTAAAAAAGTGAAGAAACCATATTTTCATATAATATATAGTATGCAAGGAAACAGCAAAGTTGGTAAAACTCCAATTTAATGCTTTGGCTCTACTGAAAGGCTCATTGTAAAATCTCTCGACATAGTTTTTAATGAAGAATACTTAGTTACTGCCATGATTTTTTTCCATTTACTTCATGAAGACAGTTAAGGTTCAATATAAATTCAAACTCATTAGCTCAATACTGTCTGGATCTTAGAGTAAATTGTTCAGAAGTGGGTAATGAAAACTCAATTCAAATTCTTCAGCAATCAAACAAAGCAATTTTATTAAACAATGAAAAGAATCAATTAAAATGGATATCTTTATTATCTTTATTATTTTACAAGAAACCATGACAGCTTTTGGTTTAAAAAAAGGTTTATAGCTTCGTACAGAAATGAGTCACATAAAAGAAATTTCTCCAGCCTGCTCCTACACTCCTACACTGTTATATAAAGATTCACTTTCATATTCACCAATTTATATACCTTGGCTCTACTCATCACTTTTTGACACTTATAGCAAACATATAGTCAAACATGCAAAACTATAGCTAGGCACACAGTCACATGCCTATAATCCAGGGGCTCAGGAGGCTCAGCGGTCAAGTGCCCTAAGTTCAATCCCCAATATTAGGGGATGGAACCCCACCAAAAAAAGGTATAACTTGATTGAACCCCACCAAAAAAAAAAGCAAAACTATAAATAGATGAATTCTCCAAATTTATAATGTTAAGAGTGTTATGATAAAACATCTTAAATTTTTTTATTACATATTTAATCCACAAAACCTGTGAAACCTGAGATGTAAATCTAAGATGTAAAACATTAAGCTAAAATTATGAATAAATTATTCTGAAAACAGTTACTAGACAAAGCACTAACTATTTTCATATCTCTTTTGCATCCCATGATGTCGGTCCTTTCTTTTTGGTTAGGTATCAATCATTCATAGATGAATTTTCTACAGCAATTTTCTAACATTAGATTTGATTTCTCACTACAGAGAATGCTCCTTCCTGTCTCCACCAATCATCCTTTGTTAAATACTCATGAAGTTAGCTCATTTGAGTAATAAATACAGCAAACAATTAAGAAACTAAGTCTGATGAAAGATATACAATATATAACCAACTCAGCTGTAAGTAATTTTTGCATTATTTATAATATCCTTCTCCTCTATTAGCATGAATAAATAAGAAATGAAAATAGGCCACTTCAGAACAAGCCATTCCCATGACTATTAAATGGATGATTCCAAGTGTTTTGGTTTAAGCCAATATATATCACAATATAAGCTAGTATATATGCAGTTTGCCTACATACAAACATACACGCATATGAACATACCTTTAAGATTAAGGTTTACTATTTTGACTTCCAGGGATGGTAGCAGAGTCAATAAATTAAAAACTTTCTAAGATTTGGCAGAGAGAGATAGAAAAGAACTGATTCATATCTCCTCTTCAATTCTTATGTGGAACCATACTGCTTCTTCAACTTTATAGTGAAATAAAAAGATGAACCTGATATAGCCCTAGTAATCAAAGAATATACTCTGTAATAGGAGGTAGTCACATGTATATATAACTCAAGGTATGATAAAAACATAAAATGGAAAAAAGCCAAGGAAAATAGCCATGAGTTCTTGAAGACTCAGTGCACCAAGTTGTTGGTCATTTCATCTCTATAACCTGTTTTTCTATTGCAAGGAGGTTGGACTGAGCGCAGGAAGGGGCTCCCAGACCTAGTCCTGAATGCAGGCAGTATAGATGCACTGGATGGACAATACCATTGGCATAAGCAGATCTGAACTGCGAATAGGAGCACATGGACATTTATTCTACGATGAAATCAGTGGAAGCTTCGCAGGATAGGCCTACCTCCCCTACCTCTGGGCAGCTGCTTTTGAACCTAGGGCTATCCAGCTAAAGTAGGGTGTCAGCTTGATCTGAATAGTCTCCAACTGGTAGAGTCTCACCAGGAGTTCTCAGAAAAACAACCCCCCAGCCTTATGAGGGCTCAAAGAAACCCACAATTCATGCAAGGCTTCCAACAGGTACCTGAGCATAAGAAGGAATATTGGAATTAAGACCAGATTATGAATTTTATCTTCAGCCCAAATAATTAATTATGCATTTACATAATCTGAAACAATTCATTTACCCTGCTTAATTATGCTGATATTAAAAACAAATCAATAACTGCATATTAAGATTCAAGGAACTGCTGGGCATGAGGGTATGTCTGCAATACCAGGGTTTCAGGAGGTTGAGGCAGAACTGGAAATTCAAACCAGCCTCAGCAACTAAGTGAGGCCTTAAGCAACTTAGGGAGACCCTGTCTCAAAATAAAATAAAAAATAAAAAATAAATGTGCTGAGGATGCAGCTCAGTGGTTGAGTGCCCCCCCCACTTCAATTCCTCGTGCCAAAAAAAAAAAAAAAAGATTCAAGGAATTTATAGTAAAGAGTGATTATATTTATTTATATGTAAACAGTGATTACATTTAATGTTTGTTCTGTGTAAAAGATGTGCATTCGTCAGAGACAAGCAAAGTTATCTTAAAATGTAAAATAACTGAGGATTCAATATATAAGGACAAGGTATGAGAGATCCTCTCTTTAGTTATTCCTCACCCCAATATTAAAACATAGTTATAGTGTCTAAAAAAGGAAACAGTTTGATGAACTTTATTAATCTTTTTATGGGCTCAGACAATTTTCACTGGTTTGTACCTTTTTTTTTTATTGTACTTTGTAACACATTTGATATGGACCAGGTTTGTGTGCTTTTTGTTATCCATGACAGTAGAATGTACTTTGTTGACACATCATACATAAATAAATGGAGTATAACTTCTCATTTTTCTGGTTGTACATGATGTAGAATCACACCAGACATATTGTCATATATGCATGAGGGGTAATAATGTCCAATTCATTCCTATCCTTCCTACGCCTATACCCCCTTCACTTCCTTCATTCCCCTCTGCCTAATCGGAAGTAATTCTATTCTTTCCTGTTCCCCCTCACCCGCTTATTGTGAATTAGCATCTGTATATCAGAGAAAACATTCAGCCTTTGTCTTTTGAGAATTGGCTTATTTTGCTTAGCATGATATTCTCCACCTCCATTAATTCTCAGCAAATGCCATCATTTCATTCTTTTTTAAGGTTGAGTAATATTCCACTGTGTATATATACTATATTTTCTTTATCCATTCATCTGTTGAAAGACGTCTAATTTGGTTCCATAATTTGGCTATTATGAATTGAACTGCTATAAACAATGATGTGGCTGCATCACTGTAGCATGCTGATTTTATGTCCTTTGGATGTAAACCAAGCAATGGAATAGCTGGGTCAAATAGTGGTCCCATTCCAAATTTTCAGAGCAATCTCCATACTGCTTTCCATAATGGTTGCACCAATTTGCAGTCCCACAAGCAATGTATGAATGTACCTTTCCCCCACATCCTCACCAATATTTATTGTTGCTTGTATTCTTGATAATTGCCATTCTAACTGGAGTGAGATGAACTCTTAGTTTTGATTTGAATTTCTCTAACTGCTAGGACCAGATTTTAAACACAGAAAACATACACCTCAAATTTGAAAGCTATCCTTACTGTAAAGGTAACCAGACATTTGAAGTCAGAAATGATAGCTTGCAAATATAAAATGATTCTATTTTTCCTTTAATTTCTGACTTCAAACATTCTTTGTCAAGCTTGCCTTTTCTGTGCCTTAGTAGCCATTCCAGTTAACACTCATCTTCACTTCCTCATCCTGTCAGCATTGGCCATTTCTAGAACCTAGGTACAAATTAGACTTTCATCCAACTTGTCTTCCTCTTCTCTTTCTGGGTAGCATGAAAACAGTTTTTTGCCAACTATTTCCTCCTTAAATTCTCCCAGCAATGCAGTTTCTGTGGCTCTGCCTAATAGGTATTGACATCTTCCATGTAACAGGTGCCTAAATGTTAAGCATCTCCTCAGGGGCAATACCTGGTACTTTCAGTGGGACCTTGGAGGGGAACCTCCTAATGGCACAACTCCTGACAATGGAAATCTCCAGTTTTGTGCTTTTCTAGGCTCCCTAAAATTCCACTGCCTATTGATACTGAAGCCTTTCTTCTGGTGTTGGTCCTCTGGATATTGTGATGTTCATTCTTCCCACTTTGCTACCTGTCCCCAATACTGCTCAGATATGTAACACAAACAAATCCACAGTTTACACCAAAGTAGAAATCCAGTTATGAAATAAGGCGTAAACATCTGCAATTCTTGAGTAATTATCTTGGAACTCCACCCCTTTACCTTGGCAATAAAGACACATGCTCCAACAAAGATTAACAAGCCATCGCCCTACCTGTTAGATGTTGTCACTTCACTAAAATGACTTCTTCAATGCCCCTCCCCTGTGGCAGTCCCCTCTGATAAACAGGCAGACGGTATTTATGGAGTCTGGAGTAATAGTTAAGACAGCAATTGTGATTTGGCTGCTCTTCATAATCACTGATTATTTTTGACTGTCCTTGAAATGAGGAGTACCTGACCCCTTTTGTTCTTGTGGTGGACTACAGGAAAAATTCTTTTCAATATCCTATTATGTAACCTCTTAAACAGAATCTACAAGAAATATGACCTTATAAATCATACTTTAGTAATTAATTCTTACATATAAATTGAAATAAATGGAAAGAAATGTGAATGTTCAACATTTGAAATATTATTTCCCAAATTAGCAAACTTTAATTATTGAGATAGAAGTGCAAAGAAAAGAGTTTACTATGAATACAAAAATTAAAGAATGATTAAATGTAGAGATAATCAAAAAAAGATAGATGATCACTTTGATTTTTTGAAACAATTTTTAGGTATAAAAGGAAACAGCAAATATTTTAAGGAAGAATATCATTGGATTCTCTTTAATAAGAAAGCAAAAAAATATTGAGTGTGAGTGTTATAAGTATCTACTCTGTAATTGATTTCTTTCATTCTTAAATAAATTTGATGAAGATAGGTTCCAAAAGAGAAGGCTGCACTATTTTTTAAAAGAATTTTGGATAGAATTCAAATAAAATAAGCAAATAAAAAAATCAGAGTAACCTATAAATATAATTCCTTTTAAATCAGTATGCATTAAAATAGTAAAAGTATATTTAAATATTGTCCTTTATGCCTAGGTGACATGTAACTAGTTCTGATTTTCCCACAGCCTGACCCTGATAAAGGAGGCAAATCTCAGAGGGACTAACGGTCACACCACTGCTTAGTGAGTGACACTGATAGATTGTGACAGGAACCTGACATTGTCAAGATTTGTTTACAATGAAAATGACGGCAAGAGCGGGCACTTGCTCCATACCATTGGAGACCACTTAGAAGAATGTCAACTCCATCTTAACAATGGAGACAAGACAACTAAGTAAAAGCAGGTACGAGTCACAGGTGCTACGGACATGCAGCTGTTACTTCAGAGGTAAGTGAGAATAACTAAATTATCTTTTAGTGACTGACTGCAACTTAATAAAAAATTAGATATAAAATATCAGCAACACAAGTATTTCGCATAAACATTAGAAACAGGCCTTTCATGCATTACATAACATAATTTTTAATTTTATTTTTATTTTTAAATTGTTTTTTGTTAACTAGCTGAGCCCATCTGAGTGTCTTTGGCAAATATAAATTATGAAATCTGGAATTTTGGTTAGATCTCATCAAACTGCTTTTATACAACATGGAAAGAAGAAATCTTTTTAATTTTTGTTTTATTTTTAATTGACATGTAGGAGTTATATACATTACATTTTTAAAGATAACCGTGTAATATTTAGAGGCACGTTAGGGGCACAATCTAAAATAGAACATTTTTGTTACTGTTTTTGTTTTGTTTTTTGATGCTGGGGGCCAATCCCAGGGCCTTGACATGGTGAGCACATATTCTACATCCTAGCTACACCCTCAGCTAAACTGGAACATTTTTAATTGTGCCCCTGATTAAGTGCAGTGTCTTAGCAAAGAAAACCTATAAAATGCCTCTTAGTTGGTATCAAAAACCAATACCCACAGAATAAGCCAAATCCAAACTCTAAAATTTATATGTGTACACATGTCCTTCTTTGACTTGGAAGTTTGGGAAAAAAACAACTACTTTGCTGTCATATAACCAAATATTACTTCATTTAAGTTTTGCTGAAATTATTTTTTTCTTGGAAAGGAAGAATAGTACTGTCATGATTTCTAACCATCCCATTACCTATAAATATATCATTCAGGTAAACATGTTACTTTGTAAGCAATAATTAGATGTAGTTTCTTTTGCTGTCATTATTCTGTGTTACCTGAGTGTCAGCTATTTGATAACAAGAAATTTGAAATTCTGTCTGTACAAGGAGAATTTTATTTTAACTTGTGATGTTTTCTTTTGAATGCTAAATATTTTATTTTTTTATATAATGGTGATGATATCTTACAGGTGTTTGTAGTGGTCTTTGACTCATCATCACTCTGCTAACCTGAATCTGCTAACCTAAATTTCTTCGCCTATTTGAGATGTTTCTATTGCCCTACATACTCCATAATGTTGTTGAAAGTAGCAATAAATTAACACATTGTAAAAAGTGACATAAAATAATGGAAATTTGAACAACTTATTTTAAAAGTTTGCTTGAATATTATTTACCATAGCTAAAGTTCATTGAACTTAAAAGACTAGGAAACAAATAGTAAAATCAGAGCCAATATTCAGATTACTAAATGCTTGATGCAATACATTAAAAAGATAATTAACAAAGAGGCAGACGCTACGATATTTTTATTTCTTTATTGTTTTATCCTGAGAATCTGTGGAGAATTATGGAAAACAAGAACAGCATTAGGAAACTTAAAATAAATAATAGTTTCAATTTTAAATAGCTTTGGTTTTGAACTCATGAAAACATTTAGAGTGAATTACTTTATATACAATGCAATACTTTATATACTTTCCCTTATTTCATATCAAATTTCAGAAAGTTTTGATGCAACTTAAAAGAAGTAGAGCTATTACTATAAAGATAAAAGGTTAAATACTATATGTGTAGAAGAAAGAGATAATTATATCAGAGAACACTTTGCTTTTTGATGCTGCTGTTGTCTTTTGGACTCATTAGCACCATGCTCTAAGTGTTAACCAGGTAAAACAGATTCCCAAAATAAAACAAAGCAAATAAATGCAGGCTTGAACCAGGTAAATAGTTGCACAGGATTCAGCATAGGGAAGGAAATACTAGCCAGATTAGTTTGCATTGACTATATATTGAAATGTCTTATTAATATGGTTATTTGTAATTGGAAGCCAAATTATTTTATTCAGCAAAAAAGAATGTTGAAACTGGTTGTTTAATTTTCACAGCTTAAGTAAAATTCTATCACAGACAATGGATAATGTAGAAATGACCATCTCAGGTACATATTCAAGCTTTCCAATCTTAAGTATAATCATATAGTTCTTAAAGTAGCTTTGTATAATGTATAAATACTAACTTTTACATCTTTTAGACTTTCTTATTACCGGCAGCAATGAATTTGCACCTCCTCCCACTCTAACTCATCAGATTATTTTTCATTAGGCAAACAAATGAACTAGAAGTTCTTCTGAGGATTTTGTAATTTCCCTATAGATTTACAATCACCTCAAATAAAATTTAAGGTGTACTTTCTATACTGTTAGTAATCGATTTCAAGGTATATGACATTAATAATTTAATATTCATGCATGAGTATTGACTACAATAAGTTATAATGTTTTAATCTCCATGAACTTATAGTGTTTTCAGTTTCAATTATATTTATTGTGAAACTGAAAAATCTTTTTTTGGAGGCAAAACTGGTTTTGTCCAAAAGCATGAAACTCTCATAGATGGGGTGGCATGGGGATTATATTGATATTTCTCATAGTTATGAATCTCAGTATTAAATTATCTCCTCTACAGACCTGTTTAGCCTCAAAGAACAACATTACCAGCTGGTTGTATAAGCCAGAAAGATAGGAATCATCCTTATCTTTTGCTTTCTTACTGTGCACCACCAATATCCAGTTGCTTTTCATGTCCTGTTGATTCCATCTATGTAATTTATCTCTACTGTTTCTATCTCAGCTGTTGTAATCCATTTCAAGGACCATCGTTACTTTAAAGAAAAGAATCTTACTCTATCACTCCCTTGCTTAGAGGTCTTCAATAGTTTCCCATTGGTAAGGAAAAAGCTCCAAATAATTTTGGATTAATGTAAGCTCCACATGGTCAGGCCTATGTCCCTTTTGCTGTTATTGTGTCCCCAACATCTAAGGAGAAAAAACTTTCAGACAGTTCTTGAGCTGCAAGCTACAAATCTACATCAGTTTTGATATTCATGTGTGGTAAACATCAAAGTGCATTCAAAATTAAGGTATAATCTCAGTTACAGAGCAACTTGTAGCAAGGCTAAAAGATCCACAAATTCAGCATGTACTTTCACAGTTTTTATTTTTTAACTGGAATAGAAGATGGAGACGATGAAGAAGAGTAAATGGGTTTGACATTTTGAAAATAAATTTGATAGAATTTGGTAGAGACTGAAAATTGGTGACTGGAAATATGAGACTAAAACTTGGAAGAAAAGCAGATGCACAGAGAGGAAGATTTGGAAAACCTGAGTTTGTAAAGTGTATACCAAGTCATGATGCTCTGAGATACCATGGAAAAAATAAAAGTATTTTTACAATAATCCTCACAACAAGTCTCAAGTAAACCAGACTGGACAGTTTAAAAAAATAAAAATCTGGAGGAGGTAGGCAAGAAAAAGCAAATATGTCTGACTTCCAAAATGTAATAAAAGTTACATAAATTAAATTCTTAGCAAAACAGCTCATTAATCCAATTAATAATATTAATCTTTACTTATTCTAAGCTAAGCATTCTTTTTTAATAAGATAATCAATATGAATACATGAATGCCTGACATATCTTTGGCCCTCAATCCTGAACAAATCAAAGTATAGCATTATGATTGGATTTAAAGACTCAGTAATCCTAACTGCTATTTAAGTTAGACAGCCTAAACAGAGACAAAAAAACAAATATTCACACTTAAGCATAATCTGAAAATGTGTCCATTAGTCCAACCTGTAATATAATACTCATGATATCCAGTCATTACAAAGTTCTCCCTCTTAAGAATATTACGGAGAGGGGTGGTTTTAGAGGGACTGCACATAACAGAGAAGAGATCAGCACATTTGAAGGACCACGAGAATAATATTGTACTGTGGTGTGGATTACACACAGATGGCAGGCTTGTTGAAAGCCTCTGCTTATATGAAGCTGTATCATTCTTTCCATAGTGTCTGTTATGCATAGTGAGGACATTTCTGTTCGAGCACTTTTCATCAGTTTTTCATGGGCAAGAAGGGAAGGAGGTTTTCAAGGTCAAAATGACCAATAAAATTTTGGTTGCTGGCAACATGAAAAACACTTAGGAAGATTAGGAGTAATATAGATAATTTCATTTTTACCTCCACACTGCAATTTGGGAATTAAATATAAGCACTAATTTTTATCACAAGAATAAATGGTTTTGTAGATTGCTATTACAATGTGAGTTTGTATAAGTAAAATGATTAGAACTTTTTTTTTTAAATGAAGATTGATTTTCTGACAATATCATCACCCAGAGGTCAGTATAAAGTGAAATTTAAACATCCTTATTCGTTTTTATTTAAAAACTATCTAGTGTAACTATTATAACTGCAATGTGACCAATGAAGAATATAGGAAGGATGCTACCACTTAAAGTCACATAGGGATTAAATGTCAGTATCAAATGCTAAAAGTAGCTTTTAAGTTGATTTAAAGTAAAAACTGTCAAGGTAATATTTGACCAAATTAGTCACATTTGTTTTGTTTTGTTTTCCTTTCTCTAATATTTTTTCCAGCATCAACATGTAAAAGGCAAATTCTTAGTAAAAACACAATTGATAAATGATGAAATTGCCGTCATTTTTAAACAAACCAAAAAATCGGGAATTAAAAAAAAAAATCTTCAACTTAAAAAAAATAACATCTATCCAAATTAGCATTATCTGGTAATAATATTTATAAAGCAACTGCTTTTTAAATATCTTTAATGTAAAGAGAAATATACCTATTAAAATATACCTATTAATTACTCTCCTTAAAAATATTGATATCATTTTCCTTTGTGATTATAAAATCTGTTATAATTTCAGTAATCCTTCCACTATTAAAATATTATGCCATTCCTAGTTTTTTGCTAATTCTATCATACACATTCTGTCATATCATTACAGGAGAGAAAGCCAGGACCACTGTCAACTTCACAGATTCTTCCATTTTGATGTGCCTGCCTTAAGAATTATGGTCACCTGGGTAAATACATCTTGTTAAATTTAGAATAAATGTTACTCAATTAAAATGTTTTATTAAGTAACTTTTTAAGACTTCAGTAGCTATACTAACATGATTTTTCAATACAAATACTTAAGAACTTACCTTGATTAAAATGTTCTGCACAGAAATTACTTTCTTTGGTAAATTTTGGAATTTTATTTTATAGGGTTGCCATGAAGAGCTGCTTTGACAAAGAAAAATTTGGTGTATACTTTGTATGTTAGTATAAATATCTTTGAACCATTTAACAGTGAAGTTTAACTGTGTTCTAGACACAGCAGTAAACAATAAAACAAAAATGACTTTCTTTTAATTGCTCTGTGTGAAAATTAATGTAACTAATATGGTGGCTATTTTTCATTATTTATTTTAAAACCACTTAATTCATAAAAGTATTATGTTTAAGAATAAAAGAATGGAAGAGGTCTTGAGACTTTTTTCCTTCCCTTCTTCTTCTTTTTGCTCTATTCTTTTTATTTATTTATTTTTTGGTGCTAGGGATTGAACTCAGGTATTCAGGTGTGCTAGAAAGGCAATCTACTACTGAGCTATACCTCCGGCTCCCAAGGCTAGATTTTTGAACTATGTTAACTATCTTCTGAACTTATCAAAATAATTTTTGCAAACCTTTTAATCATGTGCATTTATTAAGGTTAATTGTAATTTTTCAATTCTGAATGAGAAATAAGATGGCTTTGAAAAGTGCTTAAAGTTTTTGTTTATCCTAAAGTTTATCCACTGCATATTGAAAATCTTAGCGAGAAAGGGGAAGAAACATGATCATATCAAATGGAAAAATAATGAAATCAGGCACAGAATGAATAATTTTTAAAACATCAATATACAATCATCCAGAAAACTAAATGCCAAGAGTACCTACTGCACAGCAACTGAAGAGCAAAAAAATATATTTAAACCTCACTACACAATATGCAATTTGTTTTTCTGTAAATATTTGAATCAAAAATTACATCACAAAACATGCAGTGAAGTCATTCATTTATTCATTCTTTTAGTATATATTGAACACCAACCATGTGCTAGGCATTGTTGAAAACATTGGGGAAACAGCAATGTGAAAAGCAGATTAAAAATCTATATCTTCGTCTTATTTATGTTCTAGTTGGCAGGTGGTTCATAATGGTGAGCAAATAAATAAATAAACATTATATATTAACTGAGATACTAACCATGCAGGGATGAGAGTGAATTTTGTGTGAAGGTGTGGATATGTGCACATGTAAGCATGTGTGTTGTGCAGGTATTATTCTTAAATATTGTAGTAAGGTAATACTGTGCTGAGGATGGCACCATAATGCATGATCCTTTATTTTATAGCAGAGGAAACTGAGGATC
This sequence comes from Glaucomys volans, assembly GCA_020662805.1. NCBI lineage: Eukaryota > Metazoa > Chordata > Mammalia > Rodentia > Sciuridae > Glaucomys > Glaucomys volans. The sequence continues at coordinate 172,676 of JAJEJO010004761.1, forward strand.
AGAGTGTTTAAATGCTTGAGGTCACATAGTTCTTTAGGAAAAATTGACCTCGGAACATTTTGCCTGAACTCTGACCCTCAGTCCTTTCCACTATACCACAGAGCACCCCCAGTTCAGAGAACTGCCTGGGCCGTGCAGTGAGGCAAAGACATACATAAATGACAGGTCTCGATGACAGCTGGGAAACTCAATTGACTGAAGGAGCAAGCACATATTAGGGAAGCATCCAAAGTCAGAATGAGGTAGGCTAGGGCCAGATTATGAAAGTTCTCAGATGTCAGGATGATGAGTTTGGTCATCATCTTAGGCACAAGAGAGATATGATTAAAGTGATGTATCAGATAGTCAGACCGAGGAGAAGGAACTCATCATCAGAAATAATCATCCTGAGTTCTGTCATCCACTACATTGACATTGATATGACCAGGGCACGAATCCTGATTCTCATATTTCATGCCACTGGAAAATTGATAAAATAGAAAAAAAAAAATCTTGTGTTCTCTACCATTAGCGTTTTCTAAGATGATTGAAGAACAAATTAGTTTCCAGAGCCAGACATGACAAAATTAAGTTGGGTGAGGACAAGTGGTTACCACACACTCTGCTTTGTATTTGAATCTGGTGGCTTATAAAATACTTCCTGATATGCAGTAAAGTTTTCTTTCTTTCTTTCTTAAATACAGACAAACTAACCATAACTTATTTGGAAACCTTTATCTAAAGAGATACAGTTTACCCTTCCATGACAGAAGGTAACAATCATAGTCAATGTTGACTGCAATGTAGAATTCTTATAAGAAAAACAAGAGAATGCTCTGTTTTCCCGGGTGCACAAACACTTTTTAGACCCTCTTGGAGTGACACAATTTTGGGGATGGTAAAAAGGGAATGTTCTCCAAAAATTCAGGATTATATAATAAAGCCTATGAAATGTAATAAGATTGGCTTTAATCTTTTATAGCAAAATTAAATCTAGGAATATGTTTTAATACAGCTGTTTCTATTCAGTGCAGTGCATATTACTATTCTGTAGCACCTCAAATGACTGTTATTGTATATAATATTATACACATCAGCAGAGAGTAAAACAGTGGTTACTACACTGACATTGAAAAGTATGCACCAGTAAAATACATATTCCAGATGTATTATCCACTTTGTTCTCTATTCATTACTGTTTTTTCACTCTTCACAATTTTTATATTCACTAGAACTCCACAATACTGACCTCTTGAAAATAACCTTATACAATATATATTATGTAGGCAATAGACTCTAAGTGATGCCACAATAATTCTGTATCAAATACTATATGTAACACCCAATTCAAATTCTACCTCAAAATATATACATGCAGGAAGTACTTATTTTCTGCAACCTAATAAAATCCCAGAACACAATATACCTTCATTCTACCCTGGGAGGTTTTTCCCTTCTTCATCAAAACCATAAAATGATCTTATTATTATGAATCAGTCACATCTAAAACAATACATGATAAATTTTTTTAAAATTTGTATGAGATGTCTCTCTAAGGTATATATCACTTACTAAAATGATTTTTGTTTTCATATCCCAAAGTTTTAGGTTGACTTCTATTTTGATTTGGGAGTGTTAACACTAGCACAACTTAACATAGTAAAATAAATTTTAAGCAGCTGGCTATGCATAGATTGCTTTTAAAAATTCAAAACAGCCCCAATAGCAAATGTCATTTCTTTCATAGTAACAAAATGCAAACTCCAAGTGTTTTATCCTAATGAATAAATGAGTTTGTCCTTTATGTATAAAATATAGTTTGTGTTTGTTGCACAAGTTTTTAATAATAGATGAATTTTAGGTTTGCTCCAACGTATTCAATAAAGTGTGATTAATTTGGTTTTTCAAAAATGCAAACTAGACATTACTATATTACTTTGCAAAATGCACAGCTTGCAACATTATTGTCTCAGTGGGATCTTAAATTGAATTGTAAAATGTGTCTTATTTCCAGTTTGATTTATGTAAGAGATAGTAGTGGATAATGCCCCTTTTGAAGTTTCATTGCTTTTGTATGAACAAACAGAAACCTAAAATTCATGATCAGTTTATTAAGGCCCAAAGCAAACTTTAGAATACATGAGGTTTGACTGAAATGAAAACTTATAATGGATGAAGAGCACCACATTTTCAAGAAAACAACTTTTTGAAGTTTCCTATTATGATGGATTATACAGCACATTTTTGACATTTTCTGTGATTTTTATTATGATATTTCACATAATTACCAAATCATGTTTTTCTCTAAAAAAGCTTTCCTGTGCCCTGAGAATTAATCTATGATACCATTTAACTTGGCTTTTTGAAGTAAATATCACCAGATAAAAGCCAGCTGGATCTGAATAATAGGATACTTGAATGAATGTATTAGTGTTTGAAAAAGAGAGTACAAATCTTCTAAAAAGATTAATTTCCATAAAAAAGATAGCTCCCACATCTACAAAAGAATAAATTCAAAAACATAATAAACTCTCAGAAAGAAAGGTAGATTAAAGTAAAAGCTGCAGCACCTTGTTCCTGCAGCTGTTGTCTAGCAAGGATTCTGTATCAATTACATTTGGTTGGTCCTGTAGGGCTCTTCAAAGGCTCCTGTGAAAAGCCTGAATGTGGAATTCGTGTGACACCGTAAGTAATAACTTCAGCGATTAATTTTGATTCAACACCACATTTATTCTGATCTTACACTCAATATTTACAGTTTGAGAGAAGCTACAAAGGTTTGGATGGGAACATATGAACCAACTGAGGACACTTCTTTTCTCCTTCATTTATTAAAGATGTGGATATGAATTTTTCTTTGTCATGAAAATATTGCAGTTTTATCACACTACATAGTTGCTGACATCATCAGTAAAAAGACTTGACTTGGCCAATGGACTTTATTTTCAATATCCTGTTTCAAAATATGTCCCCCTAATAAAGGCCATGAATTCTGTTCACACAACTTTTCTATTTTAGTTTGTAAAATTACTAATAAAAGCAAAGTTTGACCATGAATAAACTCTTCTCAATGGTGAAATGTGCTTACTTTTTTATCTTGAATGACTCTCATGCTATTATCTCTAATACAAAATCAAAAGTAAGTGTAATGATAAATTGATTTTTTTTCAAATTTTGAATCCTAAAAAGTGAAAACTTGTTTTGAAAATTAATATAAAGATTCCATATTTATATTACATAAGTTCAAATGCAATGAAAACATATATAAAAGGAAAAAAGACAAATATAGTATATTTCAATTCTGACATCACTTCTTCAGAAGAAACAACACAAAATAGTGAATTCAAAAAATTGGGATGGGGGACTTACTATCCAATCATAACAATGATAAATATCAATTATGTGAGATTAGTAAACCAATTTGTCAATCACAAACTGATTTTACTTTCAGAGATAACAAGATGCTATTTTCCCTTCCCCTACTTTAAAAAAATTTTTTCTAGAGTATACTACAACAAACAACCCCAAAATGAAACGTACTTAGTAATTACAAATATGTTCATATAAATTTGGCAAGTTGCTTAAATATAGTGAGATGTTTAATATTTAGTCAATGTCCATCATAATGGACATAAAAGATCTAGTGCCAGTTTAGCAAAATATCACTACTAAATGTTTATGACAATATTCAATAGTAACCCAAGAATTTCTTGATCATACTTCTTCAAGAAAGCTGCTTTTAGTTAAAACATAAAAATGGTAGTTACAAGGTTTCTGCAAACATAACTGCCATTCCATTAAGGAAATGGTGCAGCAAACAGTAAATAGTGGCCTCAAGGGAAATGTAAGTATTGATTTTATTACTGTGTTGGTTGGTTGGTATTTGCAATTGTCAACTCTAATTTTGGACTATGCTTTAAATATCCTGAAAACTGCTTAAGGAAAAGAGAAATATTAATTGGAAAATAATAATTATTGTTTTGCAGCTATAAATATTATGAGATTATTTCTTTTGGCTTTTGATAGCTTGCATTTTTAAATAAGAATTTTATTTTCAATATAGAAAGTAAATGAATGACCAGATCACTTCCATAAAGTCAAATTATGTACTCATTTTATGCACTATGAATCAGTCATTGACTCCAAGAATGAAGTTAATCACTATGAAAAGTGTAAACATTACACACTTTCTTAATTTAGTTTGGAAATTTAGCTTGAATTCATTGATATTGAAGTTTTGTTTCACCTAAAAAGACCTGAAATGACTATGAAACTAATTAAAAGTCTGGAAATTTCATCATATTGAAATAAACTTCAACTAATAGCCTCATTAAGCATAAATCATCAAATGCTGAAAAAAAGAACAAAATTTGCCAACTTAATATAATTAATATGTTTTATATTATCATCATCATTATCTTCATCATCATTGATTTCCTTTTTACATTTCAGTAAATGACATTCGCACATTTATGCTAAAGGTATAATTAAGAGCCCAGATCATTTTCTAAAGCCATGCCAGAGAGCAACTCTGTTTAATATGTAAATTTTCAACTATACCTACGGGGCTGTAAATATAGTCAGTGTTAAACTTCTACAATTAACTAAAAGAAGTGTTTATGCTACACATAAATTTTAGAAATGTCCTCTATGGAAATCTAAAGAGGTGGAAATTAATATAAAGAAAACGTTAAGACTGCTTTTCAGATTAAAAAACGTAAAGTATTCTGAGGTTCATAAACTACAGGTTATGCTGTAAATGTCTCTTCTCAAAAGAGACTGAAAACCTGACATGCAAATTCTTAATTATCACTGAATGTCAAGTTCCTACATCATGACTCTAAGGACGGAGTCAAAGGAGAAACATGTTCTCATGATCTTCGCTTAAAAGTTACACTTAAAATATGTTTTAAAATATTTAGAAAGTTAAAATGAAGTACAACCCTGCTTTGATGAGGAAAATGGAGAATCTTTGTACGTTCGACATATGCAATATTTTTTATTGATGTAAATTTCTCAGTTCCAAAGAATTAAAATTTGATGAATAAATATATATACTGGCTTCACTGGTTGTATTATTGGCTTGGATCTAAGTTCTGCCATTTAGCATGGAGTTTGGCTGAAAGCCACTTAGAGTGTTTTTCATGTGCACTTTGGAGTTCACCATAGGCTAGGAAGCCTTGCATGGAGACTGCCCTCCCTAAACATTTATTGAATGGGTAAGATGGATAGAAAAAAGTTAGTATGGAACGGTCAGGAACAGAGTTTAAACTGAAAAACACAGAAAGAAAATTTAGATCTCTTGTAGTAATGATAGTTCTAAAATCAGCAGAAATTTTGAAAGTAATTTTTAGTTCCTTTTCATTGCCAACCTTCCTGAGACTACCACAATTGGTTTAAAATGTCTTTGATTTTCAAATTTCTCATTTGAAACTTTTTTTCCCCCCACTACTACCAATGATTACCAGCAATTTTTAAAAGGGATCTGGAGTAAAACTTACTGTAAATAGATTAGGGTTTCTAAAAAATCAAAAGTCTGGTTTATAATACATAATTCTACATATCAGCCTTTTTTAAACATTTGGATTCTGGTACTTCTTTATATACACAGATTGCATTTAACAGTAATGAAATGAAACAGAAATGAAAATTTGAGAATTTTTAAAGAATTTAATTTTAAATGAGCACAAATTTATCAACTGCTAGCATAAAAAACATACTTTATGAGAGATAAATATGTTTCCAAAAATACAATGAGAAACAAAATATTTTATTTTATATTTTTGCAAATCTCTGCAATGACTGGCTTGAAAGAAATCATTTGATTTTCACATATATGTCTGTTTTGTCTGTTGTGAATCACTACATATGTGTCACAAACCAGGTAGTTTCTAAAATTCTTCTCCATACATTCATAAGAGAATGAGAGTTAAAACAATATACTATCATACTATTACAATGAAGAGTTTTGACCTTTAACTCCCTGAAAGTGTTTTGGGGATCCTTTCTTCCATGGACCGTGGGATGGCACTTTGACAAATGCTATGGTATGGGAGAACATTTTAGGATGATGAGGGCATTTTATGACATCAATGTTATGCATTAATTTAGTTTTAGTATTTCAAACATTACCTTGTTATGACTTCTTACAGTTACAACAGATCTCGAAAAGTTGTTCTTCAGTTTCATAAAGCTCATTACCTGCACGTCAAATGATTGATAAAATTTTGTTTTTACTAGCTATTTAACTAGTTAATATTCATTGTGAGGGGGAAAAGCACAGGAATTAGGTGAAAGTTAGAAGTGACTTTAAATATTGCCATTGCAGTTTTCAGCATTAAGACTCTGCCTCAAACAGTTCTTCTGGAAAATGGGGATACCACCTATTCACAGAGTAAGCACAGAATTGAAGCATAAAGTATATAGAATTAGGTGATTGATAAAGTAAGCCATGATTATAAAATAGACGTCATGGTTATGATTATAGGAGTGTGATGAGACAAAATGAAGACCAGTTGTTACAGCAATGGTGTAAGCCTCAGTCTCTCACGTATAATACACCAATAATCAAGAAGCATCATGGCATCACATGGATTTGATGAGTGTATGCAAAGTACCTGCCATATGAATATTATGAGGAGAAGCATTTGAATAAAAGAGAGTATGTACCAGGTCAATTTGGAGTCTATAAAATTATGGACAGGAAATTATGACCATTTTTAACAAACATTAGATTTGAGGGGATCAGATTTCAAAACAGAAAAATAGTTAAGACAGTATGAACATTAAAAATAAAAAGGAGTACAGTTTAAAACTGATAAATTCTACAAGCCAAATAGAATATGACAATCTGAATTTTAGCACTGAAAAATGCAATACTCTTTCAATATTACAGGAATTAAGATCTTTAAAGTAGAGATTTCATCTTTAGACTTTACACTGCCTCTGTTTAACCCAGTATGGCCCGGAATAGGCATTCAACAAACTGTCATTCAAAATGAAGCCAATACATTATAACTAGCATTAAAATGATGCTTTAGATTTTAGGAAAACATTATAATTTAGCAACATGCAATAGCTGCCTGGAGTTCAGATTTTTGGAAACAAGAATAAAGGTGGTGCACAGAGTAATCTCTATACAATAATGGGAAAAAATAGCAACGCTTCATATATAATGCCAGATCAATTAAAGTCAAAAACTGAGCTGGGACAATACAAAGCAGTTTGAGTGTTTTTGTTTTTCATTTTTATTATGTTTAAGTTAGCAGGTAATGCACATGGACAGAAGCTCCCTTTTATTGAAGATGATAAGAATGTTCAGACCAACGTCTTATGACTGTTTTATAATCTCAGTGTATTAATACATTATGAAAATATTTCTCTGATTGTCTAGTTTCCAGAAAGTTAATCAGATCAGCTCTTTTATGTGCTAACGTTTTATGATCATCTGAAACTTTTAACAGACAATGGTTCTAAATTATCTATTATATCAATAGTTGAAAGAATAGATGCTAACCCATTTTTGGATGACTAGGCTAATATGCTTTAATTGGTAAATGAAAGCCACACATTCTGGGTAATCAATAATATTCCCAGTGGCATTTTTATTTCTATCAAAATTTCATTTCTAGGTTCCCAGATGCATTCAAAGCAAGCATGAAAATTTAATTTTTAGACTGCAAAATGTCAAATGAATGTTATCCATTTTAAAATTCAAGAAAGTGCTATTGAGTGGGAATATGTAGAAGAAAAAGAAAATAGCAAGTTTATGTATACTTTGAGCCAAAAGTATTCATAATCCTTAACTTAAGAGATTTTAAAGGTCAATAATAATGGAAAATTCCAATTTTTTTCATCATTATTTCCCATGTTGAAGTAAGTAAAATATATAGGATGACTATTAACAACTATGGAGGAATAAAGTTTGAGTTCTCTTTGAATTTAATGAATATGTTTTTGAAAAATTAAAATTCCTAATGTTTCTAAGAAAAAATAAACGTGACTATTTTAATTACTTGATTACTGCAAGTAAGTGTTAACAATATAATTTTCAACTAAAAACCTATATTGGCCATTTGGAAACAAAGATAATAACCTAATATAAAAGAATATAAACTTCACATTTTCATAACTCTTTTGATGTATTAAATGAAATCCAACTGATAAAGATATTTAATATATTTTTAAACATATGTATTAAAATAATCAGCTTGACTATGGAGATCTCTATATCATAAGGACATTTTTAGAAAGTTTTGGGATTCTGCCTATAAAAACATTAGTTTGGTAGTTTTCAAAGTCAAAATAATGTTACTAAAATATAGATACTTTATGTAACATCTAGGAATATGTCACTGATTCTTATCATTTAATTGAAGTTATTTAAGTTACTAAATATTCATTCTCAAATTCATTTATTTATAATAGCATGTTCAGAGATTTAGAAAGATATAATGTAACTACCTACTAAGGAAACACCATTTTGCTTTTATAGATATTTTATTACATCAATGGAAATTTCTTTGTATCCTTCTATGACTAAGCTCATAAGCTATAACATAAAAATTACTATCAACAATGTAGACCAGCCATAAAATTCAATTAAAAATCCCTACATTTTAAGCAGTTATAGTAACATAATGTGTAAACATGAGCTGACGTGATGTGTAGTTCCTAGAGCATGTCACATTTAGAAAACAAATGCTTTAACTATTTCCTCATCACCTCTCAGAGCAAAAAATTTTGAGGGCTTTTTTTCTCCTTAGATCTCTCTGGAAACATTTATGCGTTTATTAAAGAATAACTGAAATGTCCATAGTTTTTTCTTAGTTAAATCTATTTCATGTTTTTTTTTTTTATGTTTCTGTGCCATAAAACTCTCTCAGTTCGTTCTTTCAGCAAAAAATAGTTGCTAGCACAGTTCTAGGGCACTGGGATTAGTGATGAATGAAGTGGACAACAAAGTTCCAGGCCTCATGGGGCTGACCTTCTAATAACTATATATTATACTACAAGTAAAGTACACAGTGCATCGTATCACAACAATTTCTATGGAGAAGATAAATAAGAAAGGAAGAAAGGGAGTGTTTACATATTGAAGAGGATGGTTGCAATTTAAAATATAGTCACCTACAACAGCCTCAATAAGAAGGGAACCTTTGAAGAAGACAAGAGAACAAGATGTTTGATCTCTGAGTACAGAGAACTCCAGGAGGAGGGGAGAGTAAAGTGTCAGCATTCCTAGAATATTTGAGAAATGGCAAGGAAGCCATTATTGCTAGAGGGGAGTAAGTAAAGGTGATTGGGTGGAGGAGCAGTTTAGAGTGGAGAAGAAGCAAGGAATCCAAACATGCAGAGTATTATGGCTACTGAAAGGTCTTTATTATTTTGCTGTATATTAAATGAAAAGACTTGGGATGATTATAGGCAGATGAATGACCTGGTTTGACAAATGTATTCACTGGACTACTCTGGCTCTTATGGAGGAAAAGGAGAAAGCACAGAATCAGGTGAGAGGATCTTCACAATATCTCAGCAAGAGATGATGAAGGAAGTAAAAAAGGGGTGAATCTGTGGATACAGTATGTATGGGTTCCAGATATAGATCTAGAGTTTTGGGCATGAACAATTTTTAGTCAGTTTGAGCTGTTATAAAATTCACCATAGAGGGTTAGGAGTGTAGCTCAGTGGCAGAACACTTGCCTAGCATGTGTGAGGCCCTGGATTTGGTCCCCAGCACTGAAAAAGAAAAAAAAAAAAAAACTGTTATTTCTCACACTTCTGGAGGCTAGAAGTCCAAGGTCAGGGTACCAGCATGGTAAATCTCGTCTTCCAAGTGGTGGACTGCTGACTTTTCATTCTATGTTCACATAGTGAAGAGTAAAGAAGCTGTTTCTCTGGACTCTTTTTATAAGGGCACTAATCTCATTCATTAGGGCTCCACCCTCATGACTTAAAGAGCATCCCCCCCAAATCCCTGTCTCCAATTACTGTCACAATGGGACTATGGTTTCAAAATATGAACTTCTTGGTGGGGGATACTAACAGTCCATAACATAAAGAGAAAAATAGAAATACCAATAACTGACTTGAGAAGAAGAATAAAGAATAAACGGGTTTAATGAAAGAAGACAAAAAATTTCTTCTAGAGATTTTCAATTTGGTATGTCCCAACTTAATGTCTAGACAAGTCGACATTTTGAGAGATAGAATTTGCAAGCAGAGATACGAATGACAACACTGAAGTATTTTCTTTTTCATTTCTGGAGTAATCAAATTACTAATAAGGCAATGGTCTCCAGTCCTGGACCTTTCTCCTAAGTTGTTATTTAAGTTTTCACTGGAAAGAGTGTACCTTGAAAATATTAAATCACTCATTTAATATTTCTTTGATTCTAGGATTCTAATTCAGAAGCTCATTTCTATATTTAACTCATTCACTGAATGAACACAGCATGAGAATCACTGCTCCAAACACAAAGGGATGCACAGATCATACAGTCTGCCCTCAAGGTGATCCTATCCTACCAGAGAGGAAATGATGCCAAAATACCAAGATCTTTATACACTTTGAGAATTTTGAAGTTTATACACTTTGGGGAATGTCTTTTTATATGCACTATAACCATACCTATGATGTTAAATCCATCAGGTTTATAACACACAGTTTATCATAACTGTATTAGAAATATATGTGACTTTTAGAAAGTATGAAAAGAGATGTATAATATGAGGAAGACTATGAGTTTAAGAAAGTCATGACAACAGCATCAGAAGCCTAAACCTCAGATAATTGAAAGATGTCATTATGCTGTGTTAGGGCTACATCTGCATTTCCTATTTTGTAGCTATGCACAAAGAACTAAAAGTAAATATGTGCTTATGCAACTGAAGGCTGTGATAGAAAAAGAATCATTGAAAATGTAGGTTAAAAATGCAGGATTCTTGCAGAGGGAAGAGTAAGTTTGAAGAGAACCATCAAAATATGCACTAAAAACTGTGGGCAAATATATCTAGCTAGGGCTCTGAAGGAGGGGTTAGAGACTTGAGGGTATAAAAAGAGGGTACAACACCCAGTCTAAGGTAATCAATGGACATTGTACTTAAATTTAATGCTATCCTTCAGTATCTATAAGGGATTAGTTCCAGGACTCTCATTGGATACCAAAATTCACAGATGCTCATGTATCTTATATAAAATGACATTTGCATATAAACTGCTCACATCATCATGTATTCTACAAATAATCTCTAGATTACTTATAATACCTAATGCAATGTAAATGCTATGTAAATAGTGACTATAATATAATGTTAAGGGAATAATGATAAAGAAAATGTCTGTGCTTATTTGGAACAGACTAATTTTTTTCTTATATATTTTCAATCCACAGTTGGTTGAATCTGCAGATGCAGAACCTGGAGATACAGAGGGTCTAATGCACATGTGTTTTTATATAGAAGGGTCATTTAATACTTATCCCCTAGCTCCAGGGTTGGGATTCTTTCCCCCAGTAATGACAAACAATGTTGGAAGAACCAATACAATTCCCTTCCCTACTTCCCTTTATGTGATTTCACTATCCCTTGATTTTGAGGGATTTAGGTGGTTTCTCAATACCTCAGTTTCCTCCTATATGAAGAGATATCATCATAGTCCCTGCCTACTAATTACCTACTTATAGCCTCATACATGTGAAGCGTAGTGGCTTCTCCATTTAAGTACTCAATGTACCATATATTTGGTTGAAAGGAGAAGAAATAATAGTGGAAAGGAACAGGGATGACATTACATGCCTTCCATTAATAGGCACTAGTAAGAATTTTGCTAACATGGGACCATAATCACTGGAAACTTGGAAAAACTTAAAACTGGAGAGATGATATGAATATTTTGATATTTCATTTAATTTTTAAGTAATTTATTGATGTTTACTTTTCTATTCTATGTACTAATATTTTGTGGAAAAATATACAAACTACCCCCCCCCCGTGTACTAATGGTTTACATAATAAATTTCCCCCTAAAACAATGTTCTTTTGGGTCATGATGATGTTCTCAGTTATCAAAAGCCTATTTAAAATAGGTGCATTTGAAAAACAGTATTTGCAGCCCTCTTTCATTTTGGACTACCATTTATCACATATTTAAAATAGAAAAAATATTTTAATAGTTCTACTTCCAAATCAACAGAGAATCTCCCTTGGTTGCAGTGAAAATTATGTGGGAAAGATACTCTTGAGTACCAGAAATCTGTCAATTTTTTCCATTTGTGAAAAGAAAATGATCTTAGTACAAATTTACCTCTAGTTATTCTTACACATTATTTATTCTCAAATCGGGGTTACCTCTCATCCTTTGAGAATAACTTCCTGTTAGAGTTCTCCTTATTAATATTTGGATAAGTCAATTATATCAAGATACAGCTCAAAACACACCATTTTCCTAAACCACAAAACTCCATTATTAAAAACTATAAACAAAACAAGCCAAAACCTGAAAAAATTATTGTAGTTTTAAGCTTCATGATGGTGATATAAATAAGGAGACCTATAAGCATTCATGTCAAAAGTGAGTTTTAATAGGGTGGTGGAACTGCACTATTCCTGCATTGAAAACTACCTTATACCACCTCAGACAGATTGCTCAAATTTCTCTGACCCACAAGTGAAAGGCAAGCATGTAGCTAAATCAAATGAATTAAGAGTAAGATTTCATTAAATGCAATATAATTTGGGAATTAAAGAGATTTATGAATTATATAGTCTGAATGGTAAAAATGCTGTTAAACAATTCCTGAGCTTTCAGGGATGGTAAATTGATAACCCTTTCTCTCTTCTGAACAAAAGCAATAGGCAAAAGTTTTGTATCGTATCTACTCACTTACATTTTTAGTTTTAAAAGGCACCCAAAGCCAATTGCACATCTTGAATTGAAAAAGTAGAGCAAGAAAGGTAAATGAAGGCACAACTATCATTCCCCAGAATGATACACCTCCTTACATTCTCTATATTATTTTGAATCAGTAGCATTATCAACATGACAAATGGTCAGCACTAACCTCATTATTCTATACTAATTATGTGAAGCTAAAACTTTTGTGTACATGCAAAAATAATTTTCATTTTCATGTATTATTTCCTCATACACACATATACACACAAACCAAAGTTTAAAGACATGAGATGTGATGTGAGGGTTGTATTTGAATAATAAAGATGCTAAATATCTGAAGTGAGAAGGTAGGACAAATCTTGCATCTTTACCATAATTTCCATTTGTAATATCAAATCATGGTCCCTAACATTCAGGAATGAGACCCCAAAATTCATACAGGGCCTCATTCAGTGTCCCAATATATTGATCAATCATTTGAAACTCACAGAGAAAAAAAGTACTATGGTTGTTTACATATTTGTCACCACATAGAACTAAAATATTCAGCTAAGATTGATCATTGTAACCATGTGAAAGACACTGATGAAAAGAAAGAAAATAGATTTTGAAATCAAAATTAGTGGATTAAATTTATTCTCTGTACTAGCTTTACCAATACAAGATAACTTTTGTAATCTTAGTTCTTTTATTCAAAATACTGTAAAGCACATATAAAAGGTACATTTATTCAGAAGTAAGGGTCACAAGAACTAAATTGACCAAAATATTTTTCTAGTTCTTCAAACTACATATGCCAAAATTCTGAGATATGTGTATATATTTAAATTAACAGTGCCATCTTGTGTGACTTTCACTTGCCTATTTTCATGTACTTATAACTAAATTATAACTATGTACTACAGGGTTACATAAAATATATATTTTATATAGAATTCATATACAAATATATATATATAATTACACATAGACATACATATATATGTGTGTACATATGTGTACATATATGTACATATATATATATAAAATTATAAATGAGGATCCAGGACCCCCATATTATTTAGAAAATAGCCAGGAAAGGAGCACCATAAAAATGAAAGGTCCACTATGGTTTTCTTCAAACACTGAGAGGACGCAATCATTTTGAATTATGCATAATTCACAGAAACTTGGCAATGGTCAAACATTATCTACAGATGGAATGGCCTAATGGGCATATGATAATTAATGGCTTTAAGACTACATTAACAAAAAATATGTAAAGGGCCTCAAATCATGAAAGTTTAAACTAAAATTCACTCATTCTCAAAATTGGCTTTTGACTGGAATCACCAGGATCTTTATAAAAATACCAGTACATTGACCCCATTCTTATAGATTATGATTTTGTTGGTTATGAGTAAATCCAGGTTTTTTTTAAGCTCTCCTAAGATTCTTCTTTGTGTGTGTGTTGAGTTTGCTGGGTATTTAACCCAGGGCCTTGTGCTTACTGAACAGGCTCTACAGTCCTAAACCCTATCTCCTCTCTAGAAATATTCTAAAGTGGAACTAGAATTGGAAAACACTGAACTAATTAAACAATATGGTTCCTTTCAACTTGACTTTGATGGTTCCCAGGAAAATAAAATTTAAATATTCACATATGTTCCAAAGTGGGATTTTCATTGTGTTCTCTATCTGTCCAACAAAGATGAAAGTAAGTCAAAGAATAGGTGAATAACATAGTCTTATTCTGTGGCACTTGTATTCTGAGAAAACTTGATTTTTTCATGTGTCTCTGTTACTCTGCATTTTTTAAAAATCTCCCTGAGATAAGATGGATACAGGGAGATGGTAAATTCTCCTAGGCATTATTAGAGTGATTAATAATACATATAAGCCTACTATCTATGTGAAAATATATTTTTGTAAACAGAAACATTTTGTCTCACTTTTTTCAACAAGAAAAGGCATAGTGGGAAAAAAAGTTTTTTTTTAATTAAGTTGCCTTACATAATTATCTCTTAAACTATCTTACAATGCTATACTATATACTAATTCATTAATACTTTGTCTTACTTTCTGTCTTATTTTACTTGTCTTGTGATTGTTCTAGTTGACATGTCAATATTATGCTTTAGTTATAGAGTTGGGCTGGATGTTTCCATATTTTTACCTATTTTGTACCACTGGATGAATACCTGTAAGAAGAAAATCTCTTACCCATATTTTTCCAAAAAACAACAAAAACAAAAACAGAACACTATTACTTTGTTTCAAAGATTTTGAAGATTCAAAATATTTTTTTCCTTCAGAGAAATAAAGTGCAAAGTCAGTACTCCATTACTCTATTATCATTTCAAAATGATTTTTTTTTTTTTGGTGTTTGGATTAAATCCAGGGCTTTGTGCATGTTAAGCACTTTCTCTACTGCTGAACTATACTCCCATCTCATTCTTTCAAAATGTTTTATAATTTGTAATCTAAAAGTGAAAGATGAATAAAATTACTTTTTTACCTATGAAGCTAATTTAATTCTTTAAGAATTGTATATTAGATTATGTCATGATTTTCTAAAATACACTATTTAAATATTTACAACTTTCCATATTGTGTTTTTGTGCAATTTTTAAAATATAACTGGTATTAGGTTGAACAATGAGATATTTCATATAATAAATAATAAATAATCACCAAAAATATAAATTTTATATGAAAGGAATACTACTGTCTCATGCAAATATCTTGGCTACTGGTTAAGTAGAGACACAGTGAAATCATAATATCAAGCTACAGTTATTTGACTAGCTGGCTACATTGAGATCATTTAATTCTGTAAAAGTGGTATTATCAAAGAAAGTATATTTTATATTCTGGGAAATTACATGAAACATGCTATATCTTTTCAACATTTCTTCTAATTAAATGTTCTTTTATGTATCCAAGCATGAACAGTGCTTAAAGTGTTTTCTAAATAAACACAAAACAAACTACATCATTGCAAATCATTAAACTATTTGACCAAATAGGGAACATTGCTAAAAGAAAAATCTGTGTGTGTTTTCTTTAATTACAAAGACCATATCTAATTTTAACTGCCTCTTTTTTTTCTTAATAATGAGTTGACCTTCTATTCTCCTTAACCCTTTTTTATCAAAGCCATCTACACCCACTTTGCCTTCTGTTTCTCTAATCTGCAATTATTTATGTTTTCTTCATGCTGCTTTGTCCGCCATGGGAGTAAAATTGTATTTGGTGAAATATAGAGCTAATTATACCATGAACCCTGCAACAAAAAGACAGAGCAGATGTTACTTCAGACGTGCTAAAAGTCCTCATGCTTAATGTGCATATAGTAAAACACTGAGCAGAGTCGTCAAAAACAATATCTAATCAAGGCAGTTTTAGACATGCAAATCTTTTTAACACCAGAGTTAAATGGAGAAATTCTGTCAATAATATTTTCAGAACTCACCATGTGCTTGCTAGAATAATTATATTAGGTAGTGATTTCTAATTAATATAGTAAATGTGTGAGTCCACATTGTCACTATCCCGGGGGGGAGAAATTGAGGGAGGCAGAAATGGAGATCATATGCTGTAAGTTGATAACACAACACACAATGTTTTCACTAAGAATGTGTCTCCACAATGCAAGAATAAACTCTGTGGATATTTCTCAAGTTAACTAGTCACAAACATATTTTATTCAATTATAAGTTTTCTTTATGTTCATACCGATTCTTTTCAATGACCTATTTAACTGGGCATCGATTGATAAAAAGTAAGATCAGTTTCTCTTTCACAGGCTTTCATCTATAATTTGCTTTCTTTTTTGTTTGGTAAATATGTAAGTACATACAAAGTGTAACCATCAAGCACGATAGTTGCTGTCTTCTTTTTTCTTGTCCTCCTCTCTCTTTGCAAAAACTGAAAATGTTTTTGACTTACTGGATTAAAACCAATATTACTTGTCACAAAGAAACTGATTTCCCCTATTACAAAATGTATAAAAATGGTGAATTACTCCACGGAAATATCAAAATGATTGTCCTGCTGTGCAGTGAACAAAAACAATTCCAACTAAACTAGTTTGAAGTCACTATAAGAGGGCAGTATTTTATGGCATACTTTCCATTGAAAGAAGTGTGCCTCCACCACAGGGTGTAAAGCCCTTTCTGAGATCTAAAACCTAGTGGGTTCAGCACACCAGACCTTCCTCTCAGGGAGTGTTAAATATGTGCATTGAGTGGCTGGGCTGGGCATCACTTTCAATGTTTATTTTAGGAAAATAAAGCACCTCTCTGTGAAGCTGTGATAGTCTAAGCTAAAGAATTCCATCATCTTAAGAAGTGCCTGATTTGATCTCTTTTCTGTTATATGCAGTCTTATATAATATAGTGTCTGGTTTTAAAACATTATATGTTGACCAATTTTAAATGGGATAGATCTTCTAACAGGTAATATTTCATAAAAATTACCTATCAAGAAAAATGTATATTTATATGTTGGAAATATTACATGCCTTGAAAATTTATGCTTTAATTAAACTGAATTTTATATGTGATATATGTATACATAATGCTCAATGTAAATAAAGTTACAAACATTACAAATTCTTTGTTTATTATGAAGAAAAACATAGGCCTACTTGTATGTTCACAAAGTAATGTGAAAACAACTTGAAAAATATTGAAATTTCCATCAATGCTGAATATAACTGTTTAGACATGTATGTAGTTCATCTTTTCTTGTCAATGACACTGGGTCAAATTGTGGAGGAGTTGAGATACATTCATAAAAAGTGTCTAATAGAATGAATGTATTTTCTAAAACTCTACTTACAAAGTTTAAAGTTAACATTTAATAAATAGTAAAACAGAATGTAAAATCAACATCATGTAAATTAACAATCTTCAGTGATTATTGATGTTTCTAAGTCTTATTTTGCAATTGGTTATTTCTTCATTTTGACAGGGGCATGGGGCAGTGGTACTGGGAATGGAACACAGAGGTGCTCTACCACTGAGCTACATCCCCAGTCCTTTTTATTTTATTTTTTTATTTCGCTGAGGTTGGCCTTGAACTTGCCACCCTCCTGCCTCAGCCTCCCTAGTCACTGGGATTATAGGTGTTTGCCACCATGCCCAGCCCTTCAACATAAGGTTTTTATACAAAAAATTAAAAAATAAAATAAAATAAAGCAAATGAAACCTGAAAAAAAAAAACTTAAGCACATATTTACCTAAAATACTAATTGAATCAAGAAACATCAAATCAAATGATCATTAACTTAAAATGAACTCAGAATTCTAACAGAAAAATAGAAACAGACAAGGCCACCCTTCAATTTTCCACAATGGAAATGAACTACTTTGATATTCAGTAGACAGAACTGCAAAACTGATGGCAACTTAACCAGTTCTGTTGCCCTCAAGAATGGACTATTTCTCCTAAGGACAGATAATTAAACACTATCTTTTCAAGGATAAAAATTTTGGCTGGGTAGGGTGGTGCTTGCCCATAATCCCAGCAACTCAGGACACTGAGATAGGAGGATCGCAAATTCAAAGCCAGCCTCAGCAACTTAGAGAGACCCTAAGCAATTTAGCAAAACCCTGTCTGAAAAACAAACAAACAAAAAAGGGCTGGGGATGAGGCTCAGTGCTTAAGCACCCCTGGATTCAATCCCTGGTACCCAAAAAAGAAACGAACAAACAAAAAAAACGAACATTGACCTTATCCTTTTCAATAATTTGGGTGCTTTTTAGGAATTGAAACTAATTGAGATGAAATCACCAAAACAGAAAAATAAAAACACTATTTAACTTTATTTTTAGTATCAGAAAAAAAATTATTTCAACCAGTAAATATTCAGAGTGAGACTAGACACTGTGGAGAACCCAGGAGTCAAATAGCAGTGAAGCTATTTAATTTTAGTGCCTCCTACATTAAAGGCATGATCATATCATTTCTGGCATCCAATCCTGCTAAAAGGTGAAAACAACGGGATTTTCAAAGGAACTATTTTGCATGTCAGTATCTTAAATAAAGTAGCAAGCAGGAAATTAAAACACTTCCACTGGTCTCATTTGTTCTTCCTCCTCTATTGGGAAAGTGGTCTATAGATGTACATATGTACAGATCAATATTTATGCAAAATGCTTTGGAGTCTAAAACCACTACAGATGTAGCTTAATTTAAGCAAATGTACTGGATTAAAATGTCTCCTAAGTAGTGAATTATTTTAAAACTTGATTAGAAAAACTTACTTTATGTGAAATATTGAGGAAAAAAAATCCCTAAAGATCACTATGCTATATAGTAAAGGAAGCTAATGTTTTACACGCTTAATGATATTTAGCTCACTGAATCAATAATCATGTTTAAAATATTCAACTTAAGCTACTATGACATATTCATCCTGGGAATATATCTTCTGGCTTGAATCACACAACTATTTTAATGTAGTATGATTATGTTCGTTTTGAAACAAAATAGAAGAACGTTATATTTAACCCTAAAAGAAAAACTCTTAGAATATGTTTTACTTCTATTTCTGAAATTTCAACAAGATTTTTAATAAATATTTTAAAATTCAAAGGGCTGAAACATTTGCTTTAGAGAGAAGACAACACCAAGTTCTAATGAAATAAAATCTAAATAATAGATATAGAATATGCTATGTGAGAAAATAATGCTTCACGGTATGAATATTTAAAAATTGATTATGTTTCATATAATCAAACATTGTTTTCAGGTAACATTCTTAAGCTTTTATCAAAAAATTTTCCTACATAAAAGCTGGCTCACAGTATATTAAGAGAAGGATGTTTTATAATGTTGCAAGCAATGAAAGTTTGATTTTCCATGATCAGCAACTCTATTACTTTCATTAAGTAATAAATATAGTATAATGTCTCTTTCCCCTCCCCCATAGTCTATAAAATATGAGGTTACAAGTATAGAGAAGTGAAGACAGACACTGTCTCCCAGATTCTCACTCTTGTGATCAAAATAGATTTTTGAACACTGCCGATAAAGACACAATACAACATACCAAATGGAATAATAGCTTAAAACCTACAGGGACCATGGGTGACTTCATTGTGTCTGGTACACTTAGTCACTATTATGTTTTGAATGAGCAGAACTGACTCACCTATCACTGAAGCTACACTCATGTAACACAATGATCATAAATGGTGTTCTCTCCAAATCACCAGTCACTTCTTTTGCAAATTTACTAAGGTAATATTTTCTTCTAGTATCAACATAAACAACATCTTATAAAAATAAGTAGATTTGCAATGATGCTCAATTCATCATATTTGTTAAGCTACTAATTCATATATTGAACACATAAACTCTGTGTGTATGTGGAGAGCGGGAGAGAGAGAGAGAGAGAGAGAGAGAGAGAGAGAGAGATCAGAAGCAGAAATTGAATGTATCCAGGAGTTTGTTTAGCTGTCTATTTTAATACTGTTTATCTCATTCCTTATATGCTAAGAATATATTCTTTCTAAATCAGTTCGAAAACTGACAATGCAATGGATTCACATTGATGAAAAATATTATCTAATGTGAATCTTAAGCTTATTCTGAAGAAATGAATATAAAATAGAAGCATTTTCAAGGACTGGAGAATGGAGAGTAGGAATATTAAAATGATTAGTGGTATGACAGATATGAAAAATCTTCCTGGTAGTTTGAATACAAAGGTATCAAGAGGAAGAATGAGTGTTGAATTTATGTTGTGGAAAATTGGTCCCAAGTTGGTTTTCCACTTCATCAGAAAGCACTTTTGTCTTGTATGCAAACAGTTAATGAAGCATGCCATTACTGAATTGTTTTAACTAGTTTGAGAAATACCTCACCTTTTTTCCTTTTTCTTTTAGGAAGTTTTAACACATATCGGGAGACATCCTAAATGTGAAAACCTCAATTCTAATTTTTTGGAATTAAGGAATAATCTAACTATTCATGATTTAAATATTTTCATTTTCATGTATGAATTCTTCTGTACTGAAAGGTAGCAAAAGATCCATCAATTCTGCTGTATAATAATAAATGTGTAATGAGAACAATCCAGTCATTACATTTTCATCCAGAAGCCTACTTTTAGTTTGAGAATTTTGAAGCAGTGAGCCTTTTGATTTAGTTTTTAAAGCCTTTGGCAGGTGGTAAAATTTTGTTCCAACAACACTCATGTGATTGGGAACAAAGGAATTCTTTCAAGAGGTTTGTGGTTTTACCTTTATACCAATTTCAAAGAAAATGGGATGATCATTTCTTTCATATTGAAATTAAAATAAACAGAAGGGGCAGGAAAAATTACACATTATAGGAAATAATTGCACTAAAAAAAGAGCTTTTCATAGATTTATTCAGACTATACTTTATACTTGTAATAACAAAGTATTCACCTGCATAACTTTTTCACAATATGATAATTTAATCCTTTTTTGCATTTCTTCTATTTGATATCAAAAATTCCCATTTTAAATTCAAGCATATGGTCTCATTATTGTTTTGTATAAAACATTAGACCTTATGTGCTATGATCTTAATGTAAAAGAGTTAGGTTCTATCTACAGTTACTTAGCCCTGTAATAATAAGTGTTTCAAAATGCCTTAAATAAATGATTTTGTTATATCAGTGTTCGAAGAGAAAAAGAAATTCTGGAAAAAAAAAAGTGTGACTTCTAGAACTAATTTTAACTTTAGTTATCCCCAACCATGAATAAGATTTGTCTCTTAGAAATTTGGTTGTTGTTGTTTAAATACTACAAGAAAAATGCTTGATGGAAGTGATCACTAAGTTATGGTAAACACATTGCATTGGGCATAGACAAAGATTCTTAGCAATTGCACACATGTTCCCTGTTCAGGGTTAGTGCCTTATGGAGAGTAACTAAAACAGGATCAATGGAAAGATACCAACAAAATTCAGAAAGATTCTGAGATGTGTAATGAGTTTCAAAGGAGCAGGAGTCATAAAAAGTTAAAGACATATTAAACACTGAGAATTTCTGAAAATTACTGCATTTGTTTCCTCATTTTAGGAAGGAAGACTCTGATTCCCAGAACTACTCAGTGGTGAGTACTGTCTCATCATCATGGCACTCTATAATTTCTAGTTTCATCAGTGAAATGTACAATATGAATTAGAAACAAAGTATCTGTAATAGAGATTACACCTTATTTTATAGTAAGATATATATCATCATAAATTTATCCATAAGAAAGAGAACTGAACTTACAAGAGAGTTACTTGAAAACCACTTTTATATGCACACTAGGAAAACATTTTTTCTGAACATGAATATGAGTGGCCAATATCAAGGATATATATTAAATCATCTAAGCAATAATAACATTCTAGCATTTATGTGGACAACCCCATTTGCAAAAGAGTAAACATACTCAATATACATTAAAATTTCTTTCTCCCATTAAAACTATTAGTAAAATATCACTATGTCCATCATTTGAAAGAGAAAATGGACGTATGGGCTTGCTTAAAACCTCATAAGTACAATGTTCCTCAGCTTATATGGAGGTGCAACTTGTAAACCCACTGTAAACTAGAAGTATCATTAATTGAAAATGCATTCAATCTACCTATCTCACTGAACATAGCTTAGTAACACAAGGCATGGGTAGACCATGGTTCTTTCCTCTCATGACAGAGCTGTGGCTCACTGCTGCTACCAGACACCATGAGAGTATCATATCCCATTTCAATAGCCCAGGATAAGATCTAAATTCAACATTTGAAGTACTACTGACTGTGTGCCAATTTTGTAGATTCATAAAGATGAAAAGTCTTAAGTTGAACCACCATTAAGTCAGGGATCTTCTGTAGTATGTAAAAGAGCTAGAATTCAAACTCTGTAGTATGTAGGATTTCTCACTTTAATAGACTACAATGCCAAGCTGATGACACTTTCACTCTACATTATACTTGTGGATGCCATCTATTACCATATGGTTTCTAGAAAATTCTTAAAATGAACTTTGCTTTCAAGTCATCAAATATAAATAAACCAGTTAAAATGGTATTTTTAAAAATGTCTCAGATTAGTTCAATAGTAAATAATATTCCATATGAGGAATATGGTGTACCTTTTCACTTATAATTAAACCTAAACTAATTTATCCTCAAATGAATAGGGACTGAAGGATAGTGGTACTTCAAAAAGGGAATCACATAGGTTTGAGTATGCCAAGTTTGTATTATAAATATTTAGTGATCTGTGCCAACAGAGGAGAAGCTTTTGCAAACTTTAGGTGCACAGATCATACTGCATATTCTAAGTACATGCCATGGAATATACACTGGCCTAGGATATAAAGACAATTGCATCTGTCCTTATAAAGACAGTGTGTAACTAAGGAAGATATAACAAATCTAACGTACATAAAAATGGATAAAAAATGGACAAAAGATGTATGAATTGCATTTTTTTAGTTTTCTTTTGCTTTAAGTCAAGAAAGGAGAAAAGTCATAACCCTTTATAAAGCAAGTACCATTTTATAATAGTTAAGTGACACCACCAATACTATAATAATGTACTATATTCTAAACTGTTAATACATATGATTGATTATATAATATGAAGAAGATTATTATACCCAGTCCTAGACTGGGAAATATGGAGAGTAAAAAATAGAAATAAAAGGCAATTCTACCTCATCCACAGCAGAGAGAAAAAATATTTTAAAGGTTGTCTCTCAAGTTTCCCTAGAACATTTGGTTTTAAATCTACCTGAACAAAACCTATAAAAAATATCCCAAACAGATAAATCTTTGGAGAAGTTTTAAATTCTGAAATATTTAATACTGACTGGTGTGCTTTTCTGATCACTTGCTTAATGTGAAATTGAAATCTAACCTGACAATTGTTCTTGCCTCTCTCTCTGACACTTGAGTCCCCCTACCCACACACACACAAAGCAAATCACAGTCAGAATGAGATTATGATGCGATGATCTCATTGTGAACGTTGCATTATGGCTCAGGCAGTGCATAAGCGGTCCCTTGGCACTTGTGCTTACAGCAATTTGAATTTCTCTGGTAGCTCAGTATGATTTATGGCATATTTCAGACTTTCTCTTCATCAAGGGAGAACACTACTAAGTTCATGAGAGTTTTTCAACTAAAATAAGGAAGACAAGGGAGAGCCTTTGCAACAAACAGGAATTTGTGATCTGTTATGATTTTTGTTTTTAAGACAGAATTGGTTGCAAATTCATCTTTTGAAAGTTTTCTTCAATGTCATCTTGTGTACTGACTAGAAAAACCAATAGTGTTATTAGGGAATCAACCTTCAATTCACATGGAAAACATCTGTTTGAAGAACAAGAACTAAGGTTTTAGTATTAATAGCACAAGGGATGTTCAACAGAGAGTCATATAAAATTCTGCTGTTTATCTTTTCTGAAACTCCTGTTCTGGCAAACAGGTGGTTTCTTATACCTGCAGTATTTCATTTCCTCATGCACAGCTGTGTTAGACAACGTTTGATTTTATGAACCACATGCCAGACTCGGCAATATTTTTATAATGGACAGGAAAAAGCAAATTGTATTGCTTCATTTATTTTTCCTATACCAACCATGTAAATTTTCAGATTTAATATTACATGCTTTCTTCATAGTCAACTTTTGTAATATAAGCAGCTGTTTCTCCAGAAATATGGACAATAGCATGAATTCATCCTTAAATTCACATGCAAAATAAAACACTGCTGATGAAAGCTTTTTTGCCTCCTTTTTATTATTATTCATAAAATTCCCTAGGTATGCATGGTGCTTTATAGAGCATATAAAAAGACAAGGTCCCTGCCACAAAGGGTTTATAGTATAATCCAAGGAACATAGTGAGTAAAACAGCTCAAATATAAGAGAATATGCATTATTTGGGGGACAATCAAATAAGAGTGGATTAAAATGTATATTAAACAAAGATATAGTCACAAAAATATTTTTATTGTTCCAATTTTTAGGGTAATTTGTTGAACAAGGATAAAAAAGGAAAGTGATAAATAATGAAGTTAATAGGATACAGACTCATTTTATTTTCACATTTTCTGTAGTGAAATGAATTAGGTCCACAGAATCTAAATGGTTTATATATTGTGCTCCTAAAATGCTGTCCCATTCCTCACATGATAATGGAGGAATAATATGGAGGTTGATTTGAGTGACTTAAAGACATCATTTACTACCATTATATTAAACAACCATAGAACTATATAAATGGATAAAGTCTAACTTTGAACACTACAATTAACCAAAATTAGCAAAGTAAGATGCATAATAAAGCATATATATGTCTTTAAGGTTACTGCAATAGATACTAGGAAAATTAAATGGAAACTCAAGTTCTGAGATTTCTAATGTTAATACTTTTAAGAAAGAATGAGACTTTTTTCTCTATTTTAAGATTCTGGAATCAATAGTTAAGTGAGAGATCAAACAGCAGACCCCGTAACACATTAAAAGGCATATAAATTCAGCAAAGAGATGACCTCCTCAGAGATTCAATTTACTCATCTGAAAAATGGAATGCCAACAATATTAACACTTTGTCTTTCAGATTTAATGAAAATAATAAAGAGGTATAGATAAATGAGAATTAAAACATTACATACTAAAACTCTGGAATTCTGACATTGACCAAAATGTAGCTTGAAGTGAAAGAAATATTCTATTTGGTAAGAATATAGAGGAATTCCAAGAGCAAAGAGAGAGTCTGTGGTGAGAAGGATAATGAATAAAAAGGTATTCGTGCCTAATTAAGCAATCATTGAGAAGTAATTTTTGAAAACTGTGTACTAGCCGTGCACACTAGCCATGTGGCCACTCCTGCCCACTCTCAGAGCTGATGGTCTCATGGAGAATAATCACGTAGCAAACAATCTTACAAATAAAGATATTATTATAAATTGCACAAGGTACTACAGAAAGTATAGAATTATATGGAATGGAGGAGGTTGAGGGCATATTTGGAGAACTAATTTAAATTTAGCATTCAGTGAAGGACATTTAAGTAGAGAGTGATGAGTAAGAGTTTAGTAAGCCAAGAGCAAGAACAGAGCACCACTGGCCAGTTCTTAGGAAGCTCCAAGAGAAAGAAAATATGTAGTATGTTTGAAGAACCTGAGAAAGGCCTGCATAGTGAGAAGAATGAATAGGGTAAGAGTAGCCTAAAAGAATTTTTGAAAGTGGAAGGGAGGTGCATTCCATATTCTGCCTGGTCTTTACAGGTGATGTGAAGGAAGATGGTTTTATTCTGAGACCAGTGAAAAATATTCCACTGAAGAATCTGCATGAGGCAAAACTTTTACAAACTGATTTATGATTGACAATCATCACTGGAGCTGTTTAAGGCCAGATGATTATAAAAGACAAATAGTGAGAACAGGAAGAGTGGTTAGTTTATGCAGTGGCCCATGCAGAATGTACTCATAACTTGTACTACTATGTTGGCAACAAATGCAGTCGAAAGAGGAATATGAATCCTAGATTTCATCTGGGGGGACTGAACAGACATATTACATAGAAAAGTAGATGCAAGGCAGAGGGCAGGGACATCTCAAAGATTATTCCAAATTTTCTAGATGGAGCATCTTCTCTGAATTTGAAAAACACATTGCAATATACTGAGCTTAGGGAACACTGATCAAAGTCAGAATCCATGCTAATGCATAGACTGTTTATATTTCTGATTTACTCTGCCTAGAACTATACTAAAATTCTTGTTATCAAACTTTAGATGGAAGGGGTGGTTTAGATCATTTAGAGGGGAAGATATGATATTAACTAAATTTAATCATTAGACTCTATCATTCTATGTAGGGTGAAAGCTAGAAGAATTCCATTGATGTCAATCTAGAGCTCATGAGTGGTTGGCCTGCTTTCAATAATGTGAATTTAATAAATGCATTTATTCTGCAAGGGCAGTTTCAGGAGAATGGATGTGGGGTTGTGTAACAAACTATTTGAAGAATCCTGAGAAATAGGCTCATTTAATATAATGCCCATGAAATGATACACAGGGGGAAAATAGATAAACTTCAGTTAACCCTGCATGCGATAGGTAAAACAGACACTAAGGCTAGGGATAAGAATTAAAACACAACATTAATATAAAAATGCCACAATTCCGGGGCTGGGGTATAACTTAGGGGTGGAGGGCATGTCTAGCAGGTACAAAGCCCTAGGTTCAATTCCCAGTACCACAAAAAAAGAAAAAGTCACAATTTTAACAAAAATCTTTCAAGATAAAGAAATCATCCATATCTATCAGTTATTGAATAGGAAGTAATTAAGTCTTCCAAAGAAGTGTATAGCTAATGTATATGTTTCTAACTAAATTCACAAATAACTCATAAAGTAAATGTAAAAATTTTCATGCATAAGTCTTAAGAAATTATCCCAAGTGATATTTTAAGATCAATTCTTATTTATGGAAAGCTTATGGAAGCTATAAAACTTAAATCATGAAAGTGCATACACTACTATTGTCTATGCCTACATGTACAGAAGTCAAAATTCAATTTTAAAGTCTAAATAAAATACAACTTCCACTTAAAAGCTTTCAACTTCTTTTCAATTTATAAGTACAGGAATAATTTAAGCCATTTTTGCACGTTATTTTATCTATCAATAGTAATTAACACAGTCTTAATCTGGCTAATGTTAATGACCACTGTTCTTCCGTAAATCCCAGTTAAACCAAGCTTATTAAGGGCTAATTAAAGGAAGTATTATGTGCACTGAATAAAGTAATGTCTGTTTTTACAGTTGGAGTACGTATTTTGTCTGATAACATAAAATGGGACAAAACTTTTCAATTAAAAGTTTACAGGCTGATTACTGATCTCTTAAAAAATGTGCAAATGAAAGAACTGACAACTTTCCTCTTCCACTATGTGTGCTTATGTGGGTGTGTTTGTGTGTGTGTACTTTTTAAAAGTGAGGCAATGTAATCTGAATCTGACAGCATATTTCCTGAGCATGACAGCAAGCTCAGACTGCAGTAAATAATCAATGAGGCATCCTTTGGATAAATTGTGAATTAGAATCAACTAGTGAAGATCCTAGCTAAGAAAGGAATGCTGAGGGCATATATAGTAGGCGATATTATAGATGGTTTCAACTAAAGTTGAGACATTGGGAGTACTGGGAGTTCTAGCTTTTAACATTTTTATGATTGTTGTTAAGAAGATATTTATACAAACGTGTGTGTGTGCGTGCATGTGTAAGTTTTCTTTCTTTCTCTTTCTCTCTCTTCCTTTTTTTCTCTCTTTCTCTCTTTTGTGATGCTAGGCAGTGAATCCAGGACCTCATTCATGCTAAGCAAGCACTCTACCACAGAACTACATCTGCAGGCTCAGTTTTTATTTTCTATTTGAGAATTACTGAAGAAAAATTTTAGTATAGTTCTTACAAGGTGTCAAGCAGCACTGCAGGATTAATTTTAACTCAAATAACCCTCTAAAAGCCAGATGAAGTCATTCAAATTATTACATCTGTGATACAGATGAGGAAACTGAGACACAGAAAGGCTAAGTAAGAGGTCAACAATGTCATAATAGTAAAAAAAAAGAAAAAGCTATGTTATACTACATTCAGCAAGGCACTAGATTTTGTGCTCTTAATTCTGCCATAAGGATCTGTTTTCTCAATTTTTACCTATATGTCTAATATCTCTCTCTCTCTCTCTCTCTCTAGAGAGAGAGAATTTCAGTAAATATTATAAAGTACTAACAAAGTTTGAGAATTAACAGAAAAGAAAATTGGTATATTGATACAAAGTTGGAGACATGAAGATTAAGTACATGTACTCTATGGAATTTGGGGTCATATACAACTATATAGAAAGACTATTTGTGGCTATAAGAAAATGAAAATAATGTGCAGGGATTTTTTGTTTATGTCTAAATGAAGAAAGAAGAGAGCCCTGGGTTCTAAACAGTATGAAAGTAGACATATATGTGTGTGTGAAAGACAGGAAGAGAGAATGATGACATTTAAATGTTGGCTTCTAATTCAGTTTTAGGGTTCAAATTTGGGAAAAAGACATATGAATTGGTATTGAGGAAAAACACTTTTATGAAAATCTATTTCTCAGAAGCAGCTTGCATTGGGCAATGATTGTTTTGACAAATTAGGTAATATTGTCTACTGGATGATTTCCTTACCTGTTTATCAATTCATTTCTTTTTATTCATTGTTTTTGTCACCTTTATTTCTCAACATTAGTGATTTATATTCAACTAATCAGAATTCCTGGTTATTGACTAAATGTAATACTGCCTGCACCGTAGGAGTTTATGATTCAGAAATTCAAACCACAAATCACTCCAGATTCCTGGGGGAATAAGTAGATGTCATGCAATTATGTTACAGTCTTCATTTCAAAAAGAAATACTTTTGAATAAATGATTCATTCTGACCAATCATACTTTAAAATATCATATTATTGTGCCAAATCACACTTGAGGAAAAATCACACAGACTAACCAGGAGAATAAAATGGTAACAAAGTTTCCAACTATTCTATCATTTAGTTTCAAAGAAATCCTAAACTTCAAAAATTAATATTAGAAAGTAGAGATCTAAATAAAGAATGTTTATTCATTTTCTGCATAAATTGATCTCTTTTCACTCACAGGAAGCAGGTTCAGCATCAATCATGAGGTTATATATTCAAAAGCAATCAATAAAAAAAAGTACAGGAACTGACAAGCAACTAGTCAATGAAATCATTTTTCCTGAAATACTTAGCAATATTCTCTTAAAATAATTGCTCCGGTCAATGCTATTTGTATTTTGGTCTGCTTACTTGCTAAGTAAAATGAATGTCATATCCATTAATTTTTAGCTATCTGAGGAAGTTTTTTCACACCTACATTCAACTGTAAGGGGATTTTGATATTAATATATCTAAAATACACCA